>VIRR01000440.1:0-408905 GCA_008638375.1 Nyssa sinensis
CTGTGTTCTTGTTGTTCGAGGAAAAATATATTGCACTAAGAGAGAATTAATTACCAATTGCTAAGTCCAAAAGTCACTTTAGCAACAAAAATTTCTCTGTTGCACGTTGATAGAAAAAAAATAGATTGAACACAATGCAAAAGAAAACAATGATGTTTAATGGAGCTAGCTCTTTTTAATGATGTTTAATGAAATATTTTTGAGTTATAATACTTTTGACTTCAATTATGTTAAATAAATAAATAAAATTTAACAAGACACATCATGAAGATATATATATATATATATGTATATAACTATTTTATCTCTATAATAATTAATATTATAAAAAAAATTTAAAAAATATTAATTATTAGATAATACAATTATTAATTATCAACTATAGAAACAAATTGGTTCCTTAAAATTTATTAATTATTAATTATTAAATATTTAATTATAAGAGTGTCAATTGTATGTATGCATATAAATTTATTTGCCTACTTACATAAGTAGAGAGAAGGAGAAAGTTAGAAGAACATAAGATTATGTTTAGAGGTGGCCAATTATTATTCAAATCCGTGAACCCGTCCTAACCCGCCCATTTAGTTAGCGGGTCATAACGCGTTGAGTAGTAATGAACCCATCAATTTAGCAGGTCAATACGGGTTGAATATGAGTGTTTGACGGGTTAATAATGAAAAATAATAAAATAGTATAAGAATATATATATATATATATTTATATCTCCATTTGGAAAAGAATAAAATACAAAAAGATTGTATTAACTTTTAATTTTATTTTGAAAAAATAAATAATAAGAGATACACAACATCTCCATTAAATAATAAAAGTTTGTATTAACTTCTTTCTTTCCCATTGTTGCATGAATTCTTCCCCCCATTGTTTCTTACAGCTGCTGCATTCCATTTCTTCCGCCATTGTCTCATACATCAGCTGCAAGTCCATGGCTTATTCTCCGCTTCCATGTGCACCATGAGATTTGGGGAGGCTTTTGGATTGCCATTAACATTATATCTTATCTGTTTCAGTTCAAATATCTCTTTAGCTTCATCATTTCTGCTCAAAATTGCTTACAAATAGGATAAGATATAAATCGGCAAAACACAGTATAAGAATACCACCTTAAAATTCAAACACAGTATGATCTTTAGGTGATCGTAATCAAAGACTATGTTATCACATCCTTTCATTTTTTTCAAGGACTATACCTTGAGGTTACATGGAGAAATTTATTTTCCGAAGTTTTTGATGGAGAGAAGGAGAAGTCATGTGCAAGTTTTGTTAAGTTTCTTTACTTATTTTATTTTATTTTTTATTTTGGAAAAATAGTAACATAAAGATTTTTCTTAATTTTTTTTTTTAAATAAAAAGATGATGGGAGCTATATATATATTTATTATAATTGGTCTAAAACCTTTATTTTAGAAGTGAAAAAATAAAATGATAAAATCTATTATATTCAACATTACCCCTTTTTAAAGTACTATTATATATAACCAATTTTTTTTATTCCTAAAGACAAGATGGTGAGACTACTACAATTCATGTATCTAGGTCTGATTACCTTATTTTTAGGAGTAGAAAATGTTAATGAGAAAATTTTAAATTCTTTAACTTTAATTTTTTTAGTAAGGAAATATTATCTATAATGTATTTTCTTACATTTAGACACAAAACAAGTGATCCTTATGCATTGTTATAGTAGATCTCATTGTCTTATATTTAAGAGTGAGAAAAATCTTATAAAAAAACTGTTAGGGTGTAGATAAGGCTTTAAGTAACTTTTAGTGGAAAATTGGAAGGATTACTAAAATAATAGCAAGAGAAGTTTCTTTACTAGGTTATCCACCAAAAGCAGCGACATTTGTCCCTACAAATGCTAATTTATCTTGGTTCAATGTTATATTGTAAAAAACTTGAAATAATGCTATATAAATAAGTAATCAACTTATTTTATAAAGGGTAAATGAAATAATGGTTGAGTGAATTTATATATAACAAACCATCAAATTCACACACACACACACACACATATATATATATGTATGTATCTATTTGTTTTGATCAGTGTATCAAATAAAAGAGGCAAGATGAAAATAAACCCAAGGAAGGTTGAGGAAAGAGAAGTACAATCTCTAATAGGTTGAATAGTTTTACAAGATCCTAGAAGAAGGAAGGAGAGAGGGCTCATTTCTTCGTTATAAGGTTTGATGAATCTCTGTGGTTCCCAGTCCTTGAAGTTCATTTACCAAATGACATTCCTCTTTGTTTCTTGACCAAAAGTATCATTCTTGGAGGGTCCATTTGCAAAAGTGTAAGTCTTAGCTCCTTGAAGTCCATTTACAGAAGTGCACAAATAACAATGCCAAAGCCCCTGACTTACATATAGTGGATGAAGGAATCCCAAACTTCCCTTTCCCAAACAACCCTTTTAGAAATGCCCAAAAGCATAGCACCACACACACACTACATAGAAACTCCCCTATCCCTGACCCATCTCCACCGCGACTCGTTGGCTGAAACCTTAACAAGCCAATGGCCAATGCCGTAAGGTTCACTAGTAGAATAGTGGTGCAGGCACGAAAATGGAGACTCGTCAAATGTGAATGTTCCCAGCATTAGCATTGCTGTCATCGGAGGTAGTTGTTTGGTCTTTTTGTGTAACTTCAAATACTGTCTCTGATAATCCTAGGAGCTTGAGTATAACACTTAACATTCCAAAACAACCATGCAGTCATGCTGGTTACCCTCCACATTCTCTGATTGTTCCACCATGCACGGATTGATAGGCCAATTTGAAGGTATTCTGATAGGGTGTATAGATTGTAGATGACAAAAAAGGGCAACTGTATTAATATGGCTGGTTCTTGGACCTGTATGCATTGACAAATTTTATATTATCAATAGAATTTTAAACAAATGGATCTGCACGCTCATCTACTATAGTCAAGTGATGAGAATGTTTTTTGAACTTATTTCACACACCAATGGTGTAATTGATCTTAGGTGTCTTTCTTTGTTGAAGAGGCTTTGTAGAACATAAAGTCGTTCCAAATTTAAAGTCTTTTATTTTTAATAAAATGCATCTCTATTGGAAAGTAGCTTATATGCATATTTTTCTATTATAATATGAAATTTGAGAATAAGTTTGAAAGAGGAACAAGTATGAAAAAATTGAAGTAAAAAACTCCATTTACTCTACCAAGATTCCAAAGAAAAGCAGGTTGATGAAATCTAAAGGTACAAACAGGGGGTATTACTCTCCCAATGCATGTAAAAAAAGCATCAAGTTGATGATTTTATTCATTTGATATACTAGTGAAAAACATTTGAAGAAGTTTTGGACAGAGCATGCAATGAGATGATAGATGTGCATTCAAACAAATTTTTGCTTAGAAATTATTTATGGAGTGTTTTTTTATTTATTTATAAAATTTAGTTATTGACTCATTAAGCAAGTTGACATAATTCAAAATTATTCATTCATTGGGACCCATCAAATGGCATCTAATGTGAGACCCATTGATTGATATCGAATGTGTCCTAATCCTTTGTGACAATAAATTTAGGCCATTAGTCATTTGATTATACTTGCATTATTCTTGTTATTACTAAATTTGTCTCCGCTATTTTTTTATAATAAGAATATGGGTAATTACTGGTCATTTGATAATTACCAAAAGTTCAGAAAATACTCATATCTTAAGCTTTATTTGATAGAGGAAAGATTGAGAAAAGGAAAGGACAAATAGAAAGAGAGAACATGGGAGGAGTCTTTAAGGCAGGTAGAAAGAAAGGAAAATGGAAGAAAATATAAAGGAAGAAGGATAAAAACATGGAAGAAAATATAAAGGAAGAAGGATAAAACTTCTCGAGACCCACCCATTTGTTAATGCACCAAAGAAGTGGATGGAAAGATTAAAGTTTGTATTATAAAATAAAAGAAATAAATATAGATGTCCCATCTTATAACTTATCTTTTTACAAAGAATTGGATCTATTGGTGTATCCCAAGTAATGCTAGAAACCTCACTTTATTTACTCTCCCACAAAGTAGGACCTACATAGTGAGCCCTATGACTCATGTAAGAGTAGAATTCAGGTAGGACAAATGAATAAGATGTGCTCACTAACATTATTAAGAAGAGTCCCATGAGCAATAAGTCTATCCTTATAAGAGAGTGAATTACAAGATAGGATAATTTAAATTGAATGTCTATCGATAATATTATTAAAATATAATAAATTAGTGCAGTAGCACTCCAATTCTTTTCATTCTGCTTGACCAAATGGACAATTTTTCTTAACATTATCTTTTTTCATTGTCATTTTCTTGTATTTCATCATTTTAGAAAAAAATTAAAATTTTAAAAATGAAGTATTCATTTTGATATAATTCACGTGAGTTTGATTTTCTGTCATATCATTATATTAAAAATAAAAAATAATAAAAAATTTTAATTTTTTTTTTTTTTTTAACAGTGAAAACTATGTAATGTGACCTGTAATTTTCAATTACCCGACTCAATGGACCAAACAAGCTGTATCATATCATGGGACAAAATCGGAAAGGGTCTATACATGCATGGAGTGACGGACCACTTGATGAACTGTATAATTCATGGGCCCACATTAATGTAACGACAACAAGCAACTACCTTTTGTTAATGGTCCATATGATGGTCAAATATGATGATTGAGATTTGTCCTTACCTTGGGCAAGAAACGCGAGTTGGTGATGATACAATAAGCCGGCAGGGCAGCATAACATAGCTCGGGAATCGAACGTAGGGCCCACACCAGAATCCACATGTAGGCTAGGCATTGCCGGAACTCGAGCTTCTCATAGAGGGTGGCAAAGATTGGGCTCCTTGAGCTGAGCAGAATTTCTAGTAGCCCAGTAGCCCATCTCTTCTGTTGGGTCATGGTTGCTGGCCCACCAGAAGGTGCACACCCTAAGAACCCCGGTGGGTCCAGTGAACAATATGCGGATCTCCAACCCCTCTTATGGATAGTAAGCCCAGTGAGAACGTCTTCTGTTGTAGATCCATATATCCAGCCAACCTGAAACATAACAACCTGATCCCTCGTTATGTTTTCTTTTATGATAGTATCAGGGGCGGTACTTCTAATAGGGAGGAAGGCAAGTCCTCCTCAGCCCCCCACTAGATCCACCTATGATATTGTGGGATGTTTGGGAGAGCTTTTTTAAATGCACTAAAAACTTATTTTTGTGCATTTTAACAAGTAAAATTATTACAAAAATTATTTTAAAAGTTTAGTCAAACAGCCGAGCATATTTTTCGAAATGGATTTTAAACATGCAAATGCAACTATAAAATCAAATGTCTAAAAATCTCCAAATGGGTCCTTAATGTGATATCTTTTAATGTTTTGAAACACCCCACTTAATTGTGTTATTATTCACACGTCTGAAAACTCAATTTTTTGTTTTTTTTGGAACCTTACGCATCAACCATTTGGGATGGTTAGGTGGTGGGAGCCGTGGGACAATAATGGTACCCACATTGTTTAATTTAAAGAATTATATGAATATCTTAAAATCTAAATTGCTATATAGAGATAATATTTGAAGGAAATAACATAATGTTAATAAACAACAAGGGACAACAATATGGAGAGGGCAGTGGTTGGACTAAGGGACTGTTTGGAATTTTTTTTTTTTTTTTTAAAAAATATGGGTCAGGCTGCATTTACTCTTATTAAATCATCTAGTTTTATGAAAAATGAAAAACTAATCCCTCTTTGGTCCCATTTTGTTTCTTAATATCCTAAAAGTGAGACTGTTTGTATTATCTTGTAAAGAATGTCCAAGCATGTATGATTTTAAGAGACTCGTCCTCTTAAGATTATCATGTCAAAACTCAATCGATATATATATATATATATATATATATATATATATATATATATTTTGAAGTCAGTTCATAGGAAACATTACTCCTGTTTTAATCGGATCCTCCACCAATAAATGGTGGGATTGATTCTCGAATTAATCGGTTCAAAAAATCGGATACTAAATTATAAAGGAAAAAAAAGTATGGTTCTAAATAACTTTTGAAGTTGCAATCGAGTCTGACAGTTACTTTTTGTCAGTAATCGCTGCAATCCAATTGTTTGGTCCTTTTCTCACTGGCTTTCCTTTTTATTTTGCCATATATATAGCACTCACTGACTTTCAAGTTGCAATCCACTTGTTTGGTCATAGCACGGTCACTGGCTTTCAAGTATAAAGATAACACCATACTTTCAAAAATGGGATAATAAAACAAATACAGTTATTTGATTATGATGACATAATAGATTGGACACTTGTTGAAAATAAGCCGAAGATATTTGTCAAGTTTTTGTTATAATTTAAAATTTATTAATTTTACTGTAACCTATTGTTTTGGTTGATCATTTACAATTCAGCCTAAAAATTCTTAATTTATCAATGAAATGATGTAAAATTCTGATAAAAGATTTTCAGTAAAAGCCCATAATGGTGTAGTAATAATAATCTCTGAATTAATGGAATGCTAATTATTTACAACTTTTTTATTTCCAGATTCTTTTAAAAAACAATTTTGGTTTTTTTATAGCATTGCTTATTACTTTATGTTCATGCAGTGAATTGTGGATGAGATAGAGATGAAATGCTTCTCACCTTTATACCCCAACTGGTACCATATTCATAGCCACAATCTGCAACAATGTTGGCTGCCTCAACAGAACTCCAAAGATGTGGACTTGACGTCTTCCCATCCAACCCAGATAAAGTCTGAGCAGCTGATTTGGTGAAAACCTTTGAATTTCCATATTGCTTCTGTAAATAATCCTCATCACTCAATTTTCCTAGACAATGTTAAAAAAAAATTACAGTTGATTTAGGTCATTTCAGTATATCTTTCGTCCCTTCATAGAAATTTAAAGTCAGACTTGGATATGCAGATGAAGAAGAAAATAGTTGGAGAAACTAGAGCAAATTCAAAAGTTGATTGACATACCAGTAATTTCTTTATCATCTGGTGAAAGACCATAAATGACTTTCCGTCTATGGAAACATCCAGTTCCTGCATAGAAGGGTCCTTGAATCCCCACTATTCCACGCCCCAGATACTGATTTAGACATTAAACAAGGTTTGTTTGTCAATCAAATTATTTGTTTTTGCATTAGTGTTATTTTCTCAAGCAACCCAACTTTAAAAAAAGAAAGAAAGAAGGGATAATTATATTAATTTTTTTATGAATTATTTGACAATTTTAAAGACCTTTTATATATTTATGAAATTATACTAATTTTTTATATATTATACTCCCCTTTTGTACAAAATTTGTTTTTAATTGTTGTTTCAATCAAATTTTTTAATATGATTAAAATATCATTTTATATTAAACTGATTTTCCTATTTTTTTAAAAGTTAAGAGAGATATTTTTGTAATTATTAAATATCACATTGTGATTATTCCTACAAATAAAATAACAAATTTGTATTTTTCATTAACATTCGTTTCTTAAAAATTTTAACATAAATACTCAATGTAATATCAGATCACATGAGAAGTTTTGTAATTATTGGATATTATATGAAAAGTCAGAGGAGAAAAAAAAATTATGTTGTGTGTGTATGTGTGTGTGTGTGTGTGAGAGAGAGAGAGAGAGAGAGAGAGAGATTTTGTTGCTGCAGATTAATGGTAAAAATTTGACGCACTTCAAACAAGACGACCAACTGATTTCCATAAGGATCATCCTTGAGTCCATCATAGAATTTTTGGGGACTCTGAACGAAGGCACTATCCCTTTCATTCTTGACTCCAAGCAACAAACACATTGCATGAAGAACAATTTGTGGATTGTTGACAAACATGTCACAGTCTACGTTCAGCATGAAAGGAGCATTTGTCATTACTCCCGAGACTCTCGTCTGTTCATCGATCATAGTAAATATATATTGTCAAAATAATAATATTAGATGAACTGATTGCTATTTAAACTAATTTTGTGTGTGTGTATTACAAATAAATTAATTAAATTTCTCTGTTGTAAAAAAATAATAATAATAAATAAAATCTTACCAGAACATTCATTGCACCAGCTTTGAAGTGATGTGGATGCTTTGGGCGTTTCTTTCTGGATATATAGACCAGATGTGGCAATCCACTTGAGTCAGCGTCCTTGTTCTCCCATATAACCTGCAAAAGATAATGTAAATATATAAATCATTGGCCTATCAAATATATATATATATATATACACACACACACACACATATGTGTGTGTGCACACTATTGGATGCTTTGCGATAAGCTCCATCTACTGACTTTGCAAGTTTTGGATCAACTCAATTTATTTTAATGAAAAAAATCACAAAGAAAGAAAGCTCCCATGTGTTATATTAGGCTGCGTAACTAAATAATTGGATCAACTCAATTTATTTAATGGAAAGTGACTTCCCCCCAAAAAAGAGAAATGTCACTCTCAAGAAATTTTCGGCCAACTATGAATGAATCGTTGATAATTCATGTTAGGGGTGCCTTACTGGAATGAAATTACCCTATTGGACTGAATTGTTTCAATTTAGCTGATCTAAATATGTTGATTCACTACTAATGAGAAATGTTTGTTGAATAAATCAATACTTGATTTGTTACTTATCGTTTCACACACAGTCACACACATCAATAAGTGAATAAAATGACTATGTATATACCTTAATTATAGTTGGATGGTTTCTGCGTTCTATATTTGAGAAAACACCAAACTCGTCTGTGAAATCACATGATACAGATTTTTTGGCCGCATCTTCTATTTTTTGGCTAAGCTGTTCATACTCATCCTACAAAAACAAGACAAAAAAAAAATTGTCAATCCATTATTAGTAGACTAGCAGTTGTGCAACTATTTGTATCTATATCATAGGATAGAGCACTACAATCCAACCTTACATATATATATATATATATATAGAGAGAGAGAGAGAGAGAGAGAGAGAGAGAGAGAAGCCAGCAAGCAAGAAGTTCATCCAATCTAATATTGGTCGCAATAGATAATTCGAGGTTAAACAAGTACATCTATATATATATATATATCATTTACAAAAATCACATAGTATCAAAACCTTTGATTAAAATTAATAGAGTTAGCCCCATATAATGAATTTTAAACAAAAATATATCATAAATGAAATAATGTTACATATATAATGATTTTTTATACAATTTTTTCACTTCTAAATGTAAGATAGTAAATTCTACTATAATAAATAAGCATGAATCTTGTTACTTTGTTTAGAGTGAGAAAATATATTATATTTACCATTTTCCTAAATTTAAATGAAACCCATGATTGAGATTAGGATGATACTTTTCACACAACTCCAAACTTGAATTACCTTCATCTTTCTCCATTCTTGTTGGAACTCCAGTGAAACATCTTGGGACAATAAGGGCTTGCCGGAGAAATACCTAAATGGAGCTCTTACGTGAATGTTATACTTCTTACAAAAAGGAACCCAAAGCTTAGCGAACTTGGACGCTTCAACGAGTGAATAGAAAGTGAGAGGGGAAACACCATCATCGGACACATAGCAAGCCAGTTTGTGAGTTGGGTAATCTACAGCTAACAAGGATAGTACTGTATTCACGGTGATTATAGGTGGTTCTAGGACAGGGTCTGCAGTTGTAACAAACATGTCCACTGGGGGAAGCTCAGGCATCCTATTTGAAAAAGAAAAGAGATTAAAGAACCTCATACAGGCTAGCTATACCATTATACATATATATATATGTGTGTGTGTGTGTGTGTGTATTATACCATTGCAAAAGGCGGTCTGGGTGTGTTTTGTAATCCACTTGATTCCATTTAGCATTGACAGTGAGAAGCCAGACGAAAGTGAACCATGACTCGCAGAAGAAGGCAAGGAGCCAAGTGATCCCATGATTTGTAAGAGAGAGAAGACGATAAACAAGGAAGGAGAAGAGGAGGAAGAGGATGATGAGTTCCACAGTTCGTGGAATGGTGTTCTTACGAGAAATTCGTTGATAGAGAGGTAGGGAGATTGGGTAATTGGCCATTGGAAAAACAAGAGGAATTACTAGAGTGGTTTCACTAGAGTGCTGTTGCGCAAGTGTATGAATGTGTTTGTTATAGCTTCATGGTGGGCTATTTATACTGAATTTCTATGCTCACATGGCATTTCATTGTACATGAACACGCGGCACAACATTATAATTTTATAAAAATAATGTGTATATATACATATATACACCGTTGCGTTTGCGTTTGCGTTTGCGTTTGTGTTTACGTCACGATCCGCATGTATATATATATATAGAAGGACAGATTTAAAATTACTATATATATATATATTTATTTAACTTTTAAATTTGATGATTAAGACATTACGTGTCAAGACATACATGTGCTACAAGGATTTATGTCACACCCCCCTGTATTTTTTTCAGCCAGCTAGCAATGGACTATGTCAGCCTTTCTGTGGCCTATATACAAGGACCAGGACTTCTCAGTTCCGAGTAATTATTTAATGGGGTGTTAGTAATATTAAAATAATTAAATAAATAATCACATCCTATAAAATATAAATATTTTATTTTAGTTTATATGTTTGTATTAAACATGTGTTAGACATTCACATTTTTAAATATTTTTTGAATACATGTCGGATATTTAAGTTATAAATATTAATGATTAAATAAAAATTAAAAAGACTTTTTAATTTATTAAATATAATTTTTATTTAATGACTTTATTATTTTAATATCTTAATAATATTTTTATAATTTATGTATTTTTATACTAAATTTAATTACAATCATAATAAGTTTTTATTATATAATTATATAAAAAATTTAAAAAATTCATACATATTAACATATTTCAGACGTGTCCGTAATCTTTTTTTTAAAAAATAACATGTCTTTATGTTTGTGTCATATAATATTCATATCTTGCAATCGTATTCATATTTTTTAAATCACATCAATAATATTATAAATATATATTTAACGTATTATTTAACCGTCAAGACTATTATAAAGACCGTTCAATAATTTATCGTCGGTCCAAAAGCAACCTTTTTGTACTCTTTCTCTCTCTCTCTCTCTATATATATATATATATGTGTGTGTGTGTGTGTTGATTCAATTATTTTCACAAAATTAAAATTTAATGAAATTCCTCCTCTTTGATTTTTTTATGCCTAGAAAAATCTCAACTAGGAGGATCTGAAGACCAGTAGTTTTGACTTTTGAACTCGAAAATGAGAAAGCCAAGATTTTTTATTTTATTTCATAGTGAATCATTACATATACACGTAGACAACCAAGTCACGTACAAAGTAAATGATGTTTGCGAATCAATTTCAACAATAAAATGTCGTTGAATAGTTTTTGTCTTTTAAATTTATTTTTATATTAATTTTGTTTTTCAAAACATACAGAAATATTATAAATGGATCTATTACTCGAAAAAAAAAAAAACATTTTAAAAAAATTTTGAGTTGCTTTTCATCAAATGTAGGATTTCGCATTAATTTAGATAAACTCTCTCAAACACCTGCTCAAATATATATGTTGGTGCATGACATATATTTATAATTATTTTAAATTACAAATGTAACTTGTTTAAATTAAAACTTAGTACAGAAACAGAAGTTTTAAAAGTTACTTTTTTTATTTTAATCCAATCTTTTATTTTGACAAAAAAATTACGACTTGTAGTCGATCGTTTAAACTAATCGAAACACCTTAATAATTTAACTTAATCTAAAATCATATTGGTAGATAGTGAATCTAAACTTCAAATGAGGCCAAACGGGCTCTAAGAATTGACTTTCCCAAAAATCTCTCTTAAAATTCTATGTGAACACTTTCGTCTCTCCTAACAATAATTTCTTTATTTGTAGTATATATACAAACTATTTCACAAATAATAGGTAAAAAGAGAAATTCATAACTTATAATCAATTTTGAATAATTAATTTTTACTAAATGTATAAGTACTATTTTCCATTAACATTTTTGCTCATACTACTTCTCACCAACTAACAATTATCCAATAGTCAGAATCAAATAAAAAATCGCATGAACAATAATATACTATAGATACACATCGAACATATCATCAAGTCATTAAAGTCATTAAACTAAGAATATTGAAAGATTTTTTCAAAACACCACCTATCTTTTCATACTATGAAGCTCCTCATATGTGTACATACATCATTCGTGTGAATGGCCAAGGTTAAAAAAGACCACACCAATCACACGAACGTTGTTTTGGTTATTGTTACGAATAATTGTAAATCAATTAGAAAAAAAGTCTGATAAAAAAGTCTCACTTAATAATATCATATTTAAATTTAAAAATTTTGTTAAACTCACTCACGTGCACGTAAACACTCAAATATAAATGACAATAGTAAGATGAGAACTTATCACTTAACATTTTTGGATCAACTGTGTTACATTCAGTGTTTCTTTTTCCAAAGTGATGGGATGTTTCTTTTTCCAAAGTGATGGGACATCCTAGTTGCAACCAATGGGATGGATGTGAATTGGTAACAGTGGGCCAGTGAGAACACCCACCTGCCTCTAATAATTTTGGCCTGTCCCCATCAAAGTTCATAGAGAAGAGAACACCAGTTTTTCTTTGCTAATCCATGATAATGACATTAAAGAATATTAAGCTTTGACTGCTAAGTACACTCTTATCTCGATTCAAATTACAGGAATATCATGGGTTACTATGACTGAATAATACTTGAATGAGACAAATGAGTTGAGATACTTGAATGTTTACATATTTAATAAGAATCAACTCAGGTACATACCATTAGATAAAGAAAAAAAATTTACAAGTAAAAAGTGGTTTTTTCAATTCGAAAAAAGAAAGAAGGAAAGTGCATTTAATAAATATTGCTTAAAACTGATTTTAAGTTTAATTTTTGATATGCCTGTTAAAATCATTCAAAAATATAATAGAAGTTAATTGAGTAGGTACTAATATGTATAAATGTATATACAAAGGTATATATACACAAAAAGGTGAGATAGCTAGGACTTTTGGAAAAATTACCTAAGACTCTTCCTAATTTGTCCAATCCCAATTGTTATAACATAAATAGATTTTAAGTATATTAAAATAATTTTTTTTTTTTTTGACGTAAACCAAATGCTATTTTTTTCCTTATTTAAATAAAAAACAAAATTCTTAAAAAAAAGTGTTGTCAAAGAGTACTTAAAACGACAATTTAGAACTAACAACACCTCTCTAGAATGTGCAAGAGTCCCCAATCCCAATTATTCTAAGCACATTATTGTAAAAGGACCACTTTCAAAATATGAGACAGAGGGAGAGAGAAAGAGAGATAGCCATGGAAGGTTGATCAGGAATTTTCATGGTATGGAGAGATGGGCATATAGAAAATCTTGAAAGAAATCTCTCATGAAAACTACATTAAAAAGATGACATAAGGAGTGATGTCTCAGTTTTTGGACAACATGGTATGCATTGGTGAGCTGTTCTGACCCACATTTTACTAGCTTCTGGGCCTCTGGCACATGAATTTTTCAACATTTATTGTCATCTTCAAGTAACAACAATGACCAAGCTTATGGAACTATCTCTAAATCCAAACTCCAAAAAGTTAAACACTGGTGTCTTTTGTGAGCATAGTCTTAAGAACCCAATGACAGGACAAAAGTAGAACAGAAGGAAAGGAGTGCAAGAAAACAACTAAAATCAACTTAAGAAAGATGAAAACTCAACCTGCTCTATTTTCCATCTTTTAAGATTTCTGCCTTCCCTTTCAATAAGAAATTCCCTGTCATGAAAGTATTATCTTATGAAGTAACAAATATAAGCAGTAAACAAGAGGTCCACCCTAATGACTTGCCTTTTTCTTTTCCCCCTCTTTCAGGTATTCTGAGGATAGTTTTCATATTCATTGATTCGCAAGTAATTTCATTTCCAAAAACTTTCAAAAAATAATTTAGCATGCAATAAATGGATAGAAAATAGTACTATCAAAATTAGTTAAGGAGAGAATGAAGCAATCAGAAAATTTTAAAAGAGGAATGCCCACGTTTAGCCGCTGATCCTCAGACGTCAACAACCATAAGAAGAGGAATGCCCACGTTTCATCCAGTTGTCCACTATCAGAGCAAAACGAGGATTCTTACTTCAATGACCTTTATAACCAATCCAGCACCACAGGAATTCCAGCCTCCCTAGACTCCAGTCCCCCCAGTCTTGGGAGGACAACATTCTCCTGCTAACACCGGACAAATTCCTCCCTTAAGTCGAGGATCTGAAGATACAAGATAAGATCGACAACAGGTTCCGATCCCATAACAAGTCTTGCCCAGAGCCCTTCAGAGGGCAGAGGAGATTACAGACTCTCAAAAATAGACAATCTCATGCAGAGGATTCCATGCCCTTCTAGAGCAAGACGAACTAAGTAAATTGCTCGGGAGGTTCTCCACGCCATTTACTTCTGCCCTAATAATACACGTAGCAAAAAAACTTGTAAACACATACAAGATTGTCATTTGGTGGCAAGAGAGCTTTAAATGGTTGTTCGTGTAAAAAATGAGGAATTTAAATCATTTACTTCTTAAACAGGATGATAAAGTCTTTTCTTGTAAATAGGATAGTAAAACCCTTTTATCATAAATCAAAAGTATAAAACATTTTACTTATAAAACATGAGGATTAGAAATCATTTTCATTAAATGTGAGGGTAAAACCTTTTATCATAAATCAGGAGTGTAAAATACTTTACCTATAAAGTATGAGGATTAGAAATCTTTTTCATTAAACATGAGGGTAAAATCCTATATCATAAATTTGAGGATAAAATTATCATTTTCATAAATATAGGGGTTCGAAAACCTTCTTCCATTTTATAACTTTACTTCTTTTCACTTTATACGAGAATCTGTATCGATCTAGACTCTAAGTTTTACACATGGGTCTATATATTTTTTAAACCAATACTCATGGGAGATCTCCATGCCTTTTTGTGGGCAATACTCATAGTGAGCCCCAAAAGATCTCACAATCTCATGGTGCTTATGCACAATTATCTTTCATTACTATTTCGCAAATAGGAAACATTTGAAATACTACTTTTCAAATCGATACTTTTCAAGAGCATTGAACATGGCTTGTATAAAAAACATTCATTTTCAAGAGAAGAAACTTATCACAACTTTTCAAACAGAGATATGCATGCTTGAAATAAGAGTCATATAGACACCTTGGCATTTAAATAAGCATATTTTACAATTTACGATAGTATTTTAAAAATAGAACAAGAAACATACTTAAATCAAGAGTTATGTAAACAGCTGAAATTAAATCAAAGTGTTTCATAAAATGTGGAGTTAAATTATCCACTTCAAAGTCCAAGATTACTCCTTAGTTCTTGTTTCACAGTTCATTTCCATATTGACCTCTTTATCGTGTGTCATTCCTTCATATGGTGATCCATCAATGGTAGTTTGATCGTCTCTATTTGGCCTCTGCATTGCATCTCAAACAACCCTAAGACTCTCATTTGGTCATTACTAGCATTGCATATAGCATGCGGCTTAGTTTCCCCCTCATCTTTTTCATTTCTATTTTTTCTCTATAGCTTCCTCTTTCTCTACTTCTCTCTCTTTATTGATAGAACAATCCACACGCAACTCACAACCTGATATAGATTTATAAGGCAGGGTTTTGCATATATTCTGATTGAATAAGAGGTTGGTGTACTAGATTAGTGACACCTCACTTCTTTATGAAAACTTTCCTACACACCTTCATGTCTCATACATTTCACGTAGCTAACATAACACAAATGTATTAGTAGCTTAGTAGTTTATTCTTTATATGCTAATACTACTGACATATTTAAGTTGACACTAATTACTTGGTAATTAGGTAAAGGGTGTTACAATAAGTGCATACACCGTAAGGTCCAAGGAAAAATATTGTAATTTCAAAAGTCTTTAAAATTTTAAAATATTTAAACCTAGATCAAAAGTACTGATATGCCATTGTTATATTTTTTAAATGACAAAATTACCCATCTTACCTCCCAATTTAATCTTGTCATCCCAAAAGCATATCGCACTATCCCGTGTAACCCAATTGGGAATTCAACGTCAGGGCCGATAAGTAAAATCTTCGATTTCTCCTACAGGGCATGGCCAGCTTCCCCCACCATTGTTGGTGGCTAAATCATCCACCGCCTGTCTTCTCCAAGACTTACTAGCTTTCTCAATAGAGTTAAAGAAAAATGGTCGCTTAAAAAAGAAAGCAAGCATGGTGTCAATCTATGAAGCAAAAAAAGGTTTAGCGAGACTGCGTAGACTTGAAAGAATTTAAATTGAGAGAACGAAAAGAACCTATGTATTAGAAGGGTGGAGAGTTCAATTCAAACATGGCAGGGAAGAGGAATAATTGGGGGTGAAAAGGTGAGGCTGAGAGAGAGAATGGCATCAGCTGCAACTGTAATTGCTGAGTTCTCAGGCCTAAACCTGTATTTGCGAGTAACTCGCAAGAATTTTTTGGTCTATGCAACACCAATAATGAGTTCTCTTCATACTTTCACTTACTCAAGTCTTTCTAACACTGCTGGCCTCCTTAAAGCAACAGCCAAGCACACAGTAACATTTTTATTTGAACTCTAAAGCTTCATTTGTTCAAATTTTTATCAGTTTCGCTTCCGTGTTCAATATAATGCTCATAGACATGCAAAATTATATCAAGTATTTTGGTTGTTGTAGTTGTTGTTGCTTTAAGTAACTTTGATTGATTTTTTACAACAACATTATAGTTTTATATTATTTCATAAACAATCATGGTAGCTGGTTTTGCTTAATCGAAATCAAGCACTATTTTGAACTTGTGATTGTACTACTTAGTCTCTCTAACTTAAAATTGCTCCAGTATCATGACCCCCTACTTTTATGTTTCAAGTCATGTGCATCCAAAAAGGAATGTGAAGAATCATATCTGTGAGATAGAGAATATGTTGACAATTAGACTTTGTGTAGAATAGAGGTTTCATGTGCACCTGTTACTGCTACTGTGTTCTTGTTGTTCGAGGAAAAATATATTGCACTAAGAGAGAATTAATTACCAATTGCTAAGTCCAAAAGTCACTTTACCAACAAAAATTTCTCTGTTGCACATTAATAGGAAAAAAATAGATTGAACACAATGCAAAAGAAAAAGATGATGTTTAATGGAGCCAGCTCTTTTTAATGATGTTTAATCAAATATTTTTGACTTATAATACTTTTGACTTCAATTATGTTAAATAAATAAATAAAATTTAACAAGACATATCATAAAGATATATATATATATATATAACTATTTTATCTCTATAATAATTAATATTATCAAAAATTAAAAATATATTAATTATTAGATAATATAATTATTAATTATCCACTATAGAAACAAATTGGTTCCTTAAGAATTTATTAATTATTAATTTATTAAATATTAATTATAAGAGTGTCAATTGTATGTATGTATATAAATTTATTTGCCTACTTACATAAGTACAGAGAAGGAGAAAGTTGGAAGAACATAAGGATTATGATCTTTAGGTGAATGACAATCGTAATCAAAGACTATGTTATCACATCCTTTCATTTTTTTCAAGGACTATACCTTGAGGTTACATGGAGAAATTTATTTTCCGAAGTTTTGATGGAGAGAAGAGGAAGTCATGTGCAAGTTTTGTTAAGTTTCTTTCCTTATTTTATTTTATTTTTTTATTTTGGGAAAATAGTAACATAAAGATTTTTCTTAATTTTGTTTTTAAATAAAAAGATGATGGGAGCTATATATTATTATAATTGGTCTAAAACCTTTATTTTAGAAGTGAAAAAATAAAATGATAAAATCTATTATATTCAACATTACCCTTTTTAAAGGACTATTATATATAACCAATTTTTTTTATTCCTAAAGACAAGATGGTGAGACCTGCTACAATTCATGTATCTAGGTCTCATTACCTTATTTTTAGGAGTTAGAAAATGTAATGAGAAAATTTTAACATTTTTTAACTTTAATTTTTTTAGTAAGGAAAATATTATCTATAATGTATTTTCTTACATTTAGACACAAAACAAGTGATCCTTATGCATTGTTATAGTAGATCTCATTGTCTTATATTTAAGAGTGAGAAAATTCTTATAAAAAACTGTTAGGTGTAGTATAATGCTTTAAGTAACTTTTAGTGAAAATTGGAAGGATTACTAAAATAATAGCAAAAGAAGTTTCTTTACTAGGTTATCCACCAAAAGCAGCGACATTTGTCCCCTACAAATGCTAATTTATCTTGGTTCAATGTTATATTGTAAAAAACTTGAAATAATACATATATAAATAAGTAATCAACTTATTTTATAAAGGTGATGCTGCAAAAAACAGCACCGGTCGATTCGATGATTCGGCAAGAAGGACCTGCAAAAAAGAGAAGGAGGACCCTCCGACGATCAAGTCAGTAAAGAGGGAATATATAAAATAAATATAGAGAATATGTGTAAAAGAGAGTGATTGTATATGTGATTGAATCTGAGATTCAATGTGAGATACCCTATTTAGGCGTACCTGCCCCCTTTATTTATAGGGTTGAGAGTCATTGATTTTAGCAGTTTCCTACATTGAATAGAATTCCTTTCCTTGTTTGATAAGGTTTAAAAGATATGTGATAATCTTCCCTGATTGAGGTAGGATTCCTTTCCTATCTGAAAGACTTGCACTCCAAGATATATTCCTTATTCTGAGGTCGGAAGTCTATGAAAGACGGTGACCAGTTCGGAACTCCTCCTGCTCTGAAGGCCTGCTGGTAGCTGCTCTAGGGGCAGCTCAGCTCTGGAGGCAGTTCTGCTCTGGAGGCCTGCTGGGTAGCTGCTTTGGAGGCAGCTCAACTCTGTTAGTAGTAGCTCTGCTCTGGAGGCAGCTCTGCTCTAGAGGCAGCTCTGCTCTGGAGGCAGTTCTGCTGGTAGCTGCTCTGGAGGCCTGCTGGTAGCTGCTCTGGAGGCAGCTCAGCTCTGCTAGTAGTAGCTCTGCCAGAGGCAGCTCTGCTCTAGAGGCAGTTCTGCTGGTAGCTGCTCTGGAGGCAGCTCAGCTCTGGAGGCAGTTCTGCTGGTAGCTGCTCTGGAGGCCTGCTGGTAGCTGCTCTAGAGGCAGCTCTGCTCTGCTAGTAGTAGCTCTGCTCTGGAGGCAGCTCTGCTCTAGAGGCAGCTCTGCTCTAGAGGCAGCTCTGCTCTGGAGGCAGTTCTGTTGGTAGCTGCTCTGGAGGCCTGCTGGTAGCTGCTCTGGAGGTAGCTCAGCTCTACTAGTAGTAGCTCTGCCAGAGGCAGCTCTGCTCTGGAGGCAGTTTTGCTGGTAGCTGCTCTGGAGGCAGCTCAGCTCTGGAGGCAGTTCTGCTGGTAGCTGCTCTGGAGGCCTGCTGGTAGCTGCTCTAGAGGCAGCTCTGCTCTGCTCTAGAGGCCTACTGGTAGCTGCTCTGGAGGCAGCTCTGCTCGTAGCTGCTCTGGAGGCAGCTCTGCTAGTAGCTGCTCTGAAGGCAGATCTGAAGGTAGTTGCTCTGCTAAGTCTGTTAGCTCTGGAGGCGCATTTTATGGCTCATCAGTTACTCTCCCCCCAAGCCTCAGTTCTGTGAGATCCATGCAGAGCTGAGGTTTAGGATTTTTGAAGAGTCATGCGTACTTGATGATTTATGATATACTGGCCTGCAACACTTAGAAATAAAACAGGGTTTTTATAAAAGTTGGTAGGGTGAGAAAAATGGACCAAACCTAGTGGTCTGTACATTTAGATGAACCAAGCCTACAACACTTGTAATGAATATAAGGTTTTAGGGGTTAATAAAATAGACCAGACCAGAGGGTCTGTGCATTAAGATGGACCAGACTTGAGTCTGTGTATTAAGATGGACCAGACCAGAAGGCCTGTACATTTGATGGACCAGACCTGAGTTTGTGCATTAAGATGAACCAGACCTGAGTCTGTGCATTGAGATGGACCAGACCTGAAGGCCTGTACATTTGATGGACCAGACCTGAGTCTGTGCATTAAGATGGACCAGACCTGAGTCTGTGCATTGAGATGGACCAGACCTGGGGGTCTGTACATTAAGATGGACCAGACCTGAGTCTGTGCATTGAGATGGACCAGACCATGAGGTCTGTGCATTTGATGGACCAGACCATGAGGTCTGTGCATTAAGATGGACCAGACCTGAGTCTGTGCATTGAGATGGACCAGACCTGGCGGTCTGTGCATTAAGATGGACCAGACCTGGGGGTCTGTGCATTAAGATGGACCAGACTCTGAAGGTCTGTACATTAAAAGATGGACCAGACACTGAAGGCCTGTGCATTAGAGATGGACCAAACTCTGAAGGTTTGTGCATTAGATATGGACCAGGCACTAGGCGCCTGTGCATTAGAGATGGACCAGGCACTAGAGGCCTGTGCATTAGAGATGGACCAGACCTGGGGGTCTGTGCATTAAGATAGAAGAATCGTAGAAGAATCTGCATGATTAGCATAGTAGACAATTGATAATATATGTAGTGCAAAAGATATAGCTGAGTGAGTTTGCCAAAAGTTCTCAAAGCGAAGCTTTGAAGTCACCCTGAGTGAGGTATTTGAGATCCAGCTGCTTTAAGATTGTAATTATTTGGGTTGCTGAATCCTTCATCAACATATTGCCATTGACCCAAAAATCCCCTCTGTAACTGTATTTGGGCTAGATGATGTGCCAACTTTGTGGAGCAAATATTCGTGGGCGGGGATCCTCTGAAACTACAGTAGTTTCCATAGTGGCAAATCCTGTGCAGAGTCCTCCAAATTTTCCAGAAGGCCCTGGCAAAGATGACAAATTGCCAGACAATAATGAGATTATTGGAGCAGTAAGTTCAGTAAGGGATCATAGTTGTTCTCAAGCTATAGATCCTTCTATTACAACCCCAGATGTTGATGTTACTGCTAAACCACGAGTTGATAGCCAAAAAGGGCAACGGAATCAAGGCCAGAATGCAGCCCTCAATTTATATCAAATAAATTCAAGCTCTGAAGTCCCTTCAATCTACTAGAAGCGAGAGGTTCAAGCTCTAGGTGGATCAAGCTCTGAATCCTGAAATCTTATAAGGGAGATTCCTATTGAGCTTGTTTCCCTGCAACATTAGCATCTTTTGAAAACCGGATCAAATCTCCTCAAATATCGGACCAGATAATTGGTTGTTAGATAACACCAGATTCAATCAAAGAATTGGCAACATTGAATAGCTCAGGAGTCATGCTCGCCGCAATAAGTAATGTTTTCCCTTCTTTGTTAATCCACTCAAGGCCTGCACCTTCAAGACGGAGAGCTTTTAATGGCCTCTATATGGGTACCAGTATTCTGTTATGAGAATCTGTATTAAGGGACTAATGGAAACTAGAGTTCCTTTTTGTAGGCGTTGGATTGTTGTCACCAAGAATAACGTTGGAGGCAGAGGCATCTGAACTGCTAGCAGGAATATCTTTAGTACCACTGCTATGAAAATAACACCATCTTAATAGTGTTTTGGAAGTGTCGAACGGCGAAAGAAGACAATGTGCTGCCTTGTGAACAACATCAAATATAGCTTCTTCAAAGATCCCAATTGCTAGATAAAGATCCTCTATGATTTCACGTCTCCTGTTAGTGGCACATCGAACATGGTCCTTGAGGAGACGTGTTTTCTTGATCGAATGTAAATGTGAAAGTTGGAGGCTTCTTGTGGTAGTAGGCACTTCCGATCCCATGGTGAAACTGCTTGAGTTTGAGAGTAAACTGACGCCTAAGTCTACCAGCACCGCCATCTAGTCTCAAGCTTATCACCGTTTCATCTGCCTGATTTAACTTGAGAGAGATTTGTTTCTCTTTGTCTCTAGCTCTATCTATCTTCGCAGGCGGCTGCAAAGAAGAGAGAGGCACAAAACTCTGCAGAAGAAAAAGTGACAGGGTTTATCTGAAGTAATATTAAAATAAGTTAAATCATGGGTGCTTCTTTTTATGCACCCAAAAATTAAATCATGTGTAATGATTTTATATGCTGAGAAACTGATTTCTGACTTGATCAGTGTGCTAATTTGATCATGACGTGTGTCTATATATATATATATATATATAACATCTTGAGATTGTATATATGTATACAAAAAGATGGTGAGATTATATATATATATATATATTTGATGAGTAGAGAAACCAATAATAATTATTGTTTTCCTGTAGTAGCAAACGAGCCAGTGGATCCTGCTCTCAATAAGAATAAGTTGCAACAGATATATATATATATATATATATATATATATATATATATTGTCAAACATGGTGTTTGGAGTTTTTCACACTCTTTTAGAGTTAAAATAGTTTAGAGAATTGAAATAATAAACAGTGGATGTAGACATAAAAGAGATAAACGATGTAATAAAGAATCTAAGATGCTTTTTATAAAAACATTCAAATTCAACAGTGGAATAATGGTCCTGTATTCAAAATATCTCATATTTTACTCAAAAGATTTTGAGATTGATGCAGATCTCGAGATTGATGTGAACTGGTCCTGTATTCAAAATATCTCATATTTTACTCAAAAGATTTTGAGATTAATGCAGATCTCGAGATTGATGCCCATATTGATGTGAATATATATATATATACATGTATATGCATATAAAAATCCTGCGACTATATATTAACATATATATATATATATATATATATTTGTATGTATATAGTCTTGCAAATGCTCTGATACTGAGCCTCTCGTTGGATTGTCTTTGACAAAGAGGAGCAGAGAATCTGAAGATTGTAAACTTCCATTCCCTGGGTTATAGCTCAGTTCCAGAGCTTGCAATAGCAAAAAGAATAAAAATCATTCTTCTTTGTTGCCTAAAATAATATTAAAAAGTCATATTAAGGGTGCTTCTTTTCATGCTCCAATATAATAATAATAAAAAAAATTTAAATCACATATATTGTTAGATGCCATAAAGAGTCTGAGTTGTTTTTCCTTGTTTTTTAGAGAGAGAGTGAAACATATCAAATACATATTTTAGAGAGAGCCAATACACAGAGCAATTATATTTTTAGAGAGAGAGAGAAAGTTTCATCTCCATTTAGGTGTAGAATCCTGCATCAGAAAAAACTTTGGATTTTTCTGAGATAATATTAAAAAGGGTTAGATCATGGGTGTTTTCTCTTTTTTTTTTTTTTTGCACACCAATAAATAAAAAATTAAATCATGTGTAATGATTTGATATGCTGAAAAATTATAGATCAAAAGCTTGATCATATACATACTGTGCTGACTTGATTATAACGCATGCGAATATACATATAGAGATATGTGTATATAAAAAGATCTTGAGATTATACATACAGATATATATCTGTATATATATAATTTTGCAGGTAATCTGTAGAATCTGATTTCTTCGTTGTTGACAAAGAATTCAATCTGATTCAATCTTGTTTAACATCTATGAAATTATATTAAGCTTGAAATAAATTAAATAATCATTAGCAAGAAATATTAGTGGTAGAGAACGAAGCAAGTAGACTGTCATTCCCACAGACGGCGCCAAACTGATGCTGCAAAAAACAGCACCGGTCGATTCGATGATTCGGCAAGAAGGACCTGCAAAAAAGAGAAGGAGGACCCTCCGACGATCAAGTCAGTAAAGAGGGAATATATAAAATAAATATAGAGAATATGTGTAAAAGAGAGTGATTGTATATGTGATTGAATCTGAGATTCAATGTGAGATCCCCTATTTAGGCGTACCTGCCCCCTTTATTTATAGGGTTGAGAGTCATTGATTTTAGCAGTTTCCTACATTGAATAGAATTCCTTTCCTTGTTTGATAAGGTTTAAAAGATATGTGATAATCTTCCCTGATTGAGGTAGGATTCCTTTCCTATCTGAAAGACTTGCACTCCAAGATATATTCCTTATTCTGAGGTCGGAAGTCTATGGAAGACGGTGACCAGTTCGGAACTCCTCCTGCTCTGGAGGCCTGCTGGTAGCTGCTCTAGGGGCAGCTCAGCTCTGGAGGCAGTTCTGCTCTGGAGGCCTGCTGGGTAGCTGCTTTGGAGGCAGCTCAACTCTGTTAGTAGTAGCTCCGCTCTGGAGGCAGCTCTGCTCTAGAGGCAGCTCTGCTCTGGAGGCAGTTCTGCTGGTAGATGCTCTTGAGGCCTGCTGGTAGCTGCTCTGGAGGCAGCTCAGCTCTGCTAGTAGTAGCTTTGCCAGAGGCAGCTCAGCTCTGGAGGCAGTTCTGCTGGTAGCTGCTCTGGAGGCCTGCTGGTAGCTGCTCTAGAGGCAGCTCTGCTCTGCTAGTAGTAGCTCTGCTCTGGAGGCAGCTCTGCTCTAGAGGCAGCTCTGCTCTGGAGGCAGTTCTGCTGGTAGCTGCTCTGGAGGCCTGCTGGTAGCTGCTCTGGAGGCAGCTCAGCTCTGCTAGTAGTAGCTCTGCCAGAGGCAGCTCTGCTCTGGAGGCAGTTCTGCTGGTAGCTGCTCTGGAGGCAGCTCAGCTCTGGAGGCAGTTCTGTTGGTAGCTGCTCTAGAGGCAGCTCAGCTCTGCTAGTAGTAGCTCTGTCAGAGGCAGCTCTGCTCTGGAGGCAGTTCTGCTGGTAGCTGCTCTGGAGGCAGCTCAGCTCTGGAGGCAGTTCTGCTGGTAGCTGCTCTGGAGGCCTGCTGGTAGCTGCTCTAGAGGCAGCTCTGCTCTGCTCTGGAGGCAGCTCTGCTCTGGAGGCCTACTGGTAGCTGCTCTGGAGGCAGCTCTGCTCGTAGCTGCTCTGGAGGCAGCTCTGCTAGTAGCTGCTCTGAAGGCAGATCTGAAGGTAGTTGCTTTGCTAAGTCTGTTAGCTCTGGAGGCGCATTTTATGGCTCATCAAAAGGGTAATGAAATAATGGGTTGAGTGAATTATATATAACAAAGAATCAAATTCACACACACACACACACATATATATATATATATTCACACACATATATGTATGTATCTATCTGTTTTGATCAGTGTATCAAATAAAAGAGGCAAGATGAAAATAAACCCAAGGAAGGTTGAGGAAAGAGAAGTACAATCTCTAAGAGGTTGAATAGTTTTACAAGATACTAGAAAAAGGAAGGAGAGAGGGCTCATTTCTTCGTTATAAGGTTTGATGAGTCTCTGTGGTTCCCACTCTTTGAATTTCATTTACCAAATGACATTCCTCTTGTTTCTTGACCAAAAGTATCATTCTTGGAGGTCCATTTGCAAAATTGTAAGTCTTAGCTCCTTGAGGTCCATTTACAGAAGTGCACAAACAACAATGCCAAAGCCCCTGACTTACATATAGTGGTTGAAGGAATCCCATACTTCCCTTTCCCAAACAACCCTTTTAGAAATGCCCAAAAGCATAGCACCACACACACACTACATAGGAACTCCCCTATCCCTGACTCATCTCCACTGCAACTCGTTGGCTGAAACCTTAATAAGCCAATGGCCAATGCCGTAAGGTTCACTAGTAGAATAGTGGTGCCAGGCACGAAAAATGGAGACTCATCAAATGTGAATGTTCCAGCATTAGCATTGCTGTCATCGGAGGTAGTTGTTTGGTCTTTTTGTGTAACTTCAAATACTGTCTCTGATAATCCTAGGAGCTTGAGTATAACACTTAACATTCCAAACAACCATGCAGTCATGCTGGTTACCCTCCACATTCTCTGATTGTTCCACCATGCACGGATTGATAGGCCGGTTTGAAGGTATTCTGATAGGGTGTATAGATTGTAGATGACAAAAAGGGCAACATGTATCAATATGGCTGGTTCTTGGACCTGCATGCATTGACAAATTTTATATTATAAATAGAATTTTAAACAAATGGGATCTATAGGCTCATCTACTATAGTCAAGTGATGAGAATGTTTTTTGAACTTATTTCACAAACCAATGGTGTAATTGATCTTAGGTGTCTTTCTTTGTTGAAGAGCTTCGTAGAACATAAAGTCGTTCCAAATTTAAAGTCTTTTATTTTTAATAAAATGCATCTCTTGAAAATATGCTTATATGCATATTTTTCTATTATGATATGAATTTGAAAAATAAATTTGAAAGGGAACCAGTATGAAAAAATTGAAGTAAAAAACTCCATTTACTCTACCAAGATTCCAAGAAAAGCAGGTTGATGAAATAAATGTACAAAAAGGGGGTATGACTCTCCCAATGCATGTAAAAAAAAAACATCAAGTTGATGATTTTAGTCATTTGATATACTAGTACAAAACATTTGAAGAAGTTTTGGACAGAGCACGCAAATGATAGATGTGCATTCAAACAAATTATTGCTTAGAAATTATTTATGGAGTGTTTTTTTTTTTTTTTTTTTAATAAAATCTAGTTATTGACTCATCAAGCAAGTTGACATAATTCAAAATTATTCATTCATTGGGACTCATCAAATGGCATTGAGACCCATTAATTGATATCGAATGTGTCCTAATCCTTTGTGACAATAAATTTAGGCCATCAGTCATTTGATTATACTTGCATTATTCTTGTTATTGCTAAAACTCCATTATTTTTTTATAATAAGAATATGGGTAATTACCGGTCCTTTGATAATTACCAGAAGTTCAGAAAATACCCATATCTTTAAGCTTTATTTGATAGAGGAAAGATTGAGAAGAAGGAAAGGACAAATGGAAAAAGAGAACATGGAAGGAGTCTTTAAGGCACACAGAAAGAAAGGAAAATGGAAGAAAATATAAAGGAAGAAGGATAAAATTTTTTCAAGACCCACCAATTTGTTAATGCCCCCAAAGAAGTGGATGGCAAAGATGAAAGTTGCATTATAAAATAAAACAAATAAGTATAGATGTTTTACCTTATAACTTATCTTCTTACAAGAAGTTGGTTCTACTAGTGTATCCCGAGTAATGCTAGAGATCTTACTTTATTTACTCTCTCACATAGTAGGACTTACATAGTGAGCCCCACGAATAGTGAATCTCACTCATGTGAGAGTAGAATTCAAGTAGAACAAATAAATAAGATGTGATCACTAGCATTATTAGGAGAGTCCCATGAATGATAGGTCCACCCTTATAAGAGAGTGGATTATAAAATAGGACAATTTAAATTAAATGTCTATCAATAATATTATTGAAATATAATAAATTAGTACAGTGGCACTCCATTTCTTTTCATTCTGCTTGACCAAATGAACAATTTTAATTAAGACTATCCTTTTTCACTGTCTTTTTCTTATATTTCATCATTTTAGAAAATATTAAATTTTAAAAATTAAGATTTTATACAGGTGGTGTAAGTATTCATTTTTTACAATTCATGTGAGTTCCAATTTCTCTCATATCATTATATAAAAAATAAAAAATAAAAAAATAATTTAAAATAAAAAATTTATTTTAGAGTGAAAGCTATGTAATGTGACCTGTAATTTTCGATTACCCGACTCAATGGACCAAACCAGCTGTATCATATCATGTGAAAAAATCGAAATCGAAAACGGTCATACATGCATGGACTGACGGACCACTTGATGAACTGTATATTTCATGGGCCCACATTAATGTAACGACAACAAGCAGCAACCTTTAGTTAATGGTCCATATGATGGTAAAATATGATGATTGAGATTTGTCCTGTACCTTGGGCAAGAAACGCGAGTTGGTGATGATACAATAAGCCGGCAGGGCAGCATAACATAGCTCCGGAATCGAACGTAGGGCCCACACCAGAATCCACATGTAGGCTAGGCATTGCCGGAATTCGAGCTTCTCATAGAGGGTGGCAAAGATTGGGCTTCTTGAGCTGAGTAGGATTTCTATTAGCCCAGTAGCCCATCTCTTCTGTTGGGTCATGGTTGCTGGCCCACCAGTAGGTGCACACCCTAAGAACCCCGGTGGGTCCAGTGAACAATATGCTGATCTCCAACCCCTCTTATGGATAGTAAGCCCAGTGAGAACGTCTTCTGTTGTAGATCCATATATCCAACCAACCTGAAACATAACAACCTCATCCCTTGTTATGTTTTCTTTTATGATAGTATCAAGGGCGGTACTTCTAATAGGCTAGGCCTAATCTATTCCATATTTTAAGAAATATTTTTTATACATATAAATTTTATTTTTTTTTAAATTAGTCCATTTCAAAATTATGACCCAACTCAATGTTTATTTATTATTATTTTTTTCATTTCTCATCCAAAATTTAATACACTTTTAAAAATTTTGGCCCAATCCAATCTTTAAATGTTTGGGAGAGCTTTTTTAAATGCACTACAAACTTATTTTTGTGTATTTTAACAAGTAAAATTATTACAAAAATCATTTTAAAAATTTGGTCAAACAACATAGCATATTTTCCGAAATAGATTTTAAATATGCAAATGCAACTATAAAAACAAATGTCTAAAAATCTCCAAATGAGTCCTTAATGTGATATCTTTTCGCGTAATGTTACTTTCTTTTGTAACATGCGTTTTGAAACATCCCACTTAATCGTGTTATTATCCAGAAGTTTGGAAACTCAAATTTTTGTTGATTCCAAAAACAGTTTTCTAATATTTTTTTGTCTTTTTCGAACCTAACGCATCAACCATTTTGGGATGGTTGGGTGGTGGGAGCCGTGGGACAACAATGGTACCCACATTGTTTAATTTAAAGAAGTAAATGAATATCTTAAAATCTAAATTGCTATATAGAGATAATATTTGAAGGAAATAACATAATGTTAATAAACAACTACAGTAACAAAGATGGCATTTTGCCCAAAATAACAAGGGATATGGAAAGGTGTTGGCCAATTAAACCAAGTCTAAAATTATTTTAAGAACTTTCTTAATTTGGTTTATTAAGTCCTAATAATATTTGGAGTCTTTTTAAGTAGTCCTAATTGTAGTTGGATTAATATTCTAATGAGAGTTAGTTTTCTTATTATAATTAAATAAGATATACTAATTTGTATGAGATTAGATATCCTAATTAGTATAGGACTTAGAGTAAGTGTAATTATAAATATGTGGGTCTCTGTCATATGTAGTTGTGTACCACAAAAATAATAGAGTAGTGGCCAAGAGAATTAGAGGATCATGTGATGGTCGTGAGAGATTGCCGAAATAATAATATTATGTGAGTTTTTTTCAATAAAATATATTAGTTTGTTTACTTTACTCTTCTCTTTTTTTTTTGTTCAACAATTTGGTATCAGAGTAATTTTTGGGTCCTACAATTGGTATTAGAGCCAGTTATGATCTTGGGGTAACTTATCAGAGACAGTTACGTTCTTGGGGTAACTTATCAAAGTTACAGAAAATCAGAGTTTGGTATTGTTCCTAAATTCTTGCAGAGAATTGTAATTCTCGTGTTACTTAAGATTACGATCTTGAGTGGTTTGTTGAAGAACTGTTCGATTGAAATTCGACGGTTGTTTGGATAAATAAAAGGATCTTGAGGTGGTACAAATAATTGTGATGAATAAAAAAGAAGTTCCAGTTTAATCGATGAGAGAGGCCAGCTTGATCAAACTGAAGAAAAAACAAAGGAGACGTCGAAATTAATTTTTGGACAAACTTAGGTACGTGATTTAAATAAATTGTTGATTTGAAATTATGGAGAAAGTTTTGGTTAATGAACAAAAGTTTGAGATTTTAAGAGTATGTGGTCAGAATATTAATAAGTGGTTACATCGTGTTACACTCTATCTTAATGCTTGCACTGTATTTAATGCATTGGATATTGCATTGAAGCGTTTATCAAAGGAACTTTATGAAAAGAAAGTTAAATGGTTCTATCAGATAATAAGGAAGACAATACATTGGGCCCATTGGAATAATTTTATTTGCACACAAAATTATCCACTACCACATAAGTTTTGGTTTTATCTTATTTCGGCATATAAAAATAAACTTCAGAACGGTTATGAACTTCCTATAGACATATATTGGGTGGTTGATTTTGAAAAAGATAAGTTTGATGAAAATAAAGAGATTGATGGTTCAAAATTGTTTTTAGAATTCATTTCAATTTGGATGATTCATATAAAGTGTTGAATTTAGATTCATATGATATTGACTGCTTCGTCAATTTTTTTGAGGAAGAATATATTAATTGTGAGGAAAGAAGTATTTTGGAAGTTGAAGAAGATGAAAATAATTGTATGGTTGAAAGTTTGACTTTGTCTCAAAGTGATGAAAATTTGAATTTGTTAGAAATTGTTTTTGGTGAATTGAGAGATGTTAAAGAATTATTTCAGCCTATTCTGTTTGAGAATTTAATTGTTGAGAAAGAAGAAAATTTTGCATGTTGTGGTATTGATGTAGTTGAAGATTTTAAAAATTTTGGCCTTACTATTTTGTTTGATTTGTCAAGTACTTTGGAATCAAAACATAGTGAGATTGAAGAACGTTCCAATCCAGAGTTTGTTGATTTTATTGGTATTGAGAATTTTATTATTCGAGACCATGTTGATTTTGTGAAGACAGAAATTTTAAAGTTTGAGGAACTTTTGAGAATTGAGAAGCCCAAGTTGTTTAAAATTTGTGATTTCATCGGCATTGATTAATTCTTGCCGTACTACAATATTGGTTTGGATTTTAATAATTTTATTGGTACATATTTTGTTCGAAAGGAAGTTTTTGGTATTTTAAAATATTGGCAGGCTTTGTATCATTATGATGATGAAATTACTGGCACGGATAATTGTTTTACTGATTTTGATTTTGAATGGATAAGGATGAATTTTTTCTTTGATCGTGCTGAACAAGCTGAGAAGTTGTATGCCAAGTACAAGATTCGACCACATCCGCGTGTGAAGATGAAGACAGATGATTGTTTCAGATTGCTATCGCAAAAGTTTCTTACAGCGACAAAAATTGTTTTGAAGATTCTTGCTCATGAAGGTGTTGATGAAGCTACTTTGGCTAGCTTGGTTTAAGGGAGGCATTGTTGGCCAATTAAACCGAGCTCATAAATTTTAGGAAATTTCTTAATTTGGTTTATTGAGTCCTAATAATATTTGGAGTCTTTTTAGATAGTCCTAATTGTAGTTGGACTAATATTCTAATAAGAGTTAGTTTTTTGATTATAATTGAATAAGATATACTAATTTGTATAATATTAGATATCGTAATTAGTATAAGACTTAGAGTCAGTGTAATTATAAATATGTGGGTTTCTGTCATATGGAGTTATGTACCACAAAAATAATATAGTGGTGGCCAAGAGAATTAGAGGGCCGTGTGATGGCCGTGAGAGATTATCGAAATAATAATATTGTGTGAGTTTTCTTCAATAAAATATATTAGTTTGTTCACTTTACTTTTTTTTTTTTTTTTTTGTTCAACAATTTGGTATCAGAATAATTTTTGGGTCCTAAAAAAGGACAGTGGTTGGAATAAGGGATTGTTTGGAAATTATTTTTTTTAAAATGGGTCGGGCTGCATTTACTCTTATTAAATCATCTAATTTTATGAAAATTGAAAAACTAATCCATCTTTGGTCCCATTTTGTTTCTTAATATCCTAAAAGTGAGACTGTTTGTATTATCTTGTAAAGAATGTCTAAGCATGTATGATTCTAAGAGACTTGTTCTCTTAAGATTATTAGGTCAAAACTCAATCGATATTATGTTTTTTTGGAATCAGTTCATACGAGACGTTGTTTCAGTTTTAATCAGATCCTCTACTAATAAATGATGGGTGGGATTGATTTCTGAATTAATCGACTCAAAGAATCAGATACTAAATTATAAAAAAAAAAAAAAAGTATGGTTCTAAATAACTTTTGAAATTGCAATCGAGTCTGACAGTTACTTTTTGTCAGTAATCGCTTGCAAGTTGCAATCCAATTGTTTGGTCCTTTTCTCACTGGCTTTCCTTTTTATTTTGCCATATATATATAGCACTCACTGGCTTTCAAGTTGCAATCCACTTGTCTGGTCATAGCACGGTCACTGACTTTCAAGTATAAAGATAACTTCATACTTTCAAAAATGGGATAATAAAACAAATACAGTTATTTGATTAGGATAACATAATAGATTGGACACTTGTTGAAAATAAGTTGAAGATATTTGTTGAGTTTTGTTATAATTTAAAATTCATTAATTTTACTGTAACCTATTGTTTAGGTTGATCATTTACAATTCAGCCTAAAAATTCTTAATTTATCAATGAAATGATGTAAAATTTTAATTTTCAGGGTGAATACTTTTCAAAATTCTAATAAAAGATTTTTAATAAAGCCCATAATGGTGTGGTAATAATAATCTCTAAATTAATGGAATGCTAATTGTTGACTTAGAGTGTGAAGGGATTATTTACAACTTTTTTATTTCCAGATTTTTTTAAAAATCAATTTTGGTATTTTTATAGCATTGCTTATTACTTTATGTTCATGCAGCGCATTGTGGATGAGAGAGAGATGAAATGCTTCTCACCTTTATACCCCAACTGGTACCATATTCATAGCCACAATCTGCAACAATGTTGGCTGCCTCAACAGAACTCCAAAGATGTGGACTTGATGTCTTCCCATCCAACCCAGATAAAGTCTGAGCAGCTGATTTGGTGAAAACCTTTGAATTTCCATATTGCTTCTGTAAATAATCCTCATCACTCAATTTTCCTAGACAATGTTAAAAACAAATTACAGTTGATTTAGGTCATTTCAGTATATCCTTCATCCCTTCATAGAAATTTAAAGTCAGACTTGGGTATGCAGATGAAGAAGAAAATAGTTGGAGAAACTAGAGCAAATTCAAAAGTTGATTGACATACCAGTAATTTCTTTGTCATCTGGTGAAAGACCATAAATGACTTTCCGTCTATGGACACATCCAGTTCCTGCATAAAAGGGTCCTTGAATCCCCACTATGCCACGCCCCAGATACTGATTTAGACATTAAACAGGGTTTGTTTGTCAATCAAATTATTAGTTTTTGCATTAGTGTTATTTTCTCAAGCAACCCAACTTTAAAAAAAGAAAGAAAGAAGGGATAACTACATGGATTTCTTTTGAACTATTTGATAATTATAAAGACCTTTTATGTATTTATGAAATTATATTAACTTTTTACATGTTATAATAACAATATACTGATTCTTTTTTGTATAAAATTTGTTTTTAATTATCTTAGTGTTTTAATCAAATTTTTAATATGATTAAAGTAACATTTTATATTAAACTGATTTTTTTATTTTTTTTAAAATTATAAGAGATATTTTTATAATTACCTAATATCATATTACAATTATTCCTACAAATAAAACAACAAATTTGTGTTTTTTTATTAACATTAGTCTCTTAAAAATTTTAACATAAAAAATTAATTTAATATCAAAGATTACATTAGAAGTCAAAAGTAGATAAAAAAAATTTATGTTGTGTGTGTGTGTGTGTGTGTGTGTGAGAGAGAGAGAGAGAGAGAGAGAGAGAGATTTTGTTGCTGCAGATTAATGGTGAAAATTTGACGCACTTCATGCAAGACGACTAACTGATTTCCATAAGGATCATCCTTGAGTCCATCATAGAATTTTTGAGGACTCTGAACAAAGGCGCTATCCCTTTCATTCTTGACTCCAAGTAGCAGACACATTGCATGAAGAACAATTTGTGGATTGTTGACAAACATGTCACAGTCTACGTTCAACATGAAAGGAGCATTTGTCATCACTCCCGAAACTCTCGTCTGTTCATCGATCATAGTAAATATATATTATCAAAATAATAATATTAGATGAACTGATGGCTATTTAAACTAATTTTGTGTGTGTATTACAAATAAATTAATTAAATCTCTCTGTTGTAAAAAAATAATAATAATAAAAAAAAATCTTACCAGAACATTCATTGCACCAGCTTTGAAGTGATGTGGATGCTTTGGGCGTTTCTCTCTGGATATATAGACCAGATGTGGCAATCCACTTGATTCAGCTTCCTTGTTCTCCCATATAACCTGCAAAAGATAATGTAAATATATAAATCATTGACCTATCAAATATATGTATATGTGTGTGTGTGTGTGTGTGCGCGCACAAAGATATATCTTTTGGATGCTTTGCGATAAGCTCCATCTGCTGACTTTGCAAGTCTTGGATCAACTCAATTTATTTTAATGAAAAAAATCACAAAGAAAGGAAGCTCCCATGTGTTATATTAGGCTGCGTAACTAAATAATTGGACAGACCCGCATTATATATATTTTATGGAAAATGACTTATTGGAATGAAATTACCCTATTGGAATGAATTGTTTCAATTTAGCTGATCTAAATATGTTGATTCACTACTAATGAGAAATGTTTGTTGAATAAATCAATACTTGATTTGTTACTTACCATTTCACACACATCAATGAGCAAATAAAATGACCACGTATATACCTTAATTATAGTTAGATGGTTTCTGCTTTCTATATTTGAGAAAACAGCAAACTCGTCTATGACATCACACGATACAGATCGTTCGGCCGCATCTTCTATTTTTTGGCTAAGTTGTTCATACTCATCCTACAAACACAAGACAAAAAAAGAAAAATTGTCAGTCTATTATTAGTAGACTAATAGTTGTGCAACAACTTGTACCTATACCACAGGATAGAGCACTCCAATCCAACTGTACATCTATTTATATATATATATATATATATATAGAGAGAGAGAGAGAGAGAGAGAGGCCAGCAAGCAAGAAGTTCATTCATTGGTTGCAATAGATAATTCGAGGTTAAACGAGTACATATATGTATCATTTACAAAAATCATATAGTATCGAAACCTTTGATTAGAATTAATAGAGTTAGCCCCATATAATGAATTTCAAACAAAAATATATCATAAATGAAATAATGGTATATATATTAATGATTTTTTCACACAATTTTCTCATCACATTGTATAGAGTGAGAAAATATATTATATTTACCATTTTCCTAAATTTAAATTAAACCCATGATTGAGATTAGTATGATACTTTTCACACAATTCCAAACTTGAATTACCTTCATCTTTCTCCATTCTTGTTGGAACTCTAGTGAAACATCTTGGGACAATAAGGGCTTGCCGGAAAAGTACCGAAACGGAGCTCTTACGTGAATGTTATACTTCTTACAAAAAGGAACCCAAAGCTTAGCGAACTTGGACGCTTCAACGAGTGAATAGAAAGTGAGAGGGGAAACGCCATCATCGGACACATAGCAGGCCAGCTTGTGAGCTGGGTAATCTACAGCTAACAAGGATAGTACTGTATTCACAGTGATAATAGGTGGTTCTAGGACAGGGTCTGCAGTTGTAACAAACATGTCCACTGGGGGAAGCTCAGGCGCCCTATTTGAAAAAGAAAAGAGATGAAAGAACCTCATACAGGCTAGCTATACTATTATACATATATATATATGTGTGTGTGTGTGTGTGTGTGTGTGTATTATACCATTGCAAAAGGCGGTCTGGGTGTGTTTTGTAATCCACTTGATTCCATTTAGCATTTACAGTGAGAAGCCAGACGAAAGTGAACCATGACTCGCAGAAGAAGGCAAGGAGCCAAGTGATCCCATGATTTGTAAGAGAGAGAAGACGATAAACAAGGAGGGAGAAGAGGAGGAAGAGGATGATGAGTTCCACAGTTCGTGGAATGGTGTTTTTACGAGAAATTCGTTGATACAGAGGTAGGGAGATTGGGTAATTGGCCATTATTAAAACAAGAGGAATTAATAGTGGTTTCACTAGAGTGCTGTTGCGCAAGTGTTTGAATATGTTTGTTATAGCTTCATGGTGGGCTATTTATAGTGAATTTCTACGCTCACATGGCATTTCATTTTACGTGAACATCGGCACAACATTGTAGTTTTATAAAAATTATGTGTATAGTTTATGTTTGCGGTCTGTATATATACCCCCACACATACACACACACACACATATATATATATATATATACACACACAGGAGGACAGATCTAAAATTATTATACTGAGTCTCATCGTATTAACATGTCATGATTATATCATGACATACATATATTTATCTAATTTTTAAGCTTGATGATTAAAAAGTTACTTTAATTTTTAAGCTTGATGATTAAAAAGTTACTTACCACTTTAGAAATTTAAAAATATAGAATAATTTTTAAGTTTAATAAATTTTAAATTTGAGATAAAATAAAATAAAGAACTTTTTATAAATAAAATTGGTAAATTTTCAATGCAAAATAAATTATCTTAACTTGTATTAAATAAGTTAACATGATTAAAATTAAAATATAATTTATTTATTAATTATTTTAAATACATCCAAACACATTAAAATTTACTGAAAATACTGTCCATATAAAATTATTTAAACGAAAAAAAAAAAGCAGTCCAACCCTCTCTCCGAGGGAACAATAAAACAGTAACAATGACGCATGGTACAAAGATTCCATCACACTCCCCCTGCATTTTTTGTCAGCCAGCTAGCAATGGACCATGTCAGCCTTTCTGTGGCCCATGTACAAGGACCAGGCTATTTTGTGACAGTAATATCTCTTAAAATTCTATGTAAACACTTTTGTCTCTCCTAACAATAATTTCTTTATTTTGTTAAATATTAATTATATTAATTTATTTGTAATATATATACAAACTATTTCACAAATAATAGGTAAAAAGAGAAATTCATATCTCATAATCAATTTTGAATAATTTTTTCTAAATGTACAAGTACTATTTTCTATTAACATTTTTACTCGTACTATTTCTTACCAACTAGCAATTATTCAATAGTCAAAATCAAATGAAAAATCACATAAACAATAATATACAATAGATACACATCTAACATATAATCTAGTCATTGAAGTCATTAAACTAAGAATATTGAATAATTTTTTTGAAACACCACCTACCTTTTCATATTATGAAGCTCCTCATATGTGTACATACATCATTTATGTGAATGGCCAAGGTTAAAAAAGACCACACCAATCATGCGAACGTTGTTTTGATTATTGTTACGAATGATTGTAAATCAATAAAAAAAAAAAATTTAATAAAAAAATCTCACTTAATAATATCTCAAATTTAAAAATTTTGTTGGACTCGCGTGCACGAGACATTATCACTTAACATTTTTCGATCACTAGTGTTACATTCAGTGTTTCTTTTCCCAAAGTGATGGGCATCCTAGTTGCAACCAATGGGATGGATGCGAATTGGTACAGTAGGCCAGTGAGGACACCCACCTGCCTCTAATAATTTTGGCCTATCCCATCAAAGTTAATAGAGGGTTAAATCTTCAAGTCGAGTATAAAAGAAAATTATTTTTTAATTTGTTGTTGTTTTTAATTTATTTACGGAATTAGAATTATTTTTAAAATCATTTTTTAGAAAGAAATCATCTTTCAAAAAAATGTTTTTAAAAACATCTTTGTAAAAGACGATTTCAAATATTTTTTTTAAGTTGTTTTTCAGAAAAATAATTTTATAAATGACCCTAGTTTAATACATAAGTTTATTATAATTTTATTCTTGAATTTTTTTTTTAAAAGAACTCTATTTTTTTAAAAAAATTCTTAATAGAGAAAAGAACACCTGTTTTTCTTTGCAGATTGATGATAATGACATTGACGAATATTAAGCTTTGACTGCTAGGTGCACTCTTATCTGGATTCAAATTACAGGAAATATCATGGGTCACTATGACTGAATAATACTTGAATGAGACTAATGAGTTGAGATACTTGAATGTTTACATATTTAATAAGAATAAACTAAGGTACATACCATTAGATAAAGAAAAAAATTTACAAGTAAAAAGTGGTTTTTTCAATTAAAAAAAGAAAGTGCATTTAATAAATATTGCTTAAAACTGATTTTTAGGTTTAGTTTTTGATAGGCCTGTTAAAATCATTCAAAAATACAATAGAAGTTAATTGAGTAGGTACTAATATGTATAAATGTATATACATAGGTATATATACACAAAAAGGTGAGATAGCTCGGACTTTTGGAAAAATTACTTAAGACTCTTCCTAATTTGCCCAACCCCAATTGTTATAACATAAATAGATTTTAAGTAAATAAAAATAAAAGTTTTTTTTTTTTTTTGAAGTAAACCAAACGCTATTTCTTTCCTTAAATAAAAAACAAAATACATAAAAAAAGTGTTGTCAAAGAGTACCTAAAACTACAATTTAGAACTAACAGCACCTCTCTAGAATGTGCAAGAGTCCGCAATCCCAATGATTCTAAGCACATTATTGTAAAAGTACCACTTTCAAAATATGAGACAGAGAGAGAGAAAGAGAACAAAATATGAGAGAGAGAGAGAGAGAGAGAGAGAGAGAGAGAGAGAGAGAGAGAGAGAGAGAGAGAGAGAGATGGCCATGGAAGGTTGATCAGGAATTTTCGTGGTATGGAGAGATTGGGCATATAGAAAATCTTGAAAGAAATCTTTCAAGAAAGCTACATTAAAAAGATGACATAAGGAGTGATGTCTCAGTTTTTGGACAACATGGTATGAATTGGTGAGCTGTTCTGACCCACATTTTACTAGTTTTTGGGCCTCTATTGCATGAATTTTCAACATCAATTGTCATCTTCAAGTAACAACAATGACCAAGCTTATGGAACTATCTCTAAATCCAAACTCCAAAAGTTAAACACTGGTGTCTTTTGTGAGCATAGTCTTAAGAACCCAATGACTGGACAAAAGTAGAACAGAAGGAAAGGAGTGCAAAGAAAACAACTAAAATCAACTCAAGAAAGATAAAAACTCAGCCTGCTCTATTTTCCATCTTTTAAGATTTCTGCCTTCCCTGTCAATAAGAAATTCCCTGTCATGAAAGTATTATCTTATGAAGTAACAAGTATAAGCAGTAAACAAGAGGTCCACCCCAATGACTTGCCTTTTTCTTTTCCCCCTCTTTCAGGTATTTTGAGGATAGTTTTCATATTCATTGATTCGCAAGTAATTTCATTTCCAAAAACTTTCAAAAAATAATTTAGCATGCAATAAATGGATAGAAAATAGTACAGTCCTTGTGATTATTTCACCTACAATATCAAAATTAGTTATGGAGAGAATGAAGCAATCAGAAAATTTTGAAAGATTTTTCTCTCATAGGGTATTGACCCCACTATTAAAGAAAGGAGCTTTTCGATGTGACTGGGCCTTACAAATAATTCCATTTTTGTTGTAAAAGATCATTTGCAAAGCTAGTCTAGTGTCACTAAGACATCACCAAAAGCACTGTGGTAAATAGCATTTGCAACTCCAAACCATTGGGTTGCAAAAAATCAATTCAGTCATTGCCAATACGATAGCAACATCAATCGAAAACCAGGGGTCCTACTTGGATTCCATTTGTCCCTATAAGTTTCTATACGTAGATGTGATGTATTCAATTCAATTTTGGAACATTTGGACCATTATTGTACAAGTTGCCCGCTAACCCATTACTTGAGTTACTTTGAAACTTGATATGTCATAAAATAAACACTAGCTTAAGGTCCTGACGAGTGTTCACCAAGATCTGAAGTATGAAGACCAAAAACATTAGGACATTAATCGAACTAGTGTCTCCAGCACTAGTGCCTTCAGAACTAGCGCCTCCAGAACAGGTGGGGTACCGAACAGTACACCACCTCCAGCACTGTGTTCAGAATAGATAGGGTACCAATCAGTGCACTACAGACCTGGTAGTAAGAAAAATAAAATATCTGCAAGAAGGGGTTCCGAACTAGTCATCACCTTCCATAGACTTCCGACCTCAGAATAAGGAAATAAAGTTCAATAAGGTAACTACTATTCATAGATATCGTCAAATCCCTACTTTCATGACTGCTAATCCTACTCAACTTAGGAGATCTACAACCTATAAATAAGACCATAAGGTACGCTTTCTATGGATGTTCAAATTTTTTTTTTTCAATTGCAGTCTTTTTCTATTTACTGACTTTATCATCAGAGCGGCTACCATCGTAGCCTTTCTGGTGACCCTCTAATCTTGAGTTATTGACAACTAACGAAGGATGGGAGGCCACTCTGATAAAAAAGAGCAACATTAGTTTGGCGTCGTATGTAGGAACGACAATCGTTTTTGTTATCTTTTCTCCAAAACAATAAATCTTTTGTCTTTTCTTCCAAAAGACAATGGCTCCCAACCTTCGTTCTAAAAAGAATTTCCAAAACCCTCAAAATCAGCCTCTTACTAAAAAAGGAAGGAGACAAACACCCAATTGTTTACAACAACAACTTGATCGGATTCAACGATAGTATGATCAGATGCAGGAATAACTCACTATCATGTCACAAGCCCTAGGTTCACTGGTCCAGAGCCAGTGGAGCAACCCTCCTCTTCCTACTAACATTGTTCACGGAAGATCTCAGCCTCCCGCCACCACTACGGGTGGAGGATCTCCTAACGAGGAGTTGCCTAACACGCAATCGGTACACCCCCATGGTACCACTCATATAGGGGTTGATCCTCAGACGTCAATAGCCATAGGAAGAGGAATGCCCACATTTCATCTAGTTGTCCACTATCATAGCAGAAGGAGGATTCCTACTCCAATGGCCTCTAGAACCAATCCAGCGCTACAGGAATTCCAGCCTCTCGAGACTCTAGTCCCCGAGTCTTGGGAGGACAACATCCTTCTGCTAACACTGGACAAATTCCTCCCTTGAGTCGATGATCTAAAGATACAAGACAAGATCAACAATAGGTTCCGATCCCACAACAAGTCTTGCCCAGAGCCTCTCAAAGGGCAGAGGAGATAACAGACTCTCAAGAACAGACAATCTCAATTAGAGGATTCCATGCCCCTCTAGAGCAAGACGAATTAAGTAAATTGCTCGAGAGGTTCTCCACGTCATTTACCTCTGCCATAATAATACACGTAGCGAAAAAACTTGAAAATACATACAAGATTGTCATTTGGTAGAAAGAGAGCTTTAAATAGTTGTTCATGTAAGAAATGAGGAATTTAAATCATTTACTTCTTAAACAGGATGATAAAATCTCTTTCTTGTAAACAGGATAGTAAAACCCTTTTATCATAAATTAGAAGTGTAAAACTTTTTACTTATAAAACATGAGAATTAGAAATCGTTTTCATTAAATGTGAGGGTAAAACCTTTTATTATAAATCAGGAGTGTAAAATACTTTACTTATAAAGTATGAGGATTAGAAATCTTTTTCATTAAACATGAAGGTAAAATCCTATATCATAAATTTGAGGATAAAATTATCATTTTCATAAATATAGGGGTTCGAAAACCTTCTTCCATTTCATAACTTTACATTTTTTCACTTTATACGAGAATCCGTATCGATCTAAACTTTAAGTTTTACACATGGGTCTATATATTTTTTAGACCAATACTTATGGGGGATCTCCATGCCTTTTTGTGGGCAATACTTGTGGTAAGTCTCGAAAGATCTCACAATCTCGTGGTGCTTATGCACAATTATCATTCATTACTATTTCTCAAATAGGAAACATTTGAAATACAACTTTTCAAATAGATACTTTTCAAAAGCATTGAACATAGCTTGTATAAGAAACATTCATTTTCAAGAGAAAAAACTCATCACAACTTTTCAAATAGAGATAGGCATGCTTGAAATAAGAGTCGTATAGACAGCTTGGCATTTAAATAAGCATATTTTACAATTTACAATAGTACTTTCAAAATAGAACAAGAAACATACTTAAATCAAGAGTTATGTAAACAACAGAAATTGAATCAAAGTATTTCATAAAATGTGGAGTTAAATTATCCACTTCAAAGTACAAGATTACTCCTTAGTTCTTGTTTCACAGTTCACTTCCCATATTGACCACTTTATCGTGTGACATTCCTTCATTTGGTGATCCATCAATGGCAATTTGATCGTCTCTATTTGGCCTTTTCCTTGCATCCCAAACGACCCTGAGACTCTCCTTTGGTCATTACTGGCATTACATATAGCATGCGACTTTGTTTTTCCCTCATCTTCTTCATTTCTCTTTTCTCTCTATAGCTTCCTCTCTCTCTACTTCTCTTTCTTTATTGATAAAACACTCCACACACAACACCTGACCTGATATAGATTTGTAGGGCAGGGTTTTGCATTTATTCTGATTGGATAAGAGGTTGGTGTACTAGGGTAGTGACACCTTACTTCTTTATGGAAACTTTCCTACACACCTTCATGTCTTATACATTTGACATGGCTAACATAACACAAATGTATTAGTAGCTTAGTAGTTTATTCTTTATACGCTAATACTACTAACATCTTTAAGTTGATACTAATTACTTGGTAATTAGGTAAAGGGTATTACAATAAGTGCATACATCGTAAGGTCCAAGGAAAAACATTGTAATTTCAAAAGTCTCTAAAATTTCAAAATATTTAAACCTAGATCAAAAGTACTGATGTGCCATTGTTATATTTTTTAAATGAAAAAATTACCCATCTTGCCTCCCAATTTAATCATGTCATCCCAAAAGCATATTGCACCGTCCCGTGTAACCCAATTAGGAATTCAACGCCAGGGCCAATGAGCAAAATCTTCGATTTCTCCGATAGGGCATGGCCAACTCCCCCACCATTTTTGGCAGCTAAATCATCCACCGCCTGTCTTCTCCAAGACTTACTAGCCTTCTCAATAGAGTTAAAGAAAAATGGTCGCTTAAAAAAAAAAAAAGCAAGCATAGTGTCAATCTACGAAGCAAAAAAGGGTTTAGCGAGACTGCGTAGACTTGAAAGAATTTAAACTGAGAGAACGAAAAGAACCTATGTATTAGAAGGGTTGAGAGTTCAATTCAGACATGGCAGGGAAGAGGAATAATTGGGGGTGAAAAGGTGAGGCTGAGAGAGAGGATGGCATTAGTTGCAGTTGCAATTGCTGAGTTCTCAGGCCTAAACTTGTATTTGCGGGTAACTCGCAAGAATTTTTTGGTTTATGCGACACCAATAATGAGTTCTCTTCATTCTTTCACTTGCTCAAGTCTCTCTGACACTGCTGGACTCCTTAAAGCAGCAGCCAAGCACGCAGTAACATTTTTATTTGAACTCTAAAACTTCATTTGTTCAAATTTTTATCAATTTTGCTTCTGTGTTCAATATAATGCTCATAGACATGCAAAATTATATCGGGTATTCTGGTTGTTGTAGTTGTTGTTGCTTTAAGTAACCGTCATTGATTTTTTACAACAACATTATAGTTTTATATTATTTCATAAACAATCATGGTAGTTGGTTTTGCTGAATCGAAATCAAGCACTATTTTAAACTTGTAATTGTACTACTTAGTCTCTTTAACTTAAAATTGCTCTAGTATCATGACCCACTATAACAAAATAGGGCTTTAGCGACGAAAATTTTGCAGCGATTTTAAAAAATTGTCTTAAATTAGTAACATTTCACATAAAATGTCACACATTTAAGACATTTTCTTAAAAATGCCACTACATAAATGGCAGTTCCTTTAAACGCCATTTAAGTTATAAAAATAATGTCGTTTTAATTAATAAAAAATGACTCTTTTAATTAATCGCCACTAATTAGCGGCGGTTTTTTCTAAATGCTGTTAATTAACGACGGTTGTTCTGAAATGCCGTTAATTAGTTGCAGTTTTTATTAGAATGCCTTCAATTAACGACGGTTTAATAAACGCCACACTTTTTTATTTCTTAAAAAGTTGTCAATTTTATATTTGGTAAAATAAAACTTTCCTCCCACATTAGTTTAAACTAATTTGTGGTAGGTTATTTTAATTGCAGCTAAATATTTAATTATTTTTTACTATAATTTGTAAAAGAAACTAGAAGTCATGAAGGTTTCCGGCCTCCTGGGTTTTTATCGTAAACTTTCCTCCACAATTCAAAAGACAATACCCTAACATTAACATAGATCCATAAAGTCGGCTGCGCCCCTCTCATCAACGCCAACTTCCATTGCTAGGGTTTCAAAGTAATCGATCACACCGTTTGCAGAGTTGGAATGTAGAGAATAAACCTATAAATAACTTTATCTTTATCTCTTTCATCTCATTGTTTCTCCTTCTTTGTTTGTATGTGTTCTTATTTCTTAGTTGGTGTTAGGTATCTTACAGACAGAGAAGAACCGAAGGCCAAGACAGGGGTCTAAGAGGGAAGCTTTTTATTTCATAAATGGAATCCATCAATAGAAACGGCGTCGTAACACTCTCTCGTTGCCTGAAGCCTGAGATCGTCTCTCGTCTGCAAGAGGGAATTTCGGTGCTCCTGTCTCGATGGACTGGCCTACAAATGGCCGTCAAATATGAGTGGGGCGGTCGCGATTCGCTTAAGAAATTCGAGCAACTTGCCGCAGATATCCTCTCTTGGTTTTCTCAATCCAAAGGTAAGGTCCCTTCATCATCTTGCTACCCTGGCACCTCCGTTCGAGAACCACCAAATTGTTAAAATATTATTCAGAACCAGAACACTCAACAAACAGAATGATGTTATATTGATTGGAAACTCATAACTTATAAGAAGAATCATTTTAAATTGAAATTGAGTTTAGAAATGTTACATCATGATCTTCATCATGGCTTCTTGTTGGATGACTAATCACTTTTCCGTTTTCATTTCGAAACAATAAATGATCATCATGATTGTGTTAATCTCAAAATGGGGAGTCATAGAAATTGAGTCATGAATAATATAATTGACGTGCTACGGTTTCTTTTTGTTTGATTTATAGCACTACATTGTGTTGAAGATTTGAGAATTTGCTGCATGAGAGCTTACTACTTACTCTCAACACAGAGATTGAGGATGGAAGCATTGAGGAAGTATGTTTTCCTTCTGAAAATACTATTTATTGTGTCTTCTTTGTTCAGATTAAATCAATCTGATATATGCAAGAAATTTCTGCTTTGTTCAGTTATCCTCTATATTGATGCTAAATCTTGGTTTTCACCTCACAAAATGTAACCTTTACTTGCACCATGTTAACTTTTCGTATCTTTGATAAGGTAAGTTCATAAAGTGTAATATCTGACTTCTTTAGTGTAGCTTGATTAAACTAGTTCAGCTAAAATTAAATCTTAATATTTTATGGAAAATGACTCATTTAATTTTAGTTATTACTGCTAATTCTTGTTATGCATATCTAATTGTGCAATGTAATAGAATTTATTGATCCTATGAATCATGTAATGATATTTTGCAAAGATCTTCGTTCCTCTCCTGGAGGAATAATTGTTTAACCCAGTTTGTAGGATTAAAAATGAGGCAGAACAGGCGCTTGTTATAATTAGATGGTAGAAATAGAATACTAATAACTTTTCTCAGAGGCAAAAGGGAACGCCATCAATAGCAACATCCAAGCTTTTCTTATAATAAGTAGAATTGATAGGAAAAGCAAAAATGGTTTTTCTGTTTCCCTTGTTCATCTTTTTCTCATTTTCTTTCTTTTTTCTGGGTTTTTTTTTGGTCCTTCCCTAGCTCATCAATTCCAATATTTCTATTTTCCCTTCATCATCTTTGTTGTCGAATCATGTTTTATAAGAACTGTTTACATGTTGCTGCTGTTAAATAAAGTAGTTGCATGTTAAGAGTCTTAGGTGTTGCTTTTTGATACTTAATGAGTGATTTTGAGCAGGTTGCAGAGCAGTTGATGACAATGCATGAAGAATACTTGCAAGGAAATCATTAGACAACAAAAGAATCCAATAGGAATATAACTCAATTTGCAGAAGCGTTTCCTCATTCCATAGATCAGTACACACATATGGCTTGCAGCCGATGCCTATTATTATGCCTTTTACTTGGTAAAAACTTCTCTATCATTCTCAGTTGTCCAACATCATGGTTTTACACTTCTTTTTGAGTAACAAGGTCCACTACAAAATTAGTGATGTGGTATGTGTTATTTTTTCTAATATCATGATTTTGTAACTAAATATTAGCTTGTAGAAACTAATTTATTTATTTATTTTACATTTTGTCGGGTTAATAGGAATGAGTAAATGACGGACTATTGTCTTTGATGTTGGGCTTGTTAGAATATGTTCCATATGAAAGGGTAATATGGATATTATTTGGACTTAATGAAATTAGGTGGTTATTGATTTTGGAAGAGATACGCATGGTTACTTAATTAGTGAGAGATAATAGGGGAAGTGGTTTTCTTATTTACCTACTTTTATGGGAGGTAGGATAAGAGTTTGATTTTAAGTAGGAATTGTCTTCTTTTACCCAAATAATTTTAACCAAATTTTTCCATAAGATTTTGGCGTAGAAAAGAAAAGGGGTTAAGCTAGAGAAATAATTTTTACAGGCACTCTTCAAGAAGGTGATTTCATTATGACAAATTTCGGTATGTTATTTATTCATTTATTTGTTTTTGCATAAAAAAATGATCATGCGATTTTCATGATAGTTGAAAATTATTATTTCTATAAATTAAATTTATTTTACATGTGGTATCAGAGAGCTTAGTTGAAACTATCATGATTCTTCTTTTAATATATAGATCGATTTCATTAATATTTTTCATGATTCCGTTTTCTTTCATGAAAAGCCGGAAGGAAAGAAAAAAAAAGAAAAATTCACCAAGAATTCGTCAAAGCATGCTACAACATCTACTGCAATTTTTTTATGGACGTTGTCTGTGCAAAAAGATATTATATGCGGGAAGAATGATTGAATTTGAAAACTATTGTCAACTACTTTCCTGATTTCTATCGCTCTCCGTGCATAATTTTTAAATGTTGTTTCTATCTTGCAAAATATTATTAGGTAATATTTTATTCAAGCAAGACCTGTTATTGCCCGTCTTTGCCTGTAATATTTTTTATAAGATATTTTGGCTTTAATGATGGGACGAAGGTTTAGGAAATCTTAGTTTGTGTGCTTGCTGGGATATTAATTTAGGTTGTTTATGGTTTGTGAGATGATCACAAAATTTTAAATTAATAATGGTGGCTATGTTATGAGCTTACTTGTATTGGGTTAATAATTGTATTTATGCATGTATGAGTTGAACTGTTATGGGTTGGATTTTGCATATAATTAAAACAAATTAAAAGGTTATTGTATTTTTTTTATTTATTTATTTATTTTTTCTTAGTCATTTATCAATCAATATTTATATTATCTTCAGCACGTTATTACCAAAGTGATTTTGCTGAAAAAAATTGTAAATATTGAATTAAATTATGACTTTGCAAAATTATTATGGAATGATTATTTGATTATTATGGTTTGACCCAAAGGTGCACCAACTTTCAAGTGATCATTAAATTAATTAGAATAATTGATAGAATTACAGTAATCGATGCCCAAAGGTGACAAACCAATCAAATTTTGAAGAGTTATCAATTATGCCTGGGTGAGTGAAAGTCACCATTAAATTTGAATATTAGTGTCACGACCTGAAACCCATCTTATGCGGATCTCGTCTCGTGGGGCCGACCTTAAGGCCATCCCTACTTTTTCCATTCCTATATCATAGTACTAATATGTAATGTACTACAAATTTAAAACAATGATCAGCGAAAGTCTTTTCAATGACATTATTCAGCGGAAGTCTTTTAATACAATGATCAGCGGAAGTCTTACAATAATACATGATAAGGTTCTACAAAATCAAAGTAAGAACCAAACGTATTCCAGCGCTCGTGGGTGGTGAATACATAGGAGAACTAAGCACAGACTGGTACAATTCCTCAAAATGTCCTCTCACGCTCTCAGACTCTTACTGAGGTCTTGCAGCGTCATTACCTAAAATGGGGGGAGGTGGGGTGGGATGAGCTACAAAGCTCAGTAAGTAAAACAGATCTTCGACACTGGTATCGGTGATTATAAAAGAACATGAATCCATGAATAAAAATATGATATCTAATCATAAGAAGTAAGATGTTGTGATAGCCAATGAGAACAGTTGCCATGATGGCCAATGAATCGTAGGGTCACAATGTACAATCAGGAGTAATGAATATAACATCAACATGAAACTCATAATAACAATGTATCAACATGAAAGCACTGCCACAATAAATCGATCACAATCAAATCAATGAACAATGTCCTCTTAGTGTAAGATAAATTATAAGGAACCGTGTCATTCAACAATCATAGTCTTGTCAATCATAGTCCTGTCAATCATATAAGAGATGCAATTACACTGTTCAGGGCTTGGCAAGAACCCTCGATCTTTCGGGGCCCGGCATACCCCTCCTCTTTGTACCTTTCCTCTTAGCCCCTCTTGTCTGTTCACGGACTGACCCGTAGGCCTAGTAACCCAGATAGCATCGGATAAATATTGTGACTGAGCACAAATCCCGTGTTCATAAACATATTATGATCATAAGTGATTCCATAAGAGTATAAAAATGTAATATCATTCATTCAAGGAAAGTATAACAGTAGGCCTTTCAAGGCATGGTTCAACATGATGACAATGATATCACAATCAATAAATGTCCACAAGATAGAACAATATCACAATGTGAAAAACAATAACATCAGGTACGTTCAAGAGTACAAATTCGGCAGTAATGAATAAACTTGGCTTGGAAACACCATATGGAAGAGAAAGTAATCCACTTACCTCTAATAATGCGTTCCTAGATCAGTATTAGTGAGGTTGCCCTTTCCTGTCAAGTTCCCTTTACATCAGTGGATTCGTTTCAAAATAAATGCTATTCATTAAATTTTATGCCTTGCTATTATAAGTATCTCTATTACTAATTTAGCCTTTACCATTGAGTTCGGAACGCTCAAAATAGTAAAAATTCAATATTCTTTTATTTTAATCTAAATCTGTTTGACTACTCTTTGACTCAGAGGCATTTTGGTCATTTTTATAGGCCTTTATTTTTCGGGACCTCACCATTGAACTCAGTAGGTCTAAGATAGTAAGAATTCACTATTAACTTGCTTAATTTGGACATCGGACCATTTAAGCATATTTAATTTAATTAATCTAATTAATTAAATCATTTAATTAAGTATAACATATATATATATATATATTTTGGGCATTTTTGGATGGGTGCATACTGGTGGCACACTGGACGTGTGTCACCTCTCCTCCAAAAATGTCCTGAGTTCGATTCCCCCTACAGGTGCTGTGCACCTCTTTTTCTTCTTTCATTTTATTTTACATATTATATATATAATTTCATGCCCCTTTTTCAAACACAGGCTAAGCCTGTCCCAGTGGTTAAAGGCTTGGGCTTCCACTCACGGTCACCGGTTCGATCCTCCTTAGCCTCGGTCCCCCACCCTTTTTCCCTTCTTTTCTTTTTAAAACTCTTGTTAACCCAAAGCTCAGGCCCACCCCCCATTAGGCCCAATGACTTTTTAAAACAAACAGGCCCAAGACCTTCTTAAGACAAACCAGCCCAAAGATCAAAAGGCCCAAGGGTTTAAAAGAGCCCAACTCTCAGCGCCGTCGCCCCCGTTTTCCCGGCCGGACTCCGGTTATCATCTTCGGCCATCTGGCCGGAGACTGCCGGTTTCTCCCTCTGTTTTCTTAAGCTTTTGACGTCGGTTTTTCACTATTTTCTCACCAAAATATTTTTGGAATCTTAAGGAATGATTTAAAGCCAATTTTGGTCCCATCCTTCGCCGGTTTTCCGCCACCCATTTCCATTTCCGGCCACCAACCCAGTTTTCCGGTGACCTTTATCTCTATCATTTTTTTGTATTTTTCGTCACTGTTTTAACTTTATTTCTCTTCTATTTCATTTCTGCATGCATTTAAACCATTTTCCATATTTCTAGTTTAAGTTTTATACATAAAATTACAACTCATTCATTATTTTCAAAACCTGTAACTCTACTTTTCTCATTCATTTCTTCATCTTTTTCATTCATTCTTTTTGAATTTAAATCCTCATTTTATGCTTAATAAGACCCTATGCTCAAAACTAACAATCATGCTAAAAAAATTCATAAAACAGAACGTAAACTTTCTTACCTGTTTGAAGCTAAGCTAGGTTTTCCCTTCTGTTCTCACTTCTAATCCTCTAAATCTCTTCAAGATGTTCTCAGCTTCTTCCTCTTTCACTTTTTTTTTTCTTTCAACTCAACACACCCGTAGATACATATATACACATAACCCACGACCTCTCTCTCCCTCTCTTCCTCCCACTTGATGCAGCCTTCCTTGACCTTCCATTTACTTCCTTTCCCATCCATTTAATTTCTCTTTTTCCATTTTTGCTTTACATTGAATGCATTGTGATATTTTGGGTTGATATTTTTCATATATGTATATTATATATATTACACACACACCAACTCACACAGTGACATACATACTCACACACAGTGACACACACACAGCCTGTACACAGCACACATGCAGCCCCCTTTGCCTTTTTCCTTTTCCTTTCATGTATATTAATTCATATATATATATATATACATATACATGTATTTTATACTATCCCACATTCATGCATACATGTAAAATACACGTTTTATACATGTGATTATATTCATATACGTACATATAATTCTATTTCTAACAACATATGCATATACTGATTTTAGGTACACTACATGTTCGTAAAATATGGTCTTGCATGAAAATACGTGTGTGCACGCATTACGTTGTAGTGTCATATTGTGCTCGGGCGTTGCCCGGCACTCGCTATTTTAAATAACCTATCGATATTCCAAAAATCATATTGTTTCATAAAATACCATGTTACAGAGCTTAAGCAGCTCAGGTTACACCATTCAGTCGACTTACCTCGGTATACGTGTCGTATCCTGAGTCGGGATATTACAATTAGTTTATTGCATTAGTTAATCAAAGATTGAACGCAATATTGCTAATAGAATTGATTTTTTCAAAGCATTAATGTTGTGATGTTTTTATTTTATTTTATTTTATTTATTATAGTGTCAGTTCCTGTTTCGCTTCATTCACTAGCTGTTTCGATCTTTAATGAAGTTAATTTTTCTGACTAGAAGGAACAGATCCAGTTTCACCTTGGTGTTCTGGATCTTGACTTAACACTGCAAATTGACAAACCGACTGCTATTACTGAAACAAGCAGTTCGGAGCAGCAAGCTTTGTTTAAGTCATGGAAAAGATCGAACAGATTAAGCATCATGTTTATGCGAATGTGTATTGCGAACAATATCAAGTCATCACTTCCTCAAATTGAAAATGCAAAGGGGTATTTCAAGGCTGTGAAAGATCGGTTTCGTTCAGCGGACAAGTCCTTTGGTGGGAGATTAATGGCTGAACTTACCACCATGAAATTTGATGGTAGCCGTGGAATCAATGAGCATGTCCTTGAAATGACCAATCTAGCTGCCAGACTCAAATCTCTGGTTATGAATGTTGATGAAAGTTTCCTTGTTCAGTTCATTCTGAATTCCTTACCTACTCAGTATGGGCCATTTCAGATTCACTATAACATTATTAAGGAAAAGTGGAATGTGAATGAATTGGCGAGTATGTTAATTCAAGAAGAAGCAAGACTTAAGCAGCAAGGACAACATTTAGTTAATGTTATGAGTCATGGAGTTGGAAGCAAAGGAAAGACACACAAGAAGAGTTCTAAGAAAGATCCATTGAAGGTTGCGGGGCCCTCTCATGTCAATGGGGCTCACAAGAAGGAACAAAATGGAACAAAATGGACCAAAATGCAATTTCTGTAATAGCTATGGGCATGTAAAGAAAAATTTCCCGAAACGTAAAGCTTGGTTCGAGAAGAAATGTAAGCTATTAGCATATGTATGTTTCGAATGAAATATGACACAAGTTCCTTCTAATATATGGTGGATTAACTCTAGTTCTACTATTCATGTTTCAAATTCGATGCAGGGATACCTTTCGATCCAGAACATAAAGAAAAATAAGCATTTTATAGTCTTGGGAGATAGAACTCAAGTACCAGTTTTAGGTGTTGGAACTTTACGTTTGTTTTTAGAGTCAGGCCACTGTTTGGACCTATTTGATACTTTTTATATTCCTACTATTTCTAGAAATTTAATTTCCATGTCAAGACTTGATTATGATGGCTATTCTTTACATTTTGAACATAAAGGTTTTCGTTTATTGAGAAATGACTCATTTGTTGGTTCTGGTGTTTTATCTGAGGGGTTATATAAATTTAATCTTAACAAAAATTTTGCTAAAACACTCCTCATCCTGCATCATGATGTTGGAACTAAAAGTAGCAGAGTTAATGAGAATTCTTCTTTCTTGTGGCATAAAAGATTGGGTCATATATCCAGAGAAAGAATGGAGAGATCGGTAAAAGATGGGGATTCTTTCAAATCTTGATTTTACTGATTTCGATGCATGTGTAGACTGCATTAAAGGAAAGCAAACCAAACATACAAAGAAAGGCGCCACAAGAAGTGGAAACCTTTTGGAGATTGTCCATACTGATATTTATGGACCTTTCGACTCACTATCTTTTGGTGGAGAAAAGTACTTTATCACTTTCATCGATGATTTTTTCACGTTACGGTTATGTCTATTTGTTACATGAAAAGTCTCAAGCAATAAATGCTTTAAAGGCATATATTGCTGAAGTTGAGCGACAATTAGATAGAAAGGTAAAAATCATTCGATTAGATAGAGGTGGTGAGTATTACGGAAGGTATGATGGAATAAGACAATGTCTAGGACCATTTGCTAAATTCTTAGAAGAGCATGGTATTTGTACAAAGGGTATAGGTTTTACTGCCCTAACCATAATAAGAGAATTGTTGAAACCGAAAATGCCAGATTCCTTGAGAATGGTGAAATTAGTGGGAGTGATGTATCACGTAATGTGGTCATCAAAGAAGTTCGGGTGCCTATCCCGATACCCGTAACTTCAACGAAAATTGTTGTTTCTCTAATTGTCGAACAGTATGTTAACATTGAACAACCATTTAGTGATCAGTCACTCCATAATGAGAATGTCACCAATGAACTAGTTGCAGAACAATCACAAGGAATAGCATTAAGGAGATCTCAAAGAGAAAGAAGATCAGCTATTCCAGATGATTATTTGGTATATCTGCAAGAATCTGATTATGATTTAGGGACAAGAAAAGATCCGGTTTCATTTTTACAAGCCATTGAAAGTAGTGATTCTAAAAAGTGGATCAATGCTATAAATGATGAGTTGAAATCAATGGAACAAAATGAAGTTTGGGACATCATTGATTTGCTTGAAGGTTTTAAGACAGTCGGGTGTAAGTGGGTCTTTAAGACTAAACGTGACTACAATGGCAATATTGAACGACATAAAGTTAGATTTGTTACAAAAGGTTTCACTCAAAAGGGAGGTGTTGATTACAAAGAGATGTTCTCTCCTGTATCGAAGAAGGACTCTTTTAGGATCATAATGGCTCTGGTGGCTCATTTCAATTTGGTGTTACACCAAATGGATGTGAAAACTGCTTTTCTGAATGGGAATTTAGATGAAGAGGTTTATATGGATCAACCTGAAGGCTTCTTGATTAAAGGAAAGGATCATATGGTATGCAAATTAAAGAAGTCAATTTATAGACTTAAACAAGCTTTCAAACAATGGTATCTTAAATTTAATGATACCATCACGTCCTTTGGTTTTAAGAAAAATACCGTTGATCAGTGTATTTATCTAAAGGTCAGTGGGAGCAAGTTTATTTTCTTGGTTCTGTATGTTGATGATATATTCCTTGGTAGTAATGATCTTGGTTTACTGAATGAAACCAAGAGATTTCTTTCTAGGAACTTTGAAATGAAAGATATAGGTAGGGCAACTTATGTGATAGGAATTGAAATATTTCGTGATAGATCACGTGGATTGTTAGGGTTGTCTCAAAAGGGATATATCAATAAAGTTCTTGAAAGATTTCATATGACTGAATGTGCGGCTAAAGGGGACAAGTTCAGTAAAAAGGATTGTCCACAGAATGCATTAGAAAAGAAAAGAATGGAAACTATTCCTTATGCATCTGTTGTTGGAAGCTTGATGTATGCTCAAATTTGTACAAGATCGGATATTAGTTTTGTAGTTGGAATGCTCGGGAGATACCAAAGTAATCCCGGAATGGAGCATTGGAAAGCTGCAAAGAAGGTTTTAAGATACCTAAAGGGAACAAGACACTATATGCTCACGTAACGAAGGTCTGATCAGTTGGAGGTGGTTGGCTACTCCGACTCAGATTTTGCTGGTTGTGTTGATAGTCGGAAGTCAACTTTTGGTTATTTGTTTCTATTAGCTGGATGAGCAATATCATGGAAAAACGCCAAATAGACTATCATAGCAGCATCTACTATGAAAGCTAAATTTGTGGCATGCTTTGAGGCCACAATTCATGCTTTATGGTTGTGAAATTTTATCTTAGGACTTGGAATTGTCGACAGCATTGCCAAGCCGCTGAGAATGTATTGTGATAGTTCCGTAGTAGTCTTTTTTCTCCAAGAACGACAAATATTCTAATGGCGCTAAGCATATGGGGCTCAAATATTTGGCCGTTAAGGAGGAAGTTCAGAAACAAATAGTGTTTATAGAACATATTAAGACTGAGCTCATGATTGCAGATACTTTGACTAAAGGGTTAGCACCAAAGACATTTAAGGAACATGTTGATTGCATGGGTCTTTGTTGTAATCCCTGAGGTATGTTTGTGGATCTTTATGTTTTTGTTCTATAACATCTATAGATATATTGCTAATTGTGTTTCTGACATTTTTTCCTGCTTACCATCAATTACGTAATTATGGAGATGGATTATTGATAACAGGAATCGTCTTTGATAAAGACATTATGAGGACATTACAATTACTTTCTATTATGGATTATAATTAAGTGATTTGCTAGCATTGTAGTGCATGGAAGGGAAGATGTCACTTTATTAATATTTACCGCCATGACTCATGTTGGTAAGTTATTTAATTATAATATTATTGTAATCTCACTAAAGTGCGAATAAGCTAAAGTTATGCGCATATTATGTTTACCTTGTCAATCCAAATAAGTGTCGTTCATATGGGCCAAGTGGGAAAATGTTAGAATATGTCCCACATGAAAGGATAATATGGACATTATTTGGACTTAATGAAATTAGGTGGTTATTGACTTTGGAAGAGATACGCACGGTTACTTAATTAGTTAGAGATAATAGGGGAAATGGTTTTCCTATTTACCTACTTTTATGGGGAGTAGGATAAGAGTTTGATTTTAAGTAGGAATTATCCTCTTTTTACCCATATAATTTTAACTAGATTTTCCTATAAGATTCTGGCGTAGAAAAGAAAAGGGGTTAAGCGAGAGAAATAATTTTTATAGACATTCTTCAAGAAGATGATTTCATTATGGCATATGTTGGTATGTTATTTATTCATTTATTTGTTTCCGCATAAAAAATGATCATGTAATTTTCATGATAGTTGAAGATTCTTATTTCTGTAAATTAAATTTATTTTACAGGGCTTCTCATTGGATTGTTGTTTTTTATGGTGGGTTGTCGTTGTTAATGCTGCTTGGAGTTGGAGTTCATTCTAATTAGCATGCTTTTTACTTGTTTGAGACTTTTCCTTAGGAATTTTTTTTCCTGGTTATTTGGTTGTTGATGACTATTGTATTTGTTACTTATTTGATGACTAGCTTACTTGGATATTGAGAGATTATTTATCTTGGATTTTATTTGTATGGATATTAATTTGGATTTGAGTTGGTGATGTCAAGTGAGATTTTAATTTGGTGTCATATGAATGGATGAGTTTTCGTATAAGACATCTTATGTGTGGATTGATGTATTGAGTGTTTAGTACACTTAATTAGTGAATGTGTTTAAAATTTTGCAGGAATATGTTAAAATCATTTTAAAAAGTGATAATTGATTAGGAGTATATTAGTGGCAGATTTTTTTTCCATATAAAAAATTACGACAAAAGATAAACGCCACAAAATTGTTTGCGGCGTTTAAAGAATTGTCACAAAATTAAATGCTTTTAGCGGCAGTAAAATAATTGTCAGAAATGATAAATGCCACAAATGTTTCTGCGGCGGTTGTAAAATGGTTACAAAAACTTTCAGAATTGTAGCGTTTGTTAAATGTCACAAAGAAAAGGCTTTGGCGGCGTTTATATAATGGCCACAAATGTTGTCTATTAGCGGCGGTGGCGAAAGTGTCATCAAATTAATGACAACTAGACAAACGCCACTAAATGCGTCATTTAGACCCATATTCGTCAAATGACACTTTTTGTTTTATCGACAAATCAATTCGCCACTAAAAACGCCACACATATTTTGTGGCAGTTCTTAAAGTGCCGCAACAAAATTACAACGGAGGCATTGGCGTCAAAAAGATAAAACGCCACAAAAAATGCCACAAATGTAATTAGTGGCGGTTTTTAAGCCCTTTAGCAGCGAATTTAAAATATCATGAAAGGCCTATTTTCTTGTATTGACCCCTTACTTTTATGTTTCATGTCATGTGCATCCAAAAAGGAATGTGAAGAATCATATCTGTGAGATAGAGAATATGTTGACAATTAGACTTCGTATAGAGTAGAGGTTTCATGTGCACCTGCTACTGTGTCTTGTTGTTCAAGGAAAAATATATTGCACTGAAAGAGAATTAATTACCAATTGCTAAGTCCAAAAGTCACTTTAGCCACAAAAATTTCTCTGTTGCATGTTGATAGAAAAAAAAGATAGATTGAGCACAATGCAAAAGAAAATGATGATGTTTAATGGAGCCAACTCTTTTTAATGATATTTAATGAAATATTTTTGACTTGTAATACTTTTAACTTCAATTATGTTAAATAAATAAATAAAATTTAACAAGACATATCATAAAGATATATATATATATATATATATATATAACTATGTTATCTCTATAATAATTAATATTATAAAAAATTCTTAAAAAAATACTATTAATTATTAGATAATATAATTATTAATTACCTACTATAGAAACAAATTGGTTCCTTAAGAATTTATGAATTATTAATTTATTAAATATTTAATTTATTAAATATTAATTATAACAGTGTCAACTGTATGTATGTATATAAATTTATTTGCCTACTTAGAAGGAAATAGTTGAGAGAACATAAGGATTATGATCTTTAGGTGAATGGCAATCGTAATCAAAGACTATGTTATCACATCCTTTCATTTTTTTCGAGGACTATACCTTGAGTTTACATGGAGAAATTTATTTTCCGAAGTTTTGATGGAGAGAAGAGGAAGTTATGTGCAAGTTTTGTTAAGTTTCTTTCCTTATTTTAATTTTTCTTTTTTTTTTTGGAAAAATGGTAACATAAAGATTTTTCTTAATTTTTTTTAAATAAAAAGATGATGGGAGCTATATATATATTTATTATAATTGGTCTAAAACCTTTATTTTAGAAGTGAAAAAATAGTGATAAAATCTATTATATTCAACATTACCCTTTTTAAAGTACTATTATATATAACAATTTTTTTTATTCCTAAAGACAAGATGGTGAGACCTACTACAATTCATGTATCTAGGTCTCATTACCTTATTTTTAGGAGTTAGAAAATGTAATGAGAAAATTTTAACATTTTTTAACTTTTAAGTCTTTTAGTAAGGAAAATATTATCTATAATGTATGGACACAAAACAAGTGATTCTTATGCATTGTTCTAGTAGATCCCATTGTCTTATATTTAAGAGTGAGAAAGTTCTTATAAAAAACTGTTAGGTGTAGTATAATGCTATAAGTAATTTTTAGTGAAAATTGAAAGGATTACTAAAATAATAGCAAGAGAAGATCTCACCAAACGGACAACTCTAATCACAAGATAGGTTTACCGTATGGACAATATTACTCAAATTGATTAATTAATGAGTTTGTGTTAAATAATCATCTTTGCTAATCAATATATGGCCAATTATTTCATGCTACTCTAATTTGTTGAACAATAATGTTTGATTTAAAAAATTTCACCCTATTCACAATAATATTTTATCAAACTATATATCAATATAAATATTTTCAGAGAAGTTTCTTTACTAGGTTATCCACCAAAAGCAGTGACATTTGTCCCCTACAAATGCTAATTTGTCTTGGTTCAATGTTATATTGTAAAAGACTTGAAATAATACATATATAAATGAGTAATCAACTTATTTTATAAAGGGTAATGAAATAATGGGTTGAGTAAATTATATATAACAAACCATCAAATTCACACACACACACACATATATATATATATATAAATATATATGTATGTATCTATCCGTTTTGATAAGTGTAGCAAATAAAAGAGGCAAGATGAAAATGAACCCAAGGAATGTTGAGGAAAGAGAAGTACAATCTTTAAGAGGTTAAATAGTTTTACAAGATCCTGGTAGAAGGAAGGAGAGAGGGCTCATTTCTTCGTTATAAGGTTTGACGAGTCTCTATGGTTCCCACTCCTTGAAGTTCATTTACCAAATGACATTCCTCTTGTTTCTTGGCCAAAGTATCACTCTTGGAGGTCCATTTGCAAAAGCGTAGGTCTTAGCTCCTTGAGGTCCATTTACAGAAGTGCACAAACAACAATGCCAAAGCCCCTGACTTACATATTGTGGATGAAGGAATCCCAAATTTCCCTTTCCCAAACAACCCTTTTAGAAATGCCCAAAAGCATAGCACCACACACACACTACATAGGAACTCCCTTATCCTTGACCCATCTCCACCACGACTCGTTGGCTGAAATCCTAACAAGCGAATGGCCAATGCCGTAAGGTTCACTAGTAGAATAGTTGTGCCAGGCACGAAAAATGGGGACTCGTCAAATGTGAATGTTCCAGCATTAGCATTGCTGTCATCGGAGGTAGTTGTTTGGTCTTTTTGTGTAACTTCAAATACTGTCTCTGATAATCCTAGGAGCTTGAGTATAGCACTTAACATTCCAAACAACCATGCAGTCATGTTGGTTACCCTCGACATTCTCTGATTGTTCCACCATGCACGGATTGATAGGCCGGTCTGAAGGTATTCTGATAGGGTATATAGATTGTAGATGACAAAAAGGGCAACATGTATCAATATAGCTGGTTCTTAGACCTGCATGCATTGACAAATTTTATATTATCAATAGAATTTTAAACAAATGGGATCTGCAGGCTCATCTATTATAGACAAGTGATGAGAATGTTTCTTTGAACTTATTTCACAAACCAATGGTGTAATTGATCTTAGGTGTCTTTCTTTGTTGAAGAGCATTGTAGAACATAAAGTCGTTCCAAATTTAAAGTCTTTTATTTTTAATAAAATGCATCTCTTGAAAATATGCTTATATGCATATTTTTCTATTATGATATGAATTTGAAAAATAAATTTGAAAGGGAACAAGTACGAAAAAATTGAAGTAAAAAACTCCATTTACTCTACCAAGATTCCAAGAAAAGTAGGTTGATGAAATAAATGTACAAAAAGGGGGTATGACTCTCCCAATGCATGTAAAAAAAAGCATCAAGTTGATGATTTTAGTCATTTGATATACTAGTGAAAGACATTTGAAGAAGTTTTGGACAGAGCACGCAAATGAGATGATAGATGTGCATTCAAACAAATTATTGCTTAGAAATTATTTATGGAGTGCTTTTTTTTTAATAAAATCTAGTTATTGACTCATCAAGCAAGTTGACATAATTCAAAATTATTCATTCATTGGGACCCGTCAAATGGCATCTAATGTGAGACTCATTGATTGATATCGAATGTGTCCTAATCCTTTGTGACAATAAATTTAGGCCATTAGTCATTTGATTATACTTGCATTATTCTTGTTATTGCTAAATTTGTCTCAACTATTTTTTTTATAATAAGAATATGGGTCATTACCGATCATTTCATAATTACCAAAAGTTCAGAAAATACCCATATCTTTAAGCTTTATTTGACAGAGGAAAGATTGAGAAGAAGGAAAGGACAAATGGAAAGAGAGAACATGGAAGGAGTCTTTAAGGCAGGCAGAAAGAAAGGAAAATGGAAGAAAATATAAAGGAGGAAGGATAAAAATTTCTCAAGACCCACCAATTTGTTAATGCCTCGAAGAAGTAGATGGAAAAGATGAGAGTTGTATTATAAAATAAAACAAATAAATATAGATGTCCCACCTTATAGCTTATCTTCTTTCAAGGAATTGGGTCTAGTAGTGTATTCCAAGTAATGCTAGAGATCTTAAGTTTATTTACTCTCTCTCACATGGTAGGATTTACAGAGTAAGTCTGATGAATAGTGATTCTCACTCAAGTGAGAGTAGAATTCAGGTAGGACAAATAAATAAGATGTGATCATTGACATTATTAGGAGAGTTCCATGAATGATAGGTCCACCGTTAAAAGAGAGTAGATTACATGTTCTATTAATAATATTATTGAAATATAATAAATTAGTGCAGTAGCACTCCATTTCTTTTCATTCTGATTGACCAAATGGACAATTTTTTTTAAGATTACCTTTTTTAACTGTCCTTTTCTTGTATTTCATCATTTTAGAAAAAAATTAAAATTTTAAAAATTAAGATCTTATTTCAATAATATAAGTATTCATTTTTCATACAATTCATATGAGTTTGATTTTCTCTTCTATTATTATATAAAAATAAAAAATAAAAAAAATAATTTTAAATAATTTTTTTTTGATTAGTAAAACTATGTCATACAACTACTATTTAATTTGAATGTTGATATAAAATTTGCATGAATCTTATATAATATTCAAATTTAAACGGTGGTTGCATTGATTAAAGGGTCCCGTCAGGTTTTTTTCTTCCATATTTACTCTATAAAATTTTATTTTATTTTATTTTTATTTTTGCGACGGTAATGTGACCTCTATACATGGGACAAAATCGAAAAGGGTCTATACATGCATGGAGTGACGGACCACTTGATGAACTGTATATTTCATGGGCCCACATTAATGTAACGACAACAAAGCAAACGACCTTTAGTGAATGGTCCATATGATGGTGAAATATGGTGATTGAGATTTGTCCTTACCTTGGGCAAGAAATGCGAGTTGGTGATGATACAATAAGCCGGCAGGGCAGCATAACATAGCTCGGGAATCGAACGTAGGGGCCACACCAGAATCCACATGTAGGCTAGGCATTGCCGGAATTCGAGCTTCCCATAGAGGGTGGCAAAGATTGGGCTTCTTGAGCTGAGTAGGATTTCTAGCAGCCCAGTAGCCCATCTCTTCTGTTGGGTCATGGTTGCTGGCCCACTAGTAGGTGCACACCCTAAGAACTCCGGTGGGTCCAGTGAACAATATGCTGATCTCCAACCCCTCTTATGGATAGTAAGCCCAGTGAGAAGGTCTTCTACTGTAGATCCATATATCCAACCAACCTGAAACATAACAACCTCATCCCTTGTTATGTTTTCTTTTATGATAGTATCCCATATTTTAAGAAATATTTTTTATATATGTAAAATTTTTATTTTTTTTAAATTAATCCATTCTAAAATTCTGGCCCAACTTAATTTTTATTCATTATTATTTTTTTCATTTCTCATCCAAAATTTAACACACTCTTAAAAATTTTGGCCCAAACCAATCTTTACTTCTCATTTCTCTTCTTTTCACTTGAAAATTTTGACTCAATCCAAAATTTCTAATAAAATCTTTTAAAATTTTTTTCTAGCCCCGTCTAATTTTATTCCTGATTTTGCCCTTGGATAGCACGTAGTGACGGATTCAGAAATACTATTTAAGAGAGATGAAAATAGAATTAAAGGATGATTCTACGAAAATACAAAAAAAAAATTTAGATATTTGTCAGAGTTTTTTTATAATTTAAAACTCATTAATTTTACTTTACTGTAACTTACTGTTTGAGTTGATCATTTACAATGCAGCCTAAAAACTCTTAATTTATCAATGAAATGATGTAAAATTTTAATTTTCAGAGTGAATACTTTTCAAAATTCTAATAAAAGATTTTCAGTAAAAGCCCATAATGGTGTAGTAATAATAATCTCTGAATTAATGGAATGCTAATTGTTGACTTAGAATGTACAGGGATTATTTACAACTTTTTTATTTACAGATTTTTTTAAAAATCAATTTTGGTATTTTTATAGCATTGCTTATTACTTTATGTTCATGCAGTGCATTGTGGATGAGAGAGAGATGAAATGCTTCTCACCTTTATACCCCAACTGGTACCATATTCATAGCCACAATCTGCAACAATGTTGGCTGCCTCAACAGAACTCCAAAGATGTGGACTTGACGTCTTTCCATCCAACCCCGATAAAGTCTGAGCAGCTGATTTGGTGAAAACCTTTGAATTTCCATATTGCTTCTGTAAATAATCCTCATCACTCAATTTTCCTAGACAATGTAAAAAAAAATTTAGTTGATTTAGGTCATTTCAGTATATCCTTCATTCCTTCATAGAAATTTAAAGTCAGACTTGGAAATGCAGATGAAGAAGAAAATAGTTGGAGAAACTAAAGCAAATTCAAAAGTTGATTGACATACCAATAATATCTTTGTCATATGGTGAAAGACCATAAATGACTTTTCGTCTATGGAAACATCCAGTTCCTCCATAAAAGGGTCCTTGAATCCCCACTATTCCATGCAACAGATACTGATTTAGACATAAAACAAGGTTTGTTTGTCAATCAAATTATTAGTTTTTGTATTAGTGTTATTTTCTCAAGCAACCCAACTTTAAAAAAAGAAAGAAAGAACAGGGCTACTTGATAATTATAAAGATTTCTTATGTATTTATGACATTATACTAACTTTTCATATGTTATAATAACAATATACTGATTCCTTTTTTGTACAAAATTTGTTTTTAATTGTCTTAGGGCTTCAATTAAATTTTTTAATATGACAAAAATATCATTTTATATTAGACTGATTTTCTTATTTTTGTAAAAGTTATAAGAGATATTCTTGTAATTATCAAATATCGCATTGCGATTATTCCTACGAGTAAAATAATAAATTTGTGTTTTTTATTAATATTCGTCTCTTAAATATTTTAATATAACATGAGAAGTTTTGTAATTATGAGAAGTCAGTGTAGAAAAAAAAAAAAAAAAACTTATGTTGTGCTGCAGATTAATGGTGAAAATTTGACGCACTTCATATAAGACGACGAACTGATTTCCATAAGGATCATCCTTGAGTCCATCATAGAATTTTTGGGGACTCTGAACAAAGGCGCTATCCCTTTCATTCTTGACTCCAAGCAGCAGACACATTGCATGAAGAACAATTTGTGGATTGTTGACAAACATGTCACAGTCTACGTTCAGCATGAAAGGAGCATTTGTCATCACTCCCGAGACTCTCGTCTATTCATCGATCATTGTAAATATATATTGTCAAAATAACAATATTAGATGAACTTATGGCTATTTAAACTAATTTTGTGTGTGTATTACAAATAAATTAATTAAATTTCTCTGCTGTAAAAAAATAATAATAAAAAAAAAAAATCTTACCAGAACATTCATTGCACCAGCTTTGAAATGATGTGGATGCTTTGGGCGTTTCTCTCTGGATATATAGACCAGATGTGGCAATCCACTTGTGTCAGCGTCCTTGTTCTCCCATATAACCTGCAAAAGATAATGTAAATATATAAATCATTGACCTATCAAATATATATATATATATATATATATACATATGTGTGTGTGTGTGTGTGTGTTTGTGTATGCACAAAGATATATGTTTTAGATGCTTTGCGATAAGCTCCATCTGCTGCCTTTGCAAGTTTTGGATCAACTCAATTTATTTTAATGCAAAAAGTCACAAAGAAAGGAAGCTCCCATGTGTTATATTAGGCTGCGTAACTAAATAATTGGATCAACTCAATTTATTTAATGGAAAGTGACTTCCCCAAAAAAAGAGAAATGTCACTCTCAAGAAATTTTCAGCCAACTATGAATGAATCGTTGATAATTTATGCTAGGGGTGCCTTATTGGAATGAAATTACCCTATTGGAATTAATTGTTTCAATTTAGCTGATCTAAATATGTTGATTCACTACTAATGAGAAATGTTTGTTGAATAAATCAATGCTTGATTTGTTACTTACCATTTCACACACAGTCACACACATCAATGAGTGAATAAAATGACCACGTATATACCTTAATTTTTGTTGGATGGTTTTTGCGTTCTATATTTGAAAAAATAGCAAACCTGTCTATGAAATCACACAATACAGATCGTTTGGCCGCATCTTTTATTTTTTTGGCTAAGCTGTTCATACTCATCCTACAAACACAAGACAAAAAAAAAAATTTGTCAATCCATTATTAGCAGACTAGTAGTTGTGCAACAACTTGTACCTATACCACAGAATAGAGCACTCCAATTCAATTTTACACACACACACACACATATATATATATATATATATATAGTGAGAGAGAGACTGGCAAGCAAGAAGTTCATCCATTGGTTGCGATAGATAATTTAAGGTTAAAGGAGTACATATATGCATCATTTACAAAAATCACATACTATCGAAACTTTTGATTAGAATTAATAGAGTTAGCCCCATATAATGAATTTTAAACAAAAATATATCATAAATGAAATAATGGTATATATATTAATGATTTTTTCACACAATTTTCTCATCACGTTGTATAGAGTGAGAAAATATATTATATTTACCATTTTCCTAAATTTAAATGAAACCCATGATTGAGATTAGTATGATACTTTTCACACAATTCCAAACTTGAATTACCTTCATCTTTCTCCATTCTTGTTGGAACTCCAGTGAAACATCTTGGGACAATAAGGGCTTGCCGGAGAAGTACCGAAACGGAGCTCTTACGTGAATGTTATACTTCTTACAAAAAGGAACCCAAAGCTTAGCGAACTTGGACGCTTCAACGAGAGAATAGAAAGTGAGAGGGGAAACGCCATCATCGGACACATAGCAGGCCAGCTTGTGAGCTGGGTAATCTACAGCTAACAAGGATATTACTGTATTCACGGTGATAATAGGTGGTTCTAGGACAGGGTCTGCAGTTGTAACAAACATGTCCACTGGGGGAAGCTCAGGCACCCTATTTGAAAAAGAAAAGAGATTAAAGAACCTCATACAGGCTAGCTATACCATTATACATATATATATGTGTGTGTGTGTGTGTGTATGTGTATTATACCGTTGCAAAAGGCGGTCTGGGTGTGTTTTGTAATCCACTTGATTCCATTTAGTATTGACATTGAGAAGCCAGACGAAAGTGAACCATGACTCGCAGAAGAAGGCAAGGAGCCAAGTGATCCCATGATTTGTAAGAGAGAGAAGACGATAAACAAGGAGGGAGAAGAGGAGGAAGAGGATGATGAGTTCCACAGTTCGTGGAACGGTGTTTTTACGAGAAATTCGTTGATAAGAGGTAGAGAGATTGGGTAATTGGCCATTGGAAAAACAAGAGGAATTACTAGAGTGGTTTCACTAGAGTGTATGAACGTGTTTGTTATAGCTTCATGGTGGGCTATTTAAAAGAAGAAAAAAAAAACAGTCCAACCTGCATTTTTTGTCAGTGTTTCTCCGGGGGAACAATAAAACAGTAACAATGACGCATGGTACAAGGATTCCATCACACTCCCCCTGCATTTTTTGTCAGCCAGCTTGCAATGGACTATGTCGGCCTTTCTATGGCCCATGTACAAGCACCTCGCTATTTTGTACATATCTTAATAATTCAACTTAATCTAAAATCATGTTGATGGATCGTAAATCTGAACTTCAAATAGGATCAAAGAGACTCTAAGAATTGACTCTCCCAAAAATCTCTCTTAAAATTCTATGTAAACACTTTTGTCGCTCCTAACAATAATTTCTTTATTTTGTTAAATATTAATTACATTAATTTATTTGTAATATATATGCAAACTATTTTACAAATAATAGGTAAAAAGAGAAATTCATATCTCATAATCAATTTTGAATAATTTTTACTAAATTTATAAGTACTATTTTTCATTAACATTTTTACTCGTACTACTTCTCACCAACTAGCAATTATTCGATAGTCAAAATCAAATGAAAAATCACATGAACAACAATATACAATAGATACACATCTAACATATAATCTAGTCATTGAAGTCATTAAATTAAGAATATTGAATAATTTTTTCGAAACACCACCTACCTTTTCAACCTATGAAGCTCCTCACATATGTACATACATCATTTACGTGAATGGCCAAGGTTAAAAAAGACCACACCAATCATGCGAATGCTGTTTTGATTATTACTATGAATGATTGTAAATCAATAAGAAAAAAAATCTCACTTAATAATATCATATTCAAATTTAAAAATTTTGTTGGACTCGCCGTAAAATCATATCTAAATGACAATCCTAACACGGGACATCATCACCTAACATTTCAATCACTTGTGTTACATTCAGTGTTTCTTTTCCCAAAGTGATGGGACATCCTAGTTGTAACCAATGGGATGGATGTGAATTGGTACAGTAGGCCAGTGAGAACACCCACCTGTCTCTAATAATTTTGGCCTTAATAGAGAAGAGAACACCAATTTTTCTTTGCAAATTGATGATAATGAGATTGAAGAATATTAACCTTGGACTGCTAGGTGCACTCTTATCTCGATTCAAATTACAGGAAATATCATGGGTCACTATGACTGAATAATACTTGAATGAGACAAATGAGTTGAGATACTTGAATGTTTACATATTTAATAAGAATAAACTAAGGTACATACCATTAGATAAAGAAAAAAAATTTACAAGTAAAAAGTGATTTTTTCAATTAAAAAAAGAAAGAAAGAAAGTGCATTTAATAAATATTGCTTAAAACTGATTTTAAGTTTAATTTTTGATAGGCCTGTTAAAATCATTCAAAAATATAATAGATTTTAATTGAGTAGGTACTAATATGTATAAATGTATATACATAGGTACATATACACAAAAAGGTGAGATAGCTGGGACTGTTGGAAACATTACTTAAGACTCTTCCTAATTTGTCCAACCCCGATTGTTATAACATAAATAGATTTTAAGAACCCAATGACTCAAACATTGGGATGAAAATCTTGAAAGAAATCTCTCACGAAAACTACATTAAAAAGATGACATAAGGAGTGATGTCTCAGCTTTTGGACAACATGGTATGAATTGGTGAGCTGTTCTGACCCCCATTTTACCAGCTTCTGGGCCTCCGGCACATGAATTTTTCAACATTTATTGTCATCTTCAAGTAACAACAAGGAATATTCAAACTCCAAATAGTTAAACACTGGTGTCTTTTGTGAGCATAGTCTTAAGAACCCAATGACTGGAAAAAAGTAGAACCGAAGGAAAGGAGTGCAAGAAAAATGCTAAAATCAACTCAAGGAATATTCTTGTCAAGGTTTTATTTCTACCTATCTTGAAGGATATTTATGTTGGTTATGGTATTTTTTTCCTTTTTTGTATTCTTTTGTTGTTGGTTAGGATTTTGTTTTAATATAATGCCATTTTTTAAGGTATCCTCTAATTTAATATTATTGAATTCCCTTTTTCCTTTATAATTGCTTTCTTGTTTTAAGTTTCTTTTTTAAGGTATCTTATTACCAATAATTCTTTTCTGAAATTGTCCTCTAATTTTACAATTCTTAAATTTATTTTTTTACTTGCTATGTAATACTTTTTTAAAAAACAAAATTCTTTTTAAATGAATCTTATTACCTAGAATACTATTATAATTGAAGACTGACCAAATAAAAACATAATTATGACTAATTTTTTATTTTTTATTTTAATTTTATTTTTAATTTTCTTCCACTCCATTTTTTCTTTTATTTAATTATTTCTTCATTTTGAACAATTATTTTAGTATAATAAATTATTTATTTTCTTCAACTTCTATTTAATTGGATTTTTTTTTTGTTTTCTTCCCCTATGTTGTTTTCTTCTATATATCTGCTCCTTTTTTCCTTGAATTTTTTTTTTTTTTTTTGCACATTTCTTTTTCTTGTAGGATATTTGACCTCATTTTTCTTTTTTCTTATTTTTTTTTATTTATTTATCATGGGAGGTGATAATTATAAATCCTAAATTAAATATTTTTTTTTTCAAATTGGGACTAAAAAGCTAGTTATAAAGAGATTGTGTTACGATTGTAGGTTATGGTTCTAGATCAAATAAAGTTTGTGTAAGTTCTTTTTTATTTTTCCTATTTATTATCTTCTAATTTTCGTTCTATATAATTTCTTTTAATTATTTTTCTTTATTTTTTTTTATGTTAACTGCATTATTTTTTAGCAGGATATTTTTTAACAAATTGCATAATTTTTTTTACACAATTCTTTTCTTTTAAGATTTTAAACTCTTGAATAGTCTTTTCTATTTATTTTTTTCCTTCTAATTCTATGTTTTACACAGCTATAATGACTGTGGCCATTATTTTTCCTTCATCAACATTTCTCAAATGAATTAGGCCACAATACACAAATAAAAAATAAAAATATAAAACGAAGTTTTCATTTAAAACAAATAAAAGAGTTTCAATAAAAATAGAATTCCTAAATAAGATTTTTTTATACTATAAACTCAGAATTCATTTAGCAGGATATAAAATATCTTATATATAATAAATTTTAAAAGCCCAGATCAATACATATATGTGATAATATCAATGATAGAATTTTCAAGTACCCTTTTCACCATATTCTCACCAAAACTGTTCAAGTACCCGATATTCTCACCAAAACGGATGCCATGATCAGATCAATACATAAACACAATCAAACTCTTTTAACAAATTATCTACCAATTATATATCAAATGCAAATAATGTAATCAAAATCATTAAAAGAATCAAAATATTACAACAAATTGAATGATTATAACTAATCAAATATGTGATTCCTCTCTCCCTGTTCACCGGACTTACATGTGTTTTTGTGACAAAATCAAAATTTGGATTGAATAAAAATGATACTCTCTCACCCAATGGTGTATTGGTCACCTAAAACCAATACATATATGTGACACAAAATATGAAGTTAGATTGAGATTTAAATAAATAAAAAAAACCTTGTATTGTGATATTCGAGACCTCGATCCCCTCCAATTCTTCCTATTTTGCTATCGCTGCTATTGTAGCACAATCCTTTGCTGCAGCGGAGCACTGTAATTCCCCTCCTTAAGGGCATGAATCCAACCATTGATAAATTTTTAAATAATTGCAAAATGAAGTTTAGTTATACATCATTAGAACGTAGGAATATTCCAAAATGAAGTTTAGTTATAATGATGTATAATCTTGCACGGTTTGGTATACCCCTCAAACCGTGTTTGACAGCTTTGTTTGGGAATGGGATGAACAATAAAATTGGTAACCAGAGGCGATTTCTTGGCCATGTTGTTCTTTCGCATCAATTTCATTATTTACAATTTTTATTAGCTTTCTTTCTCCTGCAATTTATTGGTTACTAATCATTGTTTTTGTTACCCCAAATTGGTCAAACCAAAGCTCATCATGGTTTTGGTTGGGTTGGAGAATGGGCAAATATTGGGTGAGTTTGATTTAGTAGTTGCTTGTTTCTAAATTTTTATCTCGTCCCCATTTTTATTTATTGATGACTAATTAAATTTCTTAGATCTGAGCTGAATCGGAAACCTGCTGGTCAGGCCGACTTAATCCGGATTGAGAGGCTACACCATGCAAATAAGGAGAAAATCGAATTTTATATTCTTGAATTGGTGGTGTGGCTTCATCATCTCGTTAGCCAATCAAGGGCTGCCACCAATGGCGGAATTAGGTCCCTTGTTAAATCCCCGATTTGCTCCCGAATCAAAAAACAATACAGTTGTCCACACATAAAGGCAACTCTCCATCGCCCACACTATCTATATTATTTTTTATATTGTATATATATTAGCATTAAAACAACACATTTAGCAGAGACACTATCACCTTCTAATTATCAGTTTAACTGGTTAAGATCCGGACATTATGGTGAAAGAATGATATTATAATTAGTTCATATATACAATATAATTAGTAACATATCATTACAAAGAAAGTTTTATGGCTATTGGGAGAGCTTTTCCATCCCCCCTTTCTGTGGATAAACTTTTATAACTTTTTTTTTGTTTTGATTGTTTTTTTCAAATTGCACAAAAGTATATTTAAAAAACAAAAAGAGTAACTTTTGTGTTTGAAGAAAGTTCTCAACTATTTGGGCATCTCATCTTTAGTTGGGGTATAAATAAGGTTTTTCTTACAAGATTATACATCATTATAACCCCTCATAACCCTCTCTAAGAAAAGGAGAAAAAAAAAGGCAACCTATCATTCTCTTGTGGTATCTGGTGATGGATAACTTATCTTTGTTAATTTCCTTTAGTTAGTCTTGGATTCAAATTGCTAGGTCCCATTACCAACAATTGGCTTTCTAGTGAATAGTGTGAGTGAAGAAATTCAGGAAGATGTGACTCCACCTTCAACTCTAATGGAGCATTCGTCTCTTGCTGTGTTTGTTAATGGTAAGTTTTGACATTTAGGTAAGCCCTGCTTTGAGAAGTGCTACATTATGAAAGCACCCATGTATAAAATAATGATGCAAAAATGTTGCATAGTGAAGAAGTATTTTCAATGCTATTCATGGCTTAACAAAAAGGAAAATTGATGTATAATTTCAAAAGCAAAGATTTGAGGAACAAAAGTGGAATAAAAATTGAATATCTAAGCACTGGATTTTTTTTATGTATTATTATTGTGAGAACTGATTTAGTTTTGTGGAGGATACAATACAAACTTACAAAGTTGTTGTTGAGAATTGATGAAAAGGCAAAAATGATTTGACTAATAGAATTAACATGAACATAGAAAAGTTTAATAAAAAATTATAAGGAAATGGTTTAGCTGAGATTTCATAATTTTCATTGATCTAGGTCTTTCTAGGCTTGTCTTTGAATTTCTGTTTATTACACGTTCTTCTATAATATTTTGCGGTCATCGAATTTCCGTGGTTTGAATTTGTTTGTAATTCTTTGTTCATTATGTCCGCACTGCAGCAGATGAGAGAAAAAGCACAAAATGATCGCTAGAAGAGCAATGAAGAGACGATTTCAAGGTGAATTTCACTAATTTACTCTGATATCAAATGTTATATAGTATACATCTGTGTGTGCGTATTTTTGTATTTATATTTATGTTCTCCAAAAAAATCAATTTAGCTTTTAAATGTTGTAGTTTCCCAAACAAAAAAAAAAAAAAAAAATCATTATTTGAGTCACTTAAATGATGTGTGTAATTTGCTTGATCAGCTTGAGATTGTTTACAATTTGATATTTATGAACTTCAATTCATTAATAGCAATGATATTTCTTTGATGTTTTGTATCTATTAACTGATAATATTCACCCTCTCTCAATATGTACACACCTGATGTGATTAATTATCTTGTCATCCGCTAGCTTGAATTTATTTTCTTCACTTCACATTAGGAAATCAACTATGTCATGTTGGGTTTTTTAGGAAGCTATTCTTTCGTCTATGAGTTGTCTTAACATGCTGGTAATATTCTTCCTTGCCTGTGTGACACATCCCTGTTATATATATACCAAAATTCTTTTAATAATAACAATAGAGAGAGAAAATTGTTAGGCAATTTACCTAAAATACGCAATGGTAATTTGTGCTAAGAAGGTCAACGGGCAGTGAAAGAGTTCCTAATACCAACTTAAAGAATTCTGTCATGAATACTTGACAAATTGAGCTGGATTCATTATGAGCAATTTCTTAGGGGGGGGGAAGGGTGAGAGAAGTGCCATATGAACAAAATTTTGGAACACGTGGATTAAAACAGATGAAGAATAAATGAAACTTGATCAAACACCATTTTCTTTTGAGTTTTAATATTTTTTTTATACAAACCTCTTTGGTTTTTTCTTGAATTTCGATCATTTTGTTATCCCAATTGCTTAGGTGGGATCTCAGGAATTCATCATTTTTTGGCAAAAGTTGGTCCCTGATCATGGAAGGGCTTATGAGAGCAAGTCATGCCCCTATCATATTATTGTGAGTGGAGCCATGAACAGCTACAATGTTGCATTTTCCCAATATTTCTAGCATGGACTATGGGTAGCCAGGTACAAGACCTTTTGCTTCATTCATGAGAATATATTTATTTATCTCTGGATCCATGGAAACAATTGTAGGGCAGCCAAATATGTGGGATTTAAAAAACTTCCATACCTGGTAGAGTAAAAGAAATGAAGAAAACTTTGATTAAAATTTTATAGAACAAACTACAAGATTGATTAGTCATAAATTTATACATTTTCAAGTTAAAATTACTAGAAAACTCAATTGTTAAATATATAATGGCTATATGTCATTTTTTTCATTTTGTTTCCTTTTGTTTATTTAATTATTTTAAAAATATATTTTGGATTAAGAGAATAAAAACCAAAGTTTTGCCAAGGCACTTTTAAGAATCTCAAAAGATATCTGCAGAGAACAGAGGGACTTAAATGGATTGGAAGTATAATCAAATCATTATTCTTTTAATCATGTTTTGGTTCTCAATAGAATGACAAAAAAGAAATCACATTCAAGGACATTCCTTTTCTTTGTTCTTTTCAGACAAATTGTAAAAATTGTGGGGTGCTATTTTTCCTTGCAAAATTATATATTATTGTTTTAAAACTTTCAAACCAACTCATTGATGCAAAAGACATCTTCAATGCTGTAGGAGACACTTTTGAAAGCATGATGACATTTTGTACCAGTCTCTTATTGATTAATTAGAGCAAGTAGTGTTGGTGAAATGCTTTTGTATAGTCAAGTTTCTATAATATAATGCCAGCTTGTTTGTGGCAGTGCAATATCTATGTAGTTCTTGACATGCCCCGTTGAATTCTACGATCAGATGGATCACTCATAAACATGAAGTTAATAAGGATTACCAAGTAACACATGCTGAGAATTGGATTCCTTCTTGCGCAATATCTATGTAAGTTGCATTTGGTGCTAATTTTCTTTTATGTTTGAAGATACAAATTCCAAATACGATTAAGAAAAAGAAAGGCTTTTCATACGATATGAACAAAGTAAGCGATAGGATTTTCTTCATAATTACCAAAGGAAATAGAGTTTTATTTGTCCCTCTCTTTGAAATGTGATTCCACTAAGAATGTTAAATAAATTCGTTTGAGGAAAGAGAGAAAAGTATGATCTTAGAACACGAGAAAGCATGTGCAAATAAAATTGTTGAAAAAATCATTGTGATACAATCTATTCTAGGAATTAATATAATGATGCTTGTTCTTAGTGTTTTTCTTGGAGAGTGAAAATTGTATGATGAGTTTTATTAATCATAATGTGTTGCTAACTTTCCCCCTTTGTGTGAAAGCATTTGGAAGATTGCAATTTATACTTAAGTAATGAGGCAACATATTGAATACAACTTAGAGTAAAAAGCTATTTGACGGAGCAGTAAAAGTTTGGGGTCTTGGACGATTTGAGAGAATTTGTTATTGATTTCTACTATTTTTCTTTGGATTTGCTTTTAAATTTTTGAATTTTCTAGTAATTTTCTTTTAACAACTGGAATTGAATTAATTTTGCTGGGTGAAAAGGCCACGGAAGTGATGTACAACACTTGGTACCAATCAAAATTCCAATTTTAGGCAATGGTTAATTTGTTGGGAATTCCTTGTAATTAGTTCTATTTTAATCTAATCATGTCATTTATTTGTGGATAGGATCACAATTGTAGTCTCTCCCCACAACACCTTTGCAAAATCAGATTCCTAGGTTCTCTCAAGTTTGTTTTTAAGAAGTTTCCATTTACTCGGTATTTATGGTAGCTTTTAGTTTCATACTTCCAAATTAGATTTTTATTAGTCAGATCAAGTATTTTTCAGAAATTTATACTTCATTACTCTTGTTCTTGAAAACTTTATACTTTTATCGGATGATAATGAGTATTTTATCTATTGCTTAAAGGTAATCAGTAACTCTTTTAAATTATTTAATTACTTGCTTATTATTTCAATGGTCCACGGGTTCCAAAGGACCTAATTGATGAATTTTAAGTATAGAACTTCGAAACAAGGGACAACCATACTCCTCTATTGAAAATATCTCAACTCAGAAACTAGCTCTAGAGTATAAGATTGGGATGAAGTATTTTGCAAAAACAAAGAGGCCTCCAATGAAGGCCTCAGAATTATGGAGTGATAGATCAGTCGTGATCCTCTGCATCCGGTTTTTTCACTCTCTACATTTGATATGGTCTTATAATCTTAATATACTTATGTGAAAAATTCACTAAATTTTTTTTTTGCCAACTCCCTTTTATTGATAGGTAAAGAATGCATGCCCATGACAAAGTACAAGTGGATGTAAATATTTTGAACTGAGTTTTAGTAAAATGAAAAATTGTTTAGTTGAATTAGATTAATTGATGCAGCTTTTTAAGTTTATATATATATATATATATATATGTGGATTAGGTAGCTTTGTGAAACTCTAACACCGCTTGTTGGTGCTTTTTAACATAGAATAACCCAACCAAAAATCCATGGAATTAAGTATTTCACATACAATAGGGCTACTTCTAAAAGTGAATACATTCATTAGCTTTAATAACGAAGACTAAAGGTACTTGAAATTTTCAAAAAATACTCGCCAGGGGTTTTTTAACAAAAATCCCAAAGAGAGGAAAAAAACCAAAAGCGAGCACACACACACACACACACCCACACACACAATTAGATAAAAGAAATTCCAATAGTGAAGTCTATTTAGGCCAATTTAGCCTCTAGCTTGTTCTAATTAGGGAAATTGTGACTATAGCCTATAAGAACTTCAATAAGTTGAGTAGTTTGTTCTTTTTGTTTCAGTAGATGGAGAAATTGAGGAATGATTATAGTTGTGCATTTGTGTAACACGGAACTAGAGGGAAAATACAAAAAAACATTGCCTCTAAATTTTGATCTATCTAATGCTAAAAGCATAAAATAGATGGATTGAAAATATTCAGATGCGAGAAAATTTTACTAGAAATTTTGTTAAGCTGTGGCAACTTTAACCTAATTGATAGTGGAAACCTTTAGCCTCATTGATAGTAGCCACTTATCCTTCTTCAAGCACTGAACCTCCAAGTCTTCCAGTTGTGTAATTTTTCTCTACATAGGCACAGAAAGTGTCACGCCCCGAATTCCCGACTGAACCCGGGGACGCGACTGAACGAAACAAAAGAAGAAAAGAAATAAATAGAAAGTAAATAAATAACAATTTAACTCATTTATAACTAATATAGATACAAGCCTATTCCACTAACATAACTATGCATCCGTATATCTTTGTCAATACACATCCATTCCTGTTTTATAAAAATTTCGGCAGAACCTCCTTTGTTTTTCGAGCCTTTTTCTCCCTGATAATCACAATACATCATATAAATACAAACACATCACAATCCATCCTCACTCGATGGCCACAACTTTATCAAAGTTAAATATACATCGCCTACTTATACAACCGAAAATATACAACCATCATACAACATATATGTCATTGGGCTTAAGCCCATACATCACAAAACACGCCTCTCGGGCCAAATATCCATATACAGTCAAGTCTCCTCCACTTGGCTAGACTTCCTTAAGCCTCAGGTGTCGGGAATGTCATCTGAAATATGGTTTCCACGAATGGGTCAGCGCCAACATGCTGGTATGGTACAATACTAATGCAAGGAACAAAATTAAGACGTGGTATGTGCAAGTGTACATGTATATCTACATGCCTCCCTAATCATACATATAATATAATGGCAATGTACAAACTACATCGGTATAAAACCCTACATCACGTTCACAAATTCATCAACACAATGCACAGGTAATATGCGTGACACACCCATGCATAACTCTATGCCACACCCATGTCTCATTTACGGGTACTCCCCGATGGCATTGAAGTACCAATGCAATAGCCAATTTTTGGGTTTTTCACCACAGGATCTACACCCTCATAATGCAAAGCACCATGTGCTCAACTCACGCCATATGCCCAAAGAATTCACCCAATGCCAATATGCCATGCATTCATCACACAATGACATAATCTCAATAAAACATTTCACCGATGCATAAAGCATGCCAATTAAACAATATCGTCCTCTTAAAAATAACAATAGCAGCTGAATCATAAGACTTCATCCACAAATATACGCATCATGCACAATCAATCTCAATACTTATGCAATCCACATGTCACAATATCAACAATCCTTCTAAAACATAAATTACATATGATGACCACTCAAGAAATAAATCATAACTCTTAAAAATCATAAAGAACACGAAAGCACAAAAACAATCAACTTAAAGTATCTCAAAGCAAACTCCTATGTGATCTTCTATCAAGCACAAAAAGCATTCAATCAATATGCACATCAATCCTAATTTAATTCTATTCCTTACTTAGTAAGGTACCATACTTGATCGGGTTATCTCAACCCCACGAAGCTGTGTCCATTATGCAATCAAGTCAACAAAGATGTCCCCAAGCTTCTGTTGAATCAACCTCTTTGATTCTCTCTATTGCAGTGGCCCTTCAATAGAACTCAAACCAAACAAATCCCATCCATCAGATATTGAAGAACTTTCCCTTCCTCAAGTTGCTCCTTTAATCTTCTCCAAATTCTCAACACATCAGACTGTATCAATCCTCAATACAGTATCTCAAATGTGACCTTTCGTGGAAGAAACCCCATCTCTATCATCTCTATAAAATACTGGCAGCTCTCTCTCTGTTGCTGATTGTGAGCCAACTTCTTTATCACCATTACAGCAAGAGGAAGACCCATGAGCATTATCCAAGCATCTATATCTCAGCTCTAGAGCAGTCCTTTCAACTTCAAAGTTGTCCACTCTACACACCTTGACTTCCAAGAACATGAGATGCAGCAATGGCTCAACATCTTTGGACCCAACCAGAAGCTTCACCAATTGTCCATTCTACCAGCACTCTATTTCAGAACTCATCTTGTTCAAGACTTAATAATTCCATCTATATTGATGATAGGCTATGGAAAATAGCTATAGCACTGTTGGTACTCCAGCCACGCTAATATACTGCCTATATGGGTCTGATTCTTCAATTAGTCTCATGAAACCCATCTGTTGCTTCCGTCTCCCTCTATGCATCACTATACACACAGACACACCCATATGTAACATAGATTACTCTGCTGCAATTCCCCTCTCCCTTAATTCAAACCACAAACAATTCAATCTATACATTCCAAACACGGACACTAACATCACTCCTTTTTTTCCATCCATACAAATCAATTTCCCTTCAACAAACCAACTACAAGAAGGTTCAACAAAGCAACAAGAAATCGACACTTGATCGAACCTCGTGAGACAATCCGTCCCATAACTCGCATTTGAATCCCAATTCCCAACTTCACCTCCAAACACCGACACAACCGGATCAATAAACCCAACCACGACCATGACTGAATCAGCAATCCAATTCATCACAAAAAAAATCGCAACATCCTGAACCCAATAAGCCTGATGTTCACCTCTGTTCTCCACTAGAACAGCAGAACAGAGGAACCCATCACCATCTCAACACCCATACGCATCATAAAACCCATCCACTACTGCCGTAACATCGTCATCGCTTCATCTCTTCTCCAAACCCACGACTGCTCCACTCTCTTGCTCTGCGTCAAACCCAAACAGCCACACACACACAAACCGCAACACAAATCAAGCCCCATATATATACATATATCCACGCACAAGCTTCACAACACAGCAATTATATATATATATATATGTACCTCTGCACTGCTACTGGATTCGAACAACCCAACGGACTGATTTAGCCGCAAAGATCTCGGCTTCGAAGCCCAACCATACTGCCGTTACTCCTCATTCTTCTTCCCGAACTGCCATATCTATATATATATATATATGAGCATCGATCTCTTCCACCATCATCGTCATCACTTGCTCATCTCACTGACCAAAACCGAGTTGGAGTTAGCCCGTCAAAAAATCTGAATCCGTGAGAACACCGAGTGGACTGATACGGCAACCGTGCGTTGTTTGGCCTTGGATTGACGAAGCGGGATCGTTGGCAACGGAGGCCGACCTGGCACGCTTGAAGACCGAGGCCACGGTCGGATTCGCCTCCTCCATTTCTCTCTTCCCCTTTTCCCCTTTCTTTCTTTCTTCTTTCTCTCTTTTTCTTTTCTCTTTCATGCGACCTGCACTGCTTCACTGATTTCCTTCCCTCACGTTTCTTTTCTTTTTCTCTTCTTTTATTCATTTTCTACCACACACACATATATATATACATACACACACATATATATATATATACACCATACTTTACATTTATTTATTTATTATTTTTTTTTCATATATACTATTATACATATTTTATTTTATTTCATTTATCATTTTATTTATTTATTTTTTTTTTCAAGTCTCTACAGAAAGAAGCATTAAGCGTCACACCTGCCACTTTCCTTGCTTATGGCTATGTCCAGGCAAATCAATGGGAATAAGAGCTGAAAGCCTAGAACCTTACCTACATATTGCATGGAGAACGTGTAATACCCCGAAAATCCGACATGACCTAGACTGTACCCCGATCTCATAAAAGTCAGTTCTGTGATGATAACATTTAAAATATATATGAAAATGGCTCAAAATATAGTAACGGAATTTATTATCATAAAATGTGAAATTAATCCTGACCACCAAAAATGGTGCGTGCTCGGGAAATTGACAACCTGGTCAACTGGTGCCAAAATAGACGATACGGGGCCAATACGAATAATTAATTATAAAAATTATGCCGAGATAAATAAGGCATTAACGGGAACCCAATATCGACAAAATAAGGAATCATGATACTGAGACCGACAAGGCGGCTAACTGGCATCACATCTTCGGCATCCGCGTAGGGTGGGGTGCAGGATGTCACAAAACGTCTCTTGAAGCTTCTTAGTCTTTTTGCTGTCTTGAGGTTCTTGATGAAAGTAAGGTAGTGGACCTAAATATTGCAGAGCATATTTGATAGGCATTTTTCTCTCCCTAGGAAAATTTTTGCATGCTTACAATCCCAAAAAATAACTTGGTTATATCATAAAATTGAGGGCTACTTATCGTCTTAGAAGGCAATAGTTTAAGAAATACTAATCACCCGACTTGTACATTAAGAAATAGGAAGTATTTTTTAAGTTTTCTTTTTCTTTATTCAAGTCATGATTTGAGTTGACACTTCCCTGATGTCTTTTCTATAGATCACCCTGTGAAACACTCTTTTTATAACCTGCAGAATTATTCGGGTTGAAAACTTGAAAGGAAGATCATCTATGTTTTCATGACAAAGTGGTCAACCAATTCTTTATATTATTATTTTACTCTTGATTGCTTGTATTTAATCGACCCTTGTTGTAAATGAAATTTTTTTTTTTTTTTTTAGTTTAAAAGTTCATAGTAATTTCTTTTTCTTTCTTTTATTTCTTTTTATATACAAACCCAAAATTGGCAGAACATGTATATAGCAAAATAAAATAAAATCATTATGACTTTATCATCTCAAACCAATTGACAATATGAATCATATGACAAACATGTTGTTTAAGATATCAACTTCAACTTTACATGCGAAGATGATATTACATTTTCAATACCATAACATATTTAAGACTGATTCAAGCCTAAATGAACCCAATCTCATGGCAATAAAGGACAACTTCAATAATATTATGAACCATTGTATCAAATTTTCATGGAATTTCTTTTACCAAATACAAGCCCTTAATCAAGTTTCATTGTCTTGATGTCTCAAAGTGTATATGTGATAGACATTATTTATACAACCTATTATTTGATTTTTAGCTTGTTACTCAAATTTTCACAAACAAGTTAGCCTTAAAATTTGGAGATTCCTTATAGTAAATTTGATAAGCCTCATAATAATTAAGTTATCGTAGTAATTTTTTATTGCTTAATCTATGATTTCTACAAACTACCAAATCTTCTCATTGTGGATTAAGTTGCCCTCTTATTCTTAAATGAATGAAAGGGGTATAACATGCATAAATGTAATCATTTTCCTCACTTTTAAGAACATCTCTTTTATTTTTTGAAGTAAAACAAATTTCTTTTTTCAAAATTGTCAACTCGATTATCTTCATAAATTAATGTGAAATATTTCATTTTAATATTTTCAAAACCCTATAGATAGTAATTTATATTTTATTCACAAATATTCTACAATTAGTAATTGGTGTTTTCAAATATGAATTTTTTTTCCTTTAAAATTCTTTTTAAATAATATTATTAAAATATTTAAATTATTGGCGAGCCTTTTCACGTGCAATTCATGTGCATCCCTACTAGTATATATATATATGTATGTATGTATCTATCTATTTTGATCAGTGTAGCAAATAAAAGAGGCAAGATGAAAATGAACCCAAGGAATTGAAGGTTGAGGAAAGAGAAGTACAATCTCTAAGAGTTTGAATAGTTTTACAAGATCTTAGAAGAAGGAAGGAGAGAGGGCTCATTTATTCGTTATAAGGTTTGATGAGTCTCTGTGGTTCCCATTCCTTGATGTTCATTTACCAAATGACATTCCTTTTGTTTCTTGGCCAAAGTATCACTCTTGAATGTCCATTTGCAAAAGTGTAGGTCTTAGCTCCTTGAGGTCCATTTACAGAAGTGCAAAAACAACAATGCCAAAGCCCCTGACTTACATATGGTGGATGAAGGAATCCCAAATTTCCCTTTCCCAAACAACCCTTTTAGAAATGCCCAAAAGCATAGCACCACACACACACTACATAGGAACTCCCCAATCCCTGACCCATCTCCACCGTGACTCATTGGCTGAAACCCTAACAAGCCAATGGCCAATGCCATAAGGTTCACTAGTAGAATAGTGGTGCCAGGCACGAAACATGGGGACTCGTCAAATGTGAATGTTCCAGCATTAGCATTGCTGTCAACCGAGGTAGTTGTTTGGTCTTTTTGTGTAACTTCAAATACTATCTCTGACAATCCTAGGAGCTTGAGTATAACACTTAACATTCCAAACAACCATGCAGTCATGCTGGTTACCCTCCACATTCTCTGATTGTTCCACCATGCACGGATTGATAGGCTAATCTGAAGGTATTCTGATAGGGTGTATATATTGTAGATGACAAAAAGGGCAACATGTATCAATATGGCTGGTTCTTGGACCTGCATGCATTGACAAGGTTTATATTATCAATAGAATTTTAAACAAATGGGGTTTGCAGGCTCATCTAGTATAGTCAAGTGATGAGAATGTTTTTCGAACTTATTTCACAAACCAATGGTGTAATTGATCTTAGGTGTCTTTCTTTGTTGAAGAGCTTTGTATAACATAAAGTCATTCCAAATTTAAAGTCTTTTATTTTTAATAAAATGCATCTCTTGAAAATATGCTTATATGCATATTTTTCTATTATAATATGAATTTGAAAAATAAATTTGAAAGGGAACAAGTATGAAAAAATTGAAGTAAAAAACTCCATTTACTCTACCAAGATTCCAAGAAAAGTAGGTTGATGAAATAAATGTACAAAAAGGGGGTATGACTCTCCCAATGCATGTAAAAAAAAGCCTCAAGTTGATGATTTTAGTCATTTGATATACTATTGAAAAACATTTGAAGAAGTTTTGGACAGATCACGCAAATGAGATGATAGATGTGCATTCAAACAAATTATTGCTTAGAAATTATTTATGGAGTGTTTACTTTTTGTTTTTTTTAATAAAATCTAGTTATTGACTCATCAAGCCAGTTGACATAATTCAAAATTATTCATTCATTGGGACCCATCAAATGGCATCTAATGTGAGACCCATTGATTGATACCGAATGTGTCCTAATCCTTTGTGACAATAAATTTAGGCCATTAGTCATTTGATTATACTTATTCATTCATTCATTTTTTATACAATTCACGTGAGTTTGATTTTCTCTTCTATTATTATATAAATATAAAAAAAAAATAATTTTAAATAATTTTTTTTTTAGTGAAATTATGTCATACAACTATTATATAGATTTGAATGTTTATATAAAATTTACATGAATTTTATAGAATATTCAAATTTAAACAGTGCTTGCATTGATTACACGGCCCGCCAGAGGTTTTTTTCTTCCGAATTTACTATATGAAATTTTATTTTATTTTAATTTTTGCTAGGGTAATGTGACCTGTAATTTTCAATTACCGGACTCAATGGACCAAACCAGCTGTATCATGTCATGGGACAAAATCGAAAAGGGTCTATACAGGCATGGAGTAACGGACCACTTGATGAACTGTATATTTCATGGGCCCACATTAACGTAACGACAAAAGGCAACTCCTTTTAGTTAATGGTCCGTATGATATGATGGTAAAATATGATGATTGAGATTTGTCCTTACCTTGGGCAAGAAATGCGAGTTGGTGATGATACAATAAGCCGGCAGGGCAGCATAACATAGCTCCGGAATCGAACGTAGGGGCCACACCAGAACCCACATGTAGGCTAGGCATTGCCGGAATTCGAGCTTCTCATAGAGGGTGGCAAAGATTGGGCTTCTTGAGCTGAGTAGGATTTCTAGTAGCCCAGTAGCCCATCTCTTCTGTTGGGTCATGGTTGCTGGCCCACTAGTAGGTGCACACCCTAAGAACTCGGGTGGGTCCAGTGAACAATATGCTGATCTCCAACCCCTCTTATGGATAGAAAGCCCAGTGAGAAGGTCTTCTACTGTAGATCCATATATCCAACCAACCTGAAACATAACAACCTCGTCCCTTGTTATGTTTTTTTTTTTTTTTTTGTAACATGCGTTTCGAAACATTACTCTTATCGTGTTATCATTCACACGTTTGAAAACTCAAATTTTTGTTGAACCCAAAAACAGTCTTCTAACAATTTTTTGTTTTTTTCGAACCTTACACATCAACCATTTGGGATGGTTAGGTGGTGGGAGCCGTGGGACAATAATGGTTTAATTTAAAGAAGTATATGAATATCTTAAAATCTAAATTGCTATATAGAGATAATATTTGAAGGAAATAACACAATGTTAATAAACAACTACAGTAATAAAGATGGCATTTTGCCAAATATAACAAGGGATATGGAGAGCGTAGCGGTTGTAATAAGGGACTGTTTGGAATTTTTTTTTTTTTTAAATGGGTCAGACTGTGTTTATTCTTATTAAATTATCTAGTTTTATGAAAAATGAAAAACTAATCCCTCTTTGGTCTCGTTTTGTTTCTTAATATCCTAAAAGTGAGACCGTTTGTATTATCTTTTAAAGAATGTCTAAGCATGTATAATTCTAAAGAACTTTGTCTTCTTAAGATTGTTAGATTAAAACTCAATCGATATTATTTTCTTTTAGAATTAATTCATACGAGACATTAATCTAATTTTAATCAAGTCTTTTGCTAATAAATAGTAGAATTGATTCTCGAATTAATTAGTTGAAAAAGTCGAATATTAAATTATTAAAAAAAAAAAAAGAAGCATGACAGTTACTTTTTGTCAGTAATTGCTTGCAAGTTGCAATCCAATTGTTTGGTCCTTTTCTCACTGGCTTTCCTTTTTATTTTGCCAGATATATAACACTCACATGACTTTCAAGTTGCAATCCACTTGTTTGGTCATAGCACGGTCACTGACTTTCTAAGTATAAAGATATTAGCCAACACACTACAAGACAAAGCCTTTTTTCCGACACCATATGCGGTCAGAAATAACTCACTTTACGCCGAAAATATTCATTTTCGACCAATAAGAAACGTCGCCCAAATTAGTCGGTAATAAAATGGTCAAAAAAAGATTAGTCGGTATGAACATTTTTCTTTTTTTCTTTTTTTTTTTTATCTTTTCAAGACTCCCTTAAGAAAAATATCTGCATTTTTTATTTACAGGAAACAAGTAAAACAAATGCTGCAAACCGGGCACAACTTCAAGTAAATCATCCTGGTGGGTCAAAACCATTTGTGCAATACCTCCATGAGATGGTATAATATCATTTTTCTTACTTTTTGTTTTGCCTTATCCTTGTGTAGACCACTAGTTAAGTTTAAATAAGGACTAATATCATTATATATATATTATATAGCGTGATAACTCGACACAGCAGCCTGTTGGCCAAATTGAACTATGGAGGATGACACATTTTAAAGAGGGCAAGGGCTGAGTCACACCTCAGTCCCAACATGTTTATGTAAGTATTTTTAATTGTAATTTTATATTCATTAATTGTAATAACTTGTCTCATTTATAATTATTGTAGAATAACATGATTAACCTCCAATCACAGCCACCCATAGAGGATAGTGAGGCATTGAGTGATGAGAAAATATGTAAGCAAGTGTTGGGAACGCGGTCGGGATATGTAAAAGGTCTTGGCCATGGGAAGTTGGCTCCTCCTTCATCTTCATTCACTCAGGGTGTTCAAATCAATGAGCTTCGTCGATTGTATGAAGCTGAGAAACGACGCAACGAGGCTTTAGAAGAGAAAATTGAACAAATTAAGGAGATGATGAAGACTGAAGTGCAAGAACAAGTGCAAGCAGAAGTTACAATGAGGATGCAAAGCATGGAAGAGCGCCATAGACAAATGGAGGCTGCAATGGAAGAGAGACAGAAACGTATGGATAAATTTCTTGCAATGTTTACATAGTAAAATCATGGGAACACATACAGGTAATATCAAGTCTAATTATTCATTAAAGATTGAGTTGGTGTTGCATGAATGGGTAAAGGAGGAAACTCATTACTAGTTGGGAATATAGTCAAGTGATAGGTTCTTTGGTCATGAATGTTAGTATGTTACCCATCTCTTGATGGGTCTTCCCAGTTTTTAATGTCCCAATCTCCAGTTGAGTTTTGTATATTAAAGGTAGCATTATTGGTTAGATGGAGACCTTGGTATACTGTCTGATTGAACTCAAATATATATGAAATGCTGTATTATAAAGAAAGCCAGTAAAATCCCTTGAATTTATGTGTGTGTATTGCAATTTGCATGGAGACATTTAATTTCATATGACATTTTCTTTTTTTATCTTCCCTTATTTCCAGACTATTTTTGAATTTCTGATCCCATTAGGGCATGTATTTTTTCATTCCTTTAATTTATCTGATTAAATTTGTGAACCAAAAGCAGAGCATAAAGAAATTCAATAAACGACCTATATACGGTTACATTGAATTATATAATTCATTTATTCTCTCTTATATGTTTTACCTCAGTAAATCTCAGCCATTTTTTTTTAAACCTAACTGAATTCAAAAGAGAAGAAAGACACGTAGGGGTAGACAATAAAACCTTGTCATGCCTTGATGCTATATATATATATATATATATATATATATATATATATATATATATATACTTGTGTTGGATCAGGTTTTGTGCAGAATTATTTTGACAGCAATAATTTTTTTCAAATATTTAACTTTATATCCGACATCAAATTTGTGTCGGAAATGAAAAATATAACCAATGAGTCGGAAATAATAAATTAAAAAATGTAAAATTAATTGTGGTCAGAAATAAACTTTTACCGACTCTTTTTGTGGTTGGAAATAACAATTTACCAACTATAGAAATAAACTTTTACCGACTACAGATATGGTCGGAAATAATCAACTTTTACCGACTACATATATGGTCGGAAATAATATTTTACCAACTACCTATATCGTCGGAAATTATCTTGTACCGACTACATATATGGTCGGAAATACTCTTTTACCGACTACATTTATGGTCGGAAATAATCTTGTACCGACTACATATATGGTCAGAAATACTCTTTTACCGACTACATTTATGGTCGGAAATAATCTTGTACCGACTACATATATGGTCGGAAATAACGTCGGTAATATTTAATATTTCTGACGCTATAATATTTTCGTCGGTAATTTTTTTCTGACTATTTTATTACCGACTAATTTGGGCGACGTTTCTTATTGGTCGGAAATGAATATTTCCGACGCGAAGTGAGTTATTTCCGACCGCATATGGTGTCGGAAAAAAGGCTTTATCTTGTAGTGTAAAGACTAGTAAGTCAAATAAGAAACTACTAATTTTTATATTTTCTGTACTAATCCAAATAAAACTAGGAAACTAGAGAAATTATGAATAAATTAAAATAAAAAACTAAACAATCCTAATACAACTTTTTATATTTTTAAGGTACCAAATCTATTCTACATCAAGATATTTGTCGGAGTTTTGTTATAATTTAAAACTCATTAATTTTACTGTAACCTACTGTTTAGGTTGATCATTTACAATCCAGCCTAAAAACTCTTAATTTATCAATGAAATGATGTAAAATTTTAATTTTCAGGGAGAAAACTTTTCAAAATTCTAAAAAAAGATTTTCAGTAAAAGCCCATAATGGTGCAGTAATAATAATCTCTTAATTAATGGAATGCTAATTGTTGACTTAGAATGTACAGGGATTATTTACAACTTTTTTATTTCCAGATTTTTTAAAAAATCAACTTTGGTATTTTTATAGCATTGCTTATTACTTTATGTTCATGCAGTGCATTGTGGATGAGAGAGAGATGAAATGCTTCTCACCTTTATACCCCAACTGGTACCATATTCATAGCCACAATCTGCAACAATTTTGGCTGCCTCAATAGAACTCCAAAGATGTGGACTTGATGTCTTCCCATCCAACCCAGATAAAGTCTGAGCAGCTGATTTGGTGAAAACCTTTGAATTTCCATATTGCTTCTGTAAATAATCCTCATCACTCAATTTTCCTAGACAATGTTAAAAAAAGTTACAGTTGATTTAGTTCATTTCAGTATATCTTTCATCCCTTCATAGAAATTTAAAGTCAGACTTGGATATGCAGATGAAGAAGAAAATAGTTGGAGAAACTAAAGCAAATTCAAAAGTTGATTGACATACCAGTAATTTCTTTGTCATCTGGTGAAAGACCATAAATGACTTTTCGTCTATGGAAACATCCAGTTCCTCCATAAAAGGGTCCTTGAATCCCCACTATTCCACGCACCAAATACTGATTTAGACATAAAACAAGGTTTGTTTGTCAATCAAATTATTAATTTTTGTATTAGTGTTATTTTCTCAAGCAAACCAACTTTAAAAAAAAAAGAAAGAAAGAAAGAAGGGATAACTACATTGATTTTTTCCGGTTACTTGATAATTATAAAGATTTCTTATGTATTTATGAAATTATACTAACTTTTCATATGTTATGATAACAATATATTGATTCCTTTTATGTACAAAATTTTTTAATATGACTAAAATATTATTTTATATTAGACTAATTTTCTTCTTTTTATAAAAATTATAAAAGATATTCTTGCAATTATCAAATATCACATTGCGATTATTCCTATTAAAAACAACAAATTTGTGTTTCTTTTTAATATTCGTCTCTTAAAAAATTTAACATAAAAAGTTAATGTAATATTAAAAATTACATCAGAAGTTTTGTAATTATCAGATATTATATGGGAAGTCAATGTAGAAAAAAAAAAACTTATGCTCTCAAAGAGAGAGAGAGAGAGAGAGAGAGAGAGAGAGAGAGAGAGATTTTGCTGCTGCAGATAAATGGTGAAAATTTGACGCACTTCATACAAGACGACCAACTGATTTCCATAAGGATCATCCTTGAGACCATCATAGAATTTTTGGGGACTCTGAACAAAGGCAATATCCCTTTCATTCTTGACTCCAAGCAGCAGACACATTGCATGAAGAACAATTTGTGGATTGTTGACAAACATGTCACAGTCTACGTTCAGCATGAAAGGAGCATTTGTCATCACTCCCGAGACTCTCGCCTGTTCATCGATCATAGTAAATATATATTGACAAAATAATAATATTAGATGAACTGATGGCTATTTAAACTAATTTTGTGTGTGTATTACAAATAAATTAATTAAATTACTCTGTTGTAAAATAATAATAATAATAAAAAAAAATCTTACCAGAACATTCATTGCACCAGCTTTGAAGTGATGTGGATGCTTTGGGCGTTTCTCTCTGGATATATAGATCAGATGTGGCAATCCACTTGATTCAGCTTCCTTGTTCTCCCATATAACCTGCAAAAGATAGTGTAAATATATAAATCATTGACCTATCAAATATATATGTGTGTGTGTGTGTGTGTGTGCGCACACACAAAGATATATCTTTTGGTTGCTTTGCGATAAGCTCCATCTGCTGACTTTGCAAGTTTTGAATCAACTCAATTTATTTTGATGAAAAAAATCACAAAGAAAGGAAGCTTCGATGTGTTATATTAGGCTGCGTAACTAAATAATTGGACAGACCCGCATTATATATATTTTATGGAAAGTGACTTCCCCCATAAAAAGAGAAATGTCACTCTCAAGAAATTTTCGGCCAACTGTTTATGAATCATTGATAATTCAGGCTAGGGGTGCCTTATTGGCATGAAATTACCCTATTGGAATGAATTGTTTCAATTTAGCTGATCTAAATATGTCAATTCACTACTAATGAGAAATGTTTGTTGAATAAATCAATATTTGATTTGTTACTTACCATTTCACACACAGTCACACACATCAATGGGGAAATAAAATGACCACGTATGTACCTTAATTATAGTTGAATGGTTTCTGCATTCTATATTTGAGAAAACAGCAAACTCGTCTGTGACATCACATGACACAGATCGTTTGGCCGCATCTTCTATTTTTTGGCTAAGCTGTTCATACTCATCCTACAAACACAAGAAAAAAAAAAAAAAATTGTCAGTCCATTATTAGTAGACTAGTAGTTGTGCAACAACTTGTACCTATCCAACAGGATAGAGCACTCCAATCTAACTTTACATCTACATATATATATATATATATATATATAGAGAGAGAGAGAGAGAAAGAGAAAGGCCGGCAAGCAAGAAGTTCATCCATTGGTTGCAATAGATAATTCGAGGTTAAACGAGTACATATATGCATTATTTACAAAAATCACATAGTATCGAAACCTTTGATTAGGATTAATAGAGTTAGCCCCATATAATGAATTTTAAACAAAAATATATCATAAATGAAATAATGGTATATATATTAATGATTTTTTCACACAATTTTCTCATCACGTTGTATAGAGTGAGAAAATATATTATATTTACCATTTTCCTAAATTTAAATGAAACCCATGATTGAGATTAGTATGATACTTTTCACACAATTCCAAACTTGAATTACCTTCATCTTTCTCCATTCTTGTTGGAACTCTAGTGAAACATCTTGGGACAATAAGGGCTTGCCGGAAAAGTACTGAAACGGAGCTCTTACGTGAATGTTATACTTCTTACAAAAAGGAACCCAAAGCTTAGCGAACTTGGACGCTTCAACGAGTGAATAGAAAGTGAGAGGGGAAACGCCATCATCGGACACATAGCAGGCCAGCTTGTGAGCTGGGTAATCTACAGCTAACAAGGATAGTACTGTATTCACAGTGATAATAGGTGGTTCTAGGACAGGGTCTGCAGTTGTAACAAACATGTCCACTGGGGGAAGCTCAGGCGCCCTATTTGAAAAAGAAAAGAGATGAAAGAACCTCATACAGGCTAGCTATACTATTATACATATATATACATATATATATGTGTGTGTGTGTGTGTGTATTATACCATTGCAAAAGGCGGTCTGGGTGTGTTTTGTAATCCACTTGATTCCATTTAGCATTGACAGTGAGAAGCCAGACGAAAGTGAACCATGACTCGCAGAAGAAGGCAAGGAGCCAAGTGATCCCATGATTTGTAAGAGAAAGAAGACGATAAACAAGGAGGGAGAAGAGGAGGAAGAGGATGATGAGTTCAACAGTTCGTGGAATGGTGTTTTTACGAGAAATTCGTTGATAGAGAGGTAGGGAGATTGGGTAATTGGTCATTTGAAAAACAAGAGGAATTACTAGAGTGGTTTCACTAGAGTGCTGTTGCGCAAGTGTATGAATGTGTTTGTTATAGCTTCATGGTGGGCTATTTATCGTGAATTTCTACGCTCACATGGCATTTCATTGTACATACATACAAACACACACACACACACAAAATTGTAGTTTATGTTTGCTGTCTGTATATATACCCATACAAACACACACACACACACACACACACAAAGGAGGACAGATCTAAAATTATTATACTGAGTCTCAATCGTATTAACATGTCATGATTATATCATGACATACATATATTTATTTAATTTTTAAGCTTGATGATTAAAAAGTTACTTACCACTTTAAAAATTTTAAAATATAAAATAATTTTTAAGTTTAATAAATTTTGAATATGAAATAAAATAAAATAAAAAAATTTTTATAAATAAAATTAGTAAATTTTAAATGCAAAATAAATTATCTTAACTTGTATTAAATAAGTTGACATAATTAAAATTAAAATATAATTTATTTATTAATTATTTTAAATACATACATAAACTAATTTATACTAAATCTAAACACATTAAAATTTACTGAAAATACTGTCCATAAAAAATTATTTAAAAGAAAAAAAAAAAAAAAGAGTCCAACCCTCTCTCCGAGGGAACAATAAAACAGTAAGAAGGACGCATGGTTCAAAGATTCCATCACACTCCCCCTGCATTTTTTGTCAGCCAGCTAGCAATGGACCATGTCAGCCTTTCTGTGGCCCATGTACAAGAACCAGGCTATTTTGTGACAGTAATATTCAAAAGACTAGATATTTTGTGCTCGTAAAGTCATATCTGAGTGACAATAATAACATGAGACATTATCACTTAACATTTTGGATCACTTGTGTTACATTCAGTGTTTCTTTTCCCAAAGTGATGGATCATGTTAGTTGTAACCAATGGGATGGATGTGAATTGGTATAGTAGGCCAGTGAGAACACCCACCTGCCTCTAATAATTTTGGCCTGTCCCCATCAAAATTAATAGAGAGGTTAAATCTTAAAGTAGAGTAACAAAAATTTTTTTTTTTAATTTATTATTATTTTTAACTTATTTACGAGATTAAAGTTATTTTTAAAATTATTTTTTTAAAATATATTTTTTTAAAAAATTATTTTTCTAAAAAATGTTTTTAAAAAAAAACGTTTTTCAAAAAAATGCTTTTATGAAAAATGATTTTAAACAATTTTTTTTTTAAATTTTCTTTCAGAAAGATATTTTTTTAAAAAAAAATTATTAAGAAAGCATCTTTCAGAAAGATACTTTCCAAAACGTCTTTTTGAAAAATAATTTCAAATAATTTTTTTTTTTAAATCGTTTTTTAAAAAAACAATTTCACAAATACCTTTAGTTTGATAAATAAATTTACTATAACTTTATTCTTGAATTCTTTTTTTTTAAAAGAGCTCTATCTTAGAAAAAAATTCTTAATAGAGAAGAGAACACCAGTTTTTCTTTGCAAATTGATGATAATGACATTGAAGAATATGAAGCTTTGACTGCTAGGTGCATTCTTATCTCGATTCAAATTACAGGAATATCATGGGTTACTATGACTGAATAATACTTGAATGAGACTAATGAGTTGAGATACTTGAATGTTTACATATTTAATAAGAATAAACTAAGGTACATACCATTAGATAAAGAAAAAAAATTTACAAGTAAAAAGTGGTTTTTTCAATTAAAAAAAGAAAGAAAGAAAGTGCATTTAATAAATATGGCTTAAAACCGATTTTAAGTTTAATTTTTGATAGGCCTGTTAAAATCATTCAAAAATATAATAGATGTTAATTGAGTAGGTACTAATATGTATAAATGTATATACATAGGTATATATAACAAAAAGGTGAGATAGCTGGGGTTTTTGGAAAAATTACCTAAGACTCTTCCTAATTTGTCCAACCCCAATTGTTATAACATAAATAGATTTTAAGTATATAAAAATAAAAGTTTTTTTTTTTTTTTGACGTAAACCAAACGCTATTTTTTTTCCTTATTTAAATAAAATACAAAATTCTTAAAAAAAAGTGTTGTCAAAGAGTACCTAAAACTACAATTTAGAACTAACAGCACCTCTCTAGAATGTGCAAGTCCCCAATCCCAATGATTCCAAGCACACTATTGTAAAGGACCACTTTCAAAATATGAGACACGGGCCATGGAAGGTTGATCAGGAGTTTTCATGGTATGGAGAGATGGGCATATAGAAAATCTTGAAAGAAATCTCTCAAGAAACTACATTACAAAGATGACATAAGTAGTGATGTCTCAGTTTTTGGACAACATGGTATGAATTGGTGAGCTGTTCTAACCCACATTTTACTAGTTTCTGGGCCTCTGGCACATGAATTTTCAACATCAATTGTCATCTTCAAGTAACAACAATGACCAAGCTTTTGGAACTATCTCTAAATCCAAACTCCAAATGGTTAAACACTGGTGTCTTTTGTGAGCATAGTCTTAAGAACCCAATGACTGGACAAAAGTAGAACAGAAGGAAAGGAGTGAAAGAAAACAACTAAAATCAACTCAAGAAAGATAAAAACTCAACCTGCTCTATTTTCCATCTTTTTAACTCCACCCTGTTACAGTCAACTATAGATTATAAAAAGATTTCTGCCTTCCCTTTCAATAAGAAATTCCCTGTCATGAAAGTATTATCTTATGAAGTAACAAGTATAAGCAGTAAACAAGAGGTCCACCCTGATGACCAGCCTTTTTCTTTTCCCCCTCTTTCAGGTATTCTGAGGATACTTTTCATATTCATTGATTCGTAAGTAATTTCATTTCCAAAAACTTTCAAAAAATAATTTAGTATGCAATAAATGGATAGAAAATAGTACAGTCCTTGTGATTATTTCACCTACAATATCAAAATTAGTTATGGAGAGAATGAAGCAATCAGAGGATTTTAAAAGATTTTTCTCTCATAGGGTATTGACCCCGCTATTAAAGAAAGAGGCTTTTCGATGTGACCGGGCCTTACAAATAATTCCATTTTTGTTGTAAAAGATCATTTGCAAAGCCTAGTCTAGTGTCACTAAGACATCACCATAAGCACTGTGGTAAGTAGCATGTGCAACTCAAAACCATTGGGTTGCAAAAAATCAATTCAGTCATTGCCAATACGATAACAACATCAATCGAAAACCAGGGATCCTACTTGGATTCCATTTGTTCCTATAAGTTTCTATAGGTAGATGTTATGTATTCATGTCAATTTTGGAACATTTGGACCATTATTGTACAAGTTGCCCGCTAACCCATTACTTGAGTTACTGTGAAACTTAAGTTTATAGATTCTTCCTTTGTTGCATATTTTGCAAACTGGGAGTTCTATTTAGATTCCGTTTCTTCCTACAAGTTTCTTTAGACATGTGAATGTCTGTTGATTTCCTTCTGAAATCCCATACTTGTGTTACCTTGAAGCTTAAGTTTTTATATTCCTACATTATTGTATGTTTTGCTAACCAAGATTCTATTTGAGTCTCGTTACTTCGTTGGTTATTATTCCACCTACAATACCAAAATAGTTGTGAAGAGAACGAAGCAAATTGGTTTTAAAAGGTTTTTTGCTCATATGGTATTGAACCAAAAGGTTTTCCTTTCGAAATAGAATGCCTTATACATGGTAAGTGAGCTGAGGAAGGTAACTGTAAGACCTATGAACACTCCATAGCAGTAAGGAGAGGATTATGATTGGACGAACTCATGTTTAAGTGAGCTTTAGGAAAAAGATTATAATGGATTGAAATGAAATCTTTTTCCTTTCTTTTGCTTTGTTGCATGGGCATAGATATGGGACATGGACACCACATGACACAATAAATTACTAAATTCTTACAAAATAGGGCACAGTCGTGGCATATGTATGTATGTAAGTATATGAGTGTTAAAATCTTCATGTGTTTTAGTTTCGTTATTAATATAGTCAAAGTTTCTAGTAATTTTATATAAACTCTTAACTTTAACAATTATAATTGTATTTTATAAATTAAAAGTAAAATATATCCTATTGTGCAAGGTTCGTTGGTCACTAGTTGATCAAGTGTCCACATCATGAATTTTGGTTTTAATTATGGACACAAAAAATGTGTTAAACTTGTCCGGAAATATCTAGGAAATGTAGAGTCCAACATGGACCCAGGAAGGCTCTTTAGAAGTGTATGAACTTCTTAGTTCCTTTGTCAGGTAATATAATTGGTTGGTCAACCTAAATCCAATTTGCTTGTGACCCCAGTTTATTAATTTACTAGTTTGGTAGGGTTAAGGCCGTGCCTTAAGCCTAAAGTTAAGTTTGGGTTAGGTTTGAACATATTTGGCACAGCCCAAACCGCTCCTAAATCTAACTGACAAAAGTGTGTTTGACATTCAAAATATGCTTTGCATGTGTCCTTCGTCAACTATAAGCATCAACTTTAACATACAATTTAGTTAGCTGAATATTTTCATCTATTTATTTTAATAAGCACTTATAGAACTAATTGTTCACTTGATTTAGAAGAATGGAACCAATGTTACCTAGAACATGGATTGTTATGGTACAGGAAACGGGAACGTAAATCGTCACTTGTTATATAACATGGTACGTTAGGGATAAACTTATTTGGATCGCTTGTTGGAACGACATACGTTTATTTGGAACGCGATATACTTTTTGAGTGTATTTGTGATAATATTGATATGTATATATATACACCAAAATGATTTTAACGAATCCAAGCCATTATAAAATAAAATTCTAATGATGTGTGTATATTTTGTATGATTTTTTTAGGACTTTTGATATTTTAGATCGGAATGCTAAATCTTGCATTCCAAATCACTAATGATCCATGTTTTGGATGGTGCGATCCCAATTCGCTAGGGGAGGAGCGAATTGTGGTAACCATGAATGGAACTAATCATTCACTTGAGATTTACTTTTAACCTCGACATTGCCTCAAAACAAAGCAGGATGCATCTCAAAATCCGAAGCTACACTTTCTCAGCATCACAAAAAACTATAGTAGGCAAATAATAGGTGAAGGATCTCCACACTTTTCCCATCATCTCCCTCAATCGCAAAGCCCCTAAGCATACCCCCAGAATTTGTTTTACCAATCATCCTGCTCGGGGCCTCAATAACTCCATAACAATCACAAATAAAAACAGAGACAACGGATCCCATTGCTAGAAACCACTTGAGGACCGGAAGAAACCTATTGGAGTTCCATTCACCAACAATGAATAAGTAACCATAGAGATACAAGCTTGAATCCATCTTCTCCATCTCTCACCAAAACCCATGTGCCAACAAAGACAACAAAACTTCTAATCTATATGGTCGTAAGCTTTTTTAATGTCCAACTTACAAACACACCCCTTCTCCAATCGTTTCCTTCTCGTATCAACATACTAATTTGCTATCAAAGCCACATCCAAAATTCCCCCCCACCCCCCACCACACACAACAAAAGCATTTTGGCTCAAGAATATGATACCACTCATGGTCTTTCTCAATCTCAAAGCTAAAACCTTGGCCAATAGCTTATACAAGCTCCCCACTAAACTAGTTGGCCTGATATCTCTGATATTCTCAACTCTTTCCTTCGTAGGAATCAATGCTATAAACGAAGCATTTAGACTCTTTTCAAATGGACATGACTGGTGGAATTGAATGATCATAACATCACCTATAATGATCCTCCAACAATACTTGTAAAAGGCCATCATGAAACCATCTGGTCTCAGTGCTTTATCCTAATCACAAGTCTTCAAAGCTGAAATAACTTCTTCCTCCTCGAAAGGGCTTCTCCAAGCTATATGCTTCATCTTCTAGAATGGTTGAAAACTACATGCCTTCTAAACCCTATCTCCACTCATGAGTTTCTATGTATAGCTTTTGATAGAACTTCACTATTCCTTCATTCACTTCCTCTCCCCAATAGTCACCGCACTGATGTTATTTTTCCTCATATGGTAATTTTCCACTTAGTGAAAGAAATTAGTATTCCTGTCACCTCAAAGAGCCCTAGATTTTTGTCTCCACGAAATTTCCTCCAACTTTAAGACCTTGCCCAGTTCCCTTTGAAGTCATCCCTTGTACATTTCTCCCCATTAAACAAAGAGTTATCCTATTCTTTCCTGTCCAAACTATTGGATATTCATTAGGAGTTTTTCCTTCTTCACTTGTGCATTTCCAAACACTTCCGCATTCTCTGCCTTCAAAAGCTAGACTTTCTATGCCATCACATAACTTGGCTCGCCCCTTATATTGTACGCCTGCCACCACTCCACCACTTTACATTTGAAACCTAGACCATGTAGCCACATGCTCTCAAAACAAAATGGAGCCTTTCCCCACCTCAAGCCACCACTATCTAGTAAAATTGGATTATGATATGAAACTGGATTTGAAAAACAAGATTGAGTTACTCTACTACTTGAAATTAAATTGTTAAAGGAGTATTTTAAACCTTGATTACAGATGGCAATAATGCACTAAATACATATGACAATGGGTGCACCCTCAACTGGAACATTTTGTGTTAGAATAAACACATAAAAAATGTCAACTCAAAAATAATTGTTTAAAAAATTCTGTCCTTGCACCATTGTTAAAGGAAAAAAGCAAAAGGCACCTTAAGGTGCTAAGCTCTCACATTACCCGAAAAGCGAGGGAAAAAAAAGGTTGGCTCAAGACAATTTAAGGTCTTAAGTGACAACTCTAAATAAGGATTTTTTTTAAAACTTTTCACTTTTTGAAATGCAAGATGGATAAGTTTTTAATAAAAATGGGATAAAAAAATAATGTTAAAATAGTTTCTATTATAAGAGTTCTAATTTAAATATAAATAAAATTCTAATAAATATATAAAATATATAAATGTTTTTAATGATTTGTTTCTAATATATATATATATATGTGTGTGTGTGTGTGTGTGTGTGTGTGTGTGTGTGTGTTGAATACAACTCTAATAATAGAGTTCTACATAATAAATAATGTTCTACTAATGAAATTTATAAAAAAAAAAAAATATAAACTAGACAATCCAAAATAACTATTCAAAGTATGTGAACATATAGTAATAGAATTAAATTTTCTTTCGTGAAACATTTATGGGCCTTTTATGTGGAGTTAGATTTTTATTAATCTTAGACTTCTAGTTTGGATTATACTGGAGAGATATAACATTTATGGGCTTTTCTTGTGGAGTTAGATTTTTATTAATATTAGACTTCTAGTTTAAATTATACTAGAGATATATAACATTTAGGGCCTTATTTTTGAAGCAAGACTTTTATTAGCTTCAAACTTCTAGTTTGGATTATCTTGATATAACTAAAATTAGTTGATCTGTTAAAATTGAGGCACGTGTCAGTAGGGTAATTATAAAAGCCCTACCCAGTGAAAGAGGATGAGATACAAATGATTTTAGCCGTCGAAATCCATCTATGCCCCAGGCCTACAATTTTTGATGGAACAATATACTTTTAAGACTTACATCTATAGGGTAAACCTTCGCCTCTGGAATGGAGCTCTGATCAGCTATTTCCTTATGATTACCGAAGTCATTACATCTAGATCTGAATGAAGATAGTCAATGGTCACATTGGTTTACCCAGAGACCCGATCCCTTTGGACCACAAGTACTTGTAATTTTATTAGGGCTTTACAAGTAGAATCCTACTTGGAAACTACTATATCAAGCTTATCAACTTGGTATGGTGGCATCCTTATTTCACTCAATCAAGAACTCTATCCATTATGACAACTAATCCACTATAAAGGGGGCCAAGGTACGCATTCAATGAACCCTAATTACATATCTTGAATTCTCTTTTCTTCTTCAACAATTTTAGCTTGCTTCATCTTTTTTGACTTGATTGTTGGAGTAACCGTCATTGGTACTTTGTCGGTACCCAGTTTGATTTTGACGTGTTCTCTCAAGAAAAAGGGAAACGATCTTGGTTGTTCATCTCATTAAGCAAGTTTTTGACCACATCAATACCATAAACATACAATTTGAGCCTTTTTTTATAGGTGAGGCCTAAACCAATTGCTTTGTTCGCTTAACGATAAAGTTGGCCCTGCGACAAAGAAGCACTAGCTTGAGTGAAACGAGGCACTAACTTAACAATATTAATCAAAAAAATATATATTAGACATTAAAATTTAATTCATTTTAAGTTAAATAATATCTTATAGTTATAACAATTATGAAGTAACACTAAAATGTTCAATCTGAAGGTGACACATGACGTATTTAAGTGATATGACCATTTCTAAGTTTTTGTGCTTTCTTCTCAATAAATATACAAAGTTTTGTAATCTATCCAAATCTTATATTAAAGAAATTTTGATAAACTTGTTAGTCTTTATAATGTAGAAGGTGTGATAGGGCCAATCTCATAGACCTCTAAACTTATTCATAAAGGTCAAGCCTATCTTGAGAAGACTTTACATATAGATGGTCAATTTGGTTGATAGATGGAAGATGTTTTATCATAGGCATGCTCAGATTTCGTGAAGAATGATGAAAACTTACTAGTTGTAGTAAAATCTCAAGCCCTACTTATAATTTTTTACATTTTAAAAGTGTTACTATCCTTAAAGCTTTGTATTTTGAAGACTCAAATAATTCAAATATTTATCACGCTAGTTTCGTGCTAATGTTTGATAATAATATTTGTATTAATGTAATAGATTAGATAATTATACTTCTAGATTACAACTATGATATGCCTTTCACAGAATTATTCAATAAGCTCATAAAACACTATAAACATAAGGACATACAAGTAAAATACCTTATAATTAAAAAGGCTATCGCCTGATCGCCACTGTCCTTGACTAAAGTGATCACCTAGGTGTTGCTCTTTGAAAACGCTTGGCCTCGAACATTTTTAAGGCATTGGGACTGAAAATCACTTAGGCGCTTGCCTTTAAAAACAATGACTTGCACTAAACTCGTATTCCACCTTCGTCATTATTCTTTGAAAATATTAAGTGAAAAAATAGAAGAGTGTCTTCAAACAAAAAGTACCTTTTTCTGCTCTCAAACTGTCATAAAAGTACCAGGTTTTCGGTACATAGAAATAATATGATCGGTAAAAATTAATTTCATTACTAATCTCAGAATCCCTGCCCTTGGAACTACTCATGAGTTGACATCTTTGTGACACTCTTCTTTGCGTGTCCCTTGCATTTCAAAGGGCTCGATAAAATCCTGTAACACATATTTACAAAGATTTAGAAATTGAGTAGGTAAGTTTATTAAGGTACAATTCTGAATAAATCAAGAATTATAAATCTATATTAATACCATTGTTAATAATCGAATCATTCACTTGACTAAAGATGAAATTATTTCCAAAACAAATTTAGAGCCCACATCAAATTTTCAATTATAAACTTCAATTTATAGTAATTTCATCCCACTCATTAGTGTTTCATCTCCAATTCCCCAGCTACTAAAAAGTACACAGACCCAGTAAAACAATAATTTTTATAGTTGACATGGGAAATTAGATTTTGACAATTGAATTGATATCAAAATTAACTGATCACAATAATCATTAGAAATAACCTTTCGCTTCCCCAAGGTTCAATCATCCTGGAGACTCGATGTAGGGGCAGAAACCACCAACAAATCCTTACGCAGTATCAATCAAACTATATGCTGGGATTTTCCTAATTCCAGCTTGCACCATTGCTTTCCTTATAGCAGCAGCATGATCCCACCTCTCGGCCCCAGCAAAAATGGTTGACAATAGCACATATCGCCCACAATGCTGTGGTTGCAATTCAAGAATCCTTCCTCCCACTTCATTTGCCAACTCAATGGCTCCATGAACCTTGCAAGCACCCAAAAGGGCCCCTAAGACAGAGGCATCAGGTTCAAAAGGCATTCTTCTCATAAACTCAGTTGCTTCCCTCAAAAGACCAGCTCTGCCCAAGAGATCAACCACGCATCCATAATGCTCCATCCTTGGGACAATCCTGAAGTCACTTGACATTAGTTGAAACAATTCCAAACCCAACTCCACGAGTTTGGCACGAGCGCACGCAGTGAGAACGGCAACAAATGTAACCTCGTTGGGATGCAATCCTTCCACCTTCATCTTCTCAAACATGTCTAAGGCCTGCCTCTCGTTACCATTCAAAGCAAGCGAAGAAATCATAGCATTCCAAGTGCACACCTCTTTAACTGCTATTCTACTAAAAACTTCCATACCATATACTAAACATCCCAGTTTTCCATATAGAGCTATTAATGCCGTCCCCATAAAAACAGTCAATTCAATCTCGTTCTTGATAATAAATCCATGTATTTGTTTTCCTTGATACAAGGCTCCTCCTCCATCTGAATTAGCACATGAAGAGAGTATGCTAACAAATGTAGCTTCATTGGGTTTCACAACATAACCCATTAAGTCCTCATGCGCCATCATCTTCTCGAAAAACTTAATTGCTTCCCCAAAGTACCCATTCCTTCCATACCCATTAATCATACTCGTCCACGAAACAACATCTCTTAAGGGCATTTGCTCAAAGAGCAAAAGAGCGGACCCCATGTCCCCATTCTTCCCGAATGCATCGATCATCGCATTATAGGAGACAATGCACGGTTCGGATATTTCATCAAACAAATTGCGTGCGTCAGAAAGATTACCCAGTTGCGCATAGAAGCTAACAAAAGAGGTCTGTATAAATGGGTCCAAAGATACGCCACGTTTTATGACTTGGGTGTGAAGGGGTATACCTGATACAGAAGCTAAAGAGGGAGAGGAAGAGGCAGCTTTGATGAGGGAAGGGAAAGTGTAGTTGTTGGGTGGGGCTTGATGGGTGAGCATGTGAGTGAAAAGAAGGATGGTCTTGGGAGCTTGGCCAAGGTTGAGGTAGGCTCTGATCAGAGTGTTGTAGAGGAGGGTGTTCATCCATCTGAAATTTGGTGAAGTGTTTGAATTGAGGAGGACGTGACCGTTGGTTATTAGGAGGGAATGGATTTGTTTGATGTGGTTTGGGGTTTTGAGAAAACGTTGGAGGAGTTGTAGTAGAAATTCAGGCGAGTGGTGCATAGCAGAACTCAAGGCATTTTAATTCACCATTTTGAGAAGGATGTCAATTGTTGCATCATATTTGTCTTTCGATGTGATTGTTGGAGATTGGTAGCCATTTCCTGATAATTATTGGCCAATTGATGCCTTTCAATTGGATTATTCTAGCCTGTCCTGCAAACGAATCCTGCACACTACAGAGTGAGGGTTGAATTTACCCATAAAAAAATGATAAATTATATTGATATATCAAAATTTATAATGACTCACCTTACTTTTATGAAGAAAAAAAATATAAATATTCATCCCAGTTAAGTTTTTTTTTTTTTTTTCAAATCGAAAAAAATGCTTCTTCTTGTTCTTTTACATTTTTCTTTTAAATTTTGATCAATTTTTATTTTTATTTTAAAAGTTTTTTTTAATAAAAATAAATTAAAAGTAAATAACTTATTTTATTAGTTAATTATACTTAGTACCTTAAAATTTTGTTCCGATTTTAAATAAAGTACTCGATTATTAATTGTAACAATTCAATCTCTCAATTTTTAATTTCATTTCAATTAAGGATAATTGCAAACTGCGTCCCAAATTAATTACATTTTAGTATCTTATAATTTAATATGAGTTTCAAAATAAAATCATTTAATTGTATATGGATTTTAAATTACATTTTAGTATCTTATAATTTAATATGAGTTTTAAAATAGTATCATTTAATTGTATATTGATTTCAAATAAGACCCTATAATTTTATACGAGTTTCAAATGAGGTTTTATAATTTTAATGTGTAAACGGTTGCCGTTAAAAATTTGAGACTGTCGTTAACGGCTATTTGCAATTGGCCTCAATTGAAATGAAATTAAAAATTGAGGGACTGAATTGTTACGATTGATAATTGAAAGCCTTATTTGAAATCGGGATAAAACTTCAGGATACTAAAGTGTAATTAACCATATTTTATTTTATATAAAAATAAATTTAAGGTTTTAATAAAAAAATAAAAATAGGGACAAAGTTGAAAAAAATTTGAAATGAATAATTTTGTCTTTTTGAAAAAAAATTGACTAGATAGTGTATTTATAGTTTGTTAGATAAGGGAAAAAAAGTCCAGTGATAATTAAAATACAATTCCTAGCAAAAAATTAAAATTAAAATACAATTACAATATATGTTACTATAAATACATATATATCAAAAAATGCGTTGAAATCAAATTGTCTAAAGAAACATAATATTCTATTGTAATTGAAATACACTTTATATATATATATATATATATATATATATATATATATATATATGAAAGGCACAAAAAAAAGGCACATGGAATTTAGAAAGACTTACAATAATAGATTATAATGAGAGATGGAGTCAAGAATTTAGTTTGGAGGAGACAAACTTTACTCTTAATGCTAGATCATAAATTTTTAAATTAAATATATATAATATTTTAATATTAATTAATAATATGTTTAGTAAATAATTAAATTTACTAATATAAATGAATTTACAAATTAGACTACAAAGTCCAATTAAAGAAAGACACCATAAAAACCTTAGATTATATTAAGAATTATTAAAAAAATCAATAAAAATTTTATTAAAGAGGTCGAATTAAAATTAAAACAAAGGTAAAGAGTGAAAATTTTAAATTTAGAGGAGGCAAAAACATAAATTAGAGGGATATATTTAAAAACCTTTCAAAATAGATACGAAAAATTTGTAATTAAAAAAAAAAAAAAAGTTGAGGGGAGACAATTGACCCCCCTAGCTCATGCTAGCTTCGTTCATGCCGATAACTATTATCAACACGAAGCATAATGTGCTCATCGGCTGTGTTGTACATTGGCTCAATAATTGTGTGTTGTGCCAACTTCTAACTGTTTACAAACGAGTCATGCTAGGCTCAACCGATTAGGAATAAATAATGTGTCATACTAGCGGGGCTTGTTTGACACTTCTATTTAAAGACAAAGTAGTCATGGAGGCACATTTTGATAACTTCAACTTTGTGGCATAATTTTTTTACCTAGTAAAATACTCGTTTGTATGCAAGCACATGCCAGTATGCATAAAACTCCGGTAATGGGTTTTATCATTTTTTTTTCCTAGAAATGCAAGAAAATGAACTTTTAGAATACAGGTAAGAGTTCAGGTCTCATCAAGGTAGCTAAGGGTGTCTAAATGTCTTAATGATGGCATATTAAAAGCATAAGTTGTACTGCAGAAACTTGTTAGTTTCGGTAGATTTGCAAGAGCCAGTAAGTTCAACTGAGGAAATAAAATCTCATTACTCACTTCCTCACTCTCCTCTTTTGCAACAATCTCTTCCATGACGCTACATGAATGTATGATTAGTAGTTGAAGTTGTTCAAGAGTTCTGGCCATGGAAAGTGAAAATAAATTCTTCTGATGGCCACATTTCTGAAGTAGAACCTTCTTCAAACGTCGAAAACTCAAAATTTCATTGGAGTCCGTGTTCCATATACAATTCAATGCAAGTAGTCTATCTAAAAGCAATACTCTTACTCTAAAGAGCAGCTGAACCTCGACCTGTCCTTTCCAAACATTTAGCCCCTCAAGGTCAAATACCACCCTCACAATGAGCTTTTCTAGAATTTGCAATCTTTGCGGCAATTTCGCCGAACCAACAGTCGTTATATTGTGCGCTTCTCTACTTGCAGGACTTTCAGTTTGCATAAGGAATTAGATGGAAGATGGCTGAGACAAGTCAACGAGATATAGTTCCTCCAACACTGGGAATGCAACCTGCCAAAACTCAATACATTTTGTGACTTAGTTTAGTTTCGAAAAATTGGAAAAAAACAAAGGATGAGCACTTACGGGCCAGGTCTGGTCTGGCTGGGCTAACTATATCTGTTCATAAGAATTATTCCATCCATAGGTCGGATCTATTATAGTAAGCCCAAACCAAAACCTCTTAAGGTAATTCAATAAAAAATGCTATAATAATCATATTAAATACAATTTATGCATTAATATTTATAAAATGAAAAAAAAAACTTCTTAACTAATTAGAAAATATAGAAAGTGTCTCTAAGCCCATCTTCAAGAATAAAAATCACAAAGTGTGGCAGTAAGTTGATCGGCCATAGTATAAAAATAGCCCCCATGGCCCTATGGGCTACACCATATGCCCAAGCCCACTCAAAAATGTGGGGCCACTAGCTCAAACAAGTTTAAAGGGAAGTGGGATTAATTTAAGATTTGGCCAAAAGTTGCAGCATAATTTGGCAAAAATAAAAAGGCTGTGGAGAATTTGAATTAAAAGAATATGAATAAAGATTCATATATCACAAGTCTTATGAATGTTCTCTGGCTAAATTATAGAAAAGAGGCACATGTGAAAGCGCGGTTAGTCTAGTCTTATTTAAAGTGGGATGATTTCACACCTTCTAGGCATGACATTGACATTTGAAGTAGCTAGGAACTTGGAATTAAAGGTTCAATGTTAACATTTATTTTAAAATAATTTGTCCCACATTGGTTAGAAAGTGACCCTTTACATTTTATATATGTACTTACTCATTTACAAGGGGTCAGATTCTGTAGAGAAATTGGGCAACTCATGAACTTCAATCTTATAAAACATTAAATTGTATTTTTGTTGTTTTTCAAAATATTAACTGTTATATGTCCTCCTTTTTTTTTTTAATATATCAACCGAAAAAGTATATTACAATATCTATTTTACAAGCCCATTTAACTACATTACAAGTCTAGGAAACCAACAATTTAACAACTACACAGGAGGAGCTTAGCCTTGGAGATAAAACCCAGCCCAACTCAAAGTTGGGAGAAGGAAATAAACCACATTTCTCCTTAGTAGAAAGAGCGGGAGTAGAACTTATGACATCTTTCTTAAGAGAAGTCATGAATTACCAATCAAGTTAGCCGAGTTGACCACATGTCCTCTTATTAACACATTAGTTACCGACCAATCAAATGTATTTTGGAGTTGGTTGATTTTATATCAAAATCCTCGGCATATGTTGTAAAAAAAATTGTTTGACATGAATGAAAAATCTTAAAGAAGAACCCATAATAAGAATTTGTTAACTTCTATGAAGGCATGCTATTCATCTCACCTCTAAAACAAAAGTTTAGTTCCACCCACTATGTAAAAAAAAAAAACTAACTCTAAAATCCCTAGTTCCCCATCTTCAGTGACCCAGTCCAAGTCCATTATTCTGGTGTGGGATAATTCAATTAGCAAGAGAGCCATTTTCTTTGCCAAGGAGGTAAGAGAATGCCTAATTATTTGGAAAGGTTTGAATATGTAGTTGAAATTTCTTTTCAAAATTAATTATAGGCATTAAAAAGAAAAATAAGTATAGTCACAAAAGTAAAATGGTCTTTTTAACTATACCCTTTCGAATACACCTAAAAGCAAACATGTATGTTGCAAGGACGATGAGGATCTCAACTAAGCTTTGAATAAGCACCTAAAATAATTGAGACAATTTAAATACATAATTTGTTAAGCAAATTCAAAAGGCACCCAATCGAAGCAATTGGGTAAAACTTAAAATAAGAAAACTGTTATGTATAACCAGTGACAAATCCATAAATTTTAGTTAGGAGGCCAAATTGCAAGTAAAAATTTAGGGAGTTCATATAAATAAATAAATATATATAATTTTTGGGGGGGTTAAAAAAATTCTAACAAAATTGGTGATAAAAAATACAATATCCAAATTTTTGATAGGATTAAATAGAAGGTATTAAAATTTAGGAGGGTTGGGGGGGGGGGGGGCTTATGTCCCCCGGATACCTTGTTGTGTATAACAGATTTTTTCAATAGATTTTCTTACGTACCCGTAAACATAAACAAGTTGTGTCGTATGCATCTATTATAGTATATCTCGCTATCTTGTGCCTAGCATTGAGAAAAGCTGTTATGTGTAGTATAACTCTAAAATAATTTGAAATTTGGCTGAATGTTTTTTCAAAAATAGTTTTTTTTTTAAAAAAAAAAAAACAAAAAGCCAACTATCATAGCTTCTTTTTTTTTTCGTTAAATCAATTGACTGACATAAAAAACTTCTGTTGAAATTTGCCTATGTAGCCTAAAACTAAGACATATTCAGATTGCCCAGAGGCGGCTGTATACTTAAAATTTTGAGTTAAAAGTGAGGAAAATTATTTATGTTTCGATTTGATTTGGAAGAAATTTTGAACTTTCTTGCTTACATTTTATAGTTGCAAATGGTGCAAGATTCGGCTAATTTGTCATAAGTCGAATTTTGATTTGAGAAGCAATTTGAACTACTAGCTCAGTCAGGGGCGGATTTAGTGCAGGTAGTGGGGTACCTCCCCATTAAAATTTCAAAAAAAAATTGGGATTAAATTAATATTTTTTATTTTTTAAAATTTGCCCCAAGTATGTTCATTTTTTAAACTTATTCCCATAATGTTTGTTTTATAATTTTTTAATTACTCTTATTGCACAATACACATTGGAGAAAAACAAAGAATGTGGGACATTGATTCATTTTTGTGCTTCATTTTTTATACATTACTTTAATTGCTTTACTTTTGTTATACACTATTAAATTTTTAAAAAAAAATCTAAAATTTATTTTGAATCTTTAGGTGGTGATTTAGTGATTAGGAAAAATATCAATATTTTTTTTTAAAAAATCGTTCATGGATTTGCTCAAAAAATCCTAATTAAAGGTTTACATGTCAAAACTTTGGGATAAGAAGGTGAACAAGGAAGATACATTAACAAGAATATGCAAAGTATATTTCTTTTCCTTTTATATTTTAGATTTTTTAATATTTTTTTTTTACTTTTCTTATTCAAGTAATTTTTTAAGGGCTACTTGGGAAATAAATAATTTAAAAAGCGGAGTAAAAGTACATTTAAAAGTCCTTAGTACATATTTGTATCCTAATTTTAAAATTATTGTTACTCTCTACCTTCATAACTTATCTAAATATGAAACTCTTAAATTAATTAATGTGGCTACTCTAAGAAGTATATATATATATATATATATATATATATATATATATATATATATATATATATATATGAGTGAGAGAGAGAGAGAGAGAGAGAGAGAGAGAGAGAGATGGAGAGAAAACTCTCAAATATATAAGAATCATTTGTTCATTGTATCGCTAGAAACTATATTTTATATTAATTAATTAATTCCTCAAATAATGATCATTTGTTAATTCTCATTATTTGAACTATGTTTATTTTATTTTACATTTTTTAGTTTTTTTTTTGTTCTTAATGATTGAATTTGAAATGATGAATCATCTCTCATTACTTTCTTAAATAGGAAAGTTTAGAGAAAAAAATGTACATATAAATTTTAATTGGGATAAAATATTTAATTTTTTTTTATATAAAGTGTAATATATATTTTATAATATATTTTTTTCTATACATATACATATTATACACAAAATCAACTACTCTTTTTTAAGTTCAAAATAAACCGTGTTTACTCTTTACATATACCAATCAAAATTATTGTTTTTTTGCCTTTTCAATTATACATTAAAAGAGTAAATGCGGGTAAGCAAAAAATAGTTTAGAGTTGTTAACTGAAGTAATTTTAGGAGAAGTTAATTTTGTCTATGTTTGATAATTTAATTTTTATAAATTCTTTATATATGATTACTATATATTATTGAGTTAAAGATTATCTATTTTTTAATTAGTAGAGATACATATAATAACAAGTAGTACCAAAATCCTCTTGATTTCACTTAATATGGCCTTGGATGCATGCCAAATCAAGGTGCCCTGAGAGAAATTGTAAAAGAATTAAAGTAATAAAAATGAGTCTTGTCTTAACAATTAGATTTTATAAATTTATATAATTTAATTTTATCTTATTAATGATTTTTAATTTTTCCCCACTAGGACACATTTCTACCTCCGCCATAGAGCTCTGCTGCTTGGAAATGTCGTATATGCTGACTTTCCTAAGCTAAGAGTAACGGCAACACTCCATATTCAAAGAGGTAGGCAGCGACAACTCCTTATCTAGAACAAACATATTGCAAACATGTCTGAAGAAGCAACTACAAAGGGGTTGAAAGCAAGTAAGTATAAGTTTATTGATGATGCCATACCTTTTCATTAAAAAAATATTGTGCATTAGAGAAAGAGGTCCCTTCTTCTGTTGATGACTTTGTCGTTTTAGGGTAGAAGCTTATGAGGTTTGGTAGTTTATTAAATATCATGATTTTTAATTGCTGAAAAAAAACTTCCTCTTCATCGTCTTCTCTTTGGTCATTTCCAATTATTTCTTCCATGTTCTCACATCTTGATATTTCTAGTTGTTGAAGTTGCACAAGACCTCTGGCTATGAACGGGGAGAAGAGATATTTTATATCATTACAGTTTTCAACTTCAAGCCACATGAAGCCTGTAAACTTCCCCTTATCTCTATTGTGAAGAAACTTCTTCTAATTCATTCAAATATAGTTCTTCAGTTCTTTCCAACAAAAACTTAAACTCATCTTTTAAAGGAATACCATCAAGCTTCAAGAGCCTTGTTGATGAATATTTTTCATCAAAGTAAAATCTCCTCCTGCCCACTGATATTTTAAATCTAATCAACTTCTAAAAGGGTATTTCTTTGGGCAAAAACATGACATCATCTCGTATATGAATTTCCAAAGAAATTAAGTGAGACAATGAATTTAACTCAACAACACTTGCTCTACTTCTCTCTCTGTTGGTTGTTTCAACCTCCCATTTGTCAAAATGATTTGGAATGTATAACTCTTTGAGACAGTGTAAACTTGATATGACATTTGGAGGAATCACTTGGTGTCATGACCCGAAATCCGGCCTATGCAAATCAGGGGTTCGTGATCGGCCACCAATGCTTTTTTCAATGATCACAACGCTTTCCTCATTTCCATTAATCAAACGCAGCAGAATAAAATTCTTTTTCTATTGCGGAAGCGTCAATACACAAGTCAACATCAGTCATCTATATATACATTCCATAGTAACTACAAAAATACATGATGTAAATTTTTTTTTTCAAAGCCTGTTGATGCCATATTCGATGTACAATCCAAAATTACCAAAAGCTACTACATCAGGACTAGCAAGATCCTAATACAAAATGGGTTCATAGCTTTATAAGCTTTCGACTATCCTAACTGAACCTGCTATTTCTTTGCCGATATCGTTACCTGAAATATATTGGATAAAAATCCGTATGAGCTCAACAGCTCGTGAGTATTCCATAACATACCAAGGGTTTCAAAACTGCTATATAATTCAATACTGAAATGTCAATGATCACATATATCATATGTTATCTTAATTATAGTAAACAAGATAATGGTATCAAATTCACTTCCAATAAATTCCAATTCAATGACAATTGTAAATCGATATTCAATAACATAGTTCGATAAATCAAAATTCAATAAATCATAGTTCGAAAACATAATTCGATAACATAATTTGATAAATCATATTTCGATAACTCAAAATCATAGTTTGATAAATCATATTCAATCATGGTTCATATTCAAATTCATATATTTCACTTCTATGGCCAGCAAATTAGAACCTCGCTGACTGAGATCGATAGACTAGTTCGATATGCCATATCACACCGGCTCACCACCAATATACCTCGTGCGTAGGGTTCGATAAGTCACAACCTATTCAATAGTGATCAATTATAGAAAAGTGTTCTATCCAAAGCATCAAAATCATATCTAAAATCAATAATCATCAATAGAAGTTCAACTACTCAAATCAAGTTCCTTATTTGGTATTTAGTTAAACTAGTTCAAAAATTTGTAAGAAAATCATATAACGTTTGAATATCTTACGAACACATTTTCTTAAGTCAAAGAAGACAATATAATTGACAATAGATCATTCAAAATGTATACAGTATAGCTGTTAAACAAAGGTTATAAGAAAAAATGATATCATATGTCGATATATCATAAAAGAATTCAATATTTATATCTATAATAAAAATTCCTACCTCAATATGGTATGAAATACTCACCTAAAATTCAAGGGCTTTTACTCAAAAATCCTTCCTTTAGTTGAGGGTTCCTATAATCACATTTCAAAGTCTGGTTACATTCCATAATATCACTTGATTTAATTATCATTAAATCTCTTTCTATTTTAGTTACCTTTTCTGGGTTGCTTCCTTAAGTCTTATTCGTATTAATTTCTAGAAGTTGTCAATCTCATACATCAATATTTTTAAGTATCTTCTTTGATAAAACGGACTCTACCATTGAGTCTGAAATGTCGAGTATAATTAGTTTAAGCTTTTACGGATCTCAATTTGGACTCTTGGATTGAAAAGGGCAAAATTGTCATTTTGCGCTTTTATATGTCTTTTATTCCCGGGACTTATTTTCATAATTTTGACGTCACCATTGCTTTTGGAATGCCCGAGATAATAAAAATTGACTATTCGTTTGTTTCATTTGGAGTCTGTTTGACTTATTTTAGGTCTTGGGGTATTTTCGTAATTTCTTCTAAAAATAATATTTTATTACTTTTACTGTTTGGGCCTTAATCAAATTTTCTATAACTTCTGGGGTCAAAATGTAATTTCTCTAAATTTCGGTCTGAACCAGTGGGTTTTTAACTGGAAACCTTAAACCGGTCTAAACTTCACTAAACCAACCGGTTTAGTCTATTCTAAAGAACCGGATTACAATATCCATACTTTCTGCCTTATTCATGGTTTGGATAACCAATTCAAATTCCTTATCCCTCTAGCCAAACAACCCGAATTCAATTTTAATTTAAACCCTTTAAACCCAAAACGACGCAGCATCAATTGCCCCATTCATTTCCGGTCGGGTCCCGACCCAACCCAACCCAACCCAGATCCGGTCTCCTCTTGACTCGGCAGCCACCCCGTTTTTTCGGTCACCTTCTCCAGCCAGATTCCGGCGCCGGTCACTAGAACTACTTGTAGTTCCTTCATTTTTCTCCCATTTTTGACGTCGGTTTTTAGATATTTTTATACCAAATCAACCCTAAGACCTTATGAAATCTTTTAGAATTATTTAAACCTCAAACCTCATAATTTTTCATCACCCAATTACTGTTCTGACGCTGCATTGGTGAAGGAATAATTGGCCATAAAATGGCGATTTTTCAACCATTTTCCATCATTCTAGTTAGGTTGAGTTCCTAACAGGCTTAACTACCCATTGTTAATCCTAAAAGTGAGGTTGGTTTGTCATATAAGAATTCACCATGGTTGGCCGCGTATAACAGTTTCAATTTCTAGGTTTTCTTCCATGTTTTTTTTTTTAAAGTTCTAATTAATTCTACATGCAGTTACAATGATTCAAAAGGAATTTAAAGAGATGAGTTACCTGAGTTTTAGCTAATTTTCTCCTCAAATTTTCTGACCTCTCTTACTGGATTTTTCTTCTTCTCCTTCGTCCTCTGTGCCTTAGTTTTCTTCCTTTTCTCTTGCACTTCCTTTTTGGTTTGGTTTAGGTTTAATTAAGATTCATTTATTTCCATGGACACCCGTACTGCATGCAGCCTTTGAGATCAGTGACATTGCCACCTGCCCTTTTCCATTTTCTTTTTCTTTCTTCTCTAATTTTTTTTTTGTAAATGGACAACACCCCACACACGCACACATGGCTGCATGGCAGCCTCCACTCATTCTCTCTCTAAACTTCTAATCCTGCTCCATTCTTCTAAAATCTTCTAAATTATTCTGCTGCTTCTTTTCTTTTTTATTTAATTTCTTTCCTTTTGTTTTATTTTCTTTATACCTATATATATATATATATATATATATTGCAAAACCGTACATGTACATATATATAACTATTCACATATAATCAGTATATATATATATATATCTTTACGTATATTTTTCATTATATATATATATATGTGTGTATCTATATTTAAATACACACATATATAACACTTGTGTACGCATTATTCCTTAAAAATCGAGCTTCCTATGCGACGGCACCCGAGGTACTTGGAACAGGCCATCACTCATACCCATGCATCGTAACTGAACACGACATTTAACGTACGTCTGATTTTATTTACTTAGTAATTTGGCGTACAGTTCAGGGTTACATGTCGTGGCCCAGTTCTATCCGGATTGGTTACTGCCTAACTCAGGTCGGTACCATTTAACTCGGGTCGGGGTATTACACTTGGAGATAGTAACAATTCTGTAAATCTAACAATCGCAAATGAGTCAGGTGTCTTAACTTTGGGGGCCAACTTCTCGATGTTAGAACCTCTAAGGCTAAACATCTCAAGGTTTTCTAAGTCCTTGACTATGGATATGTCCGCTACTGTGCAATCACGTAGATATAACATTCGATGGTGTCTTAATTAGTTTTGATAGAGACAATGGTAGTGTCAGGACATGCATGTTACTCAATTATAAAACTTTAAGCTTTCTAATTCCATTAAAAAAAAAAACATTTGGAATTGTTGATAGATTCTTGCATTCCAACACTAACGTATGGAGCTCAAGGCATTCCAACTGATCAGGAAGCTAACGAATATTTTCAGACCTTAATGAGATTACCTTGCAACATTCGTATACATCATGTCACGCCTCGAATTTCCACGAACCCGGGGGTGAGCGATATAAAACAAGAAAGGTAAATAAATGACAATTTAAAGGGTTTAACTAGATAATCATCCGTTCTTATCAACACATAAAATGTAAAGTACAGTCAAGAAAATAAATTGTTCATGTTATTATGGGCTTATGCCCTTACATTTCAAAATATGCCCCAAAAGCCAAAACACTCAAAGTTCTTTCTTCTATTAAGACATCGCCGAGTCTCATGTAACCGGGGCGTCATCTGTAATATGGTATCCCATGAATGGGTCAGCTCAACTGCTGATATAATACAATGCTAATGCAAGAAACAAAATTAAGGCGTGGCATGTGCAAGTGTACATTTATCTCTTCATGCCATTCGATATCATCAATGCAGTACATGAACAATATGCATGACGCACCCATGCAAATGCAAATTCCATGCCACACCCATGTTTCACTTTACGGTCCTTCCCCATGGGCATGAGTACCACCTGTATGTCTCACTTTACGGTCCGTCCCTGTTGGCATGAGTACTAATGGCCGATTTTGGGTTTTTCACCACAGGATCTACACCCTCATAATGCATAGCACCACGTGCTCAACCCACACCATGCTTTCAAGGAATCACACTATGCCAATATGCCTTGATTCCATCATGCAATAATGCAATCTCAACGAAACAATTCATCAACACATGAAACATGCTTTAAGTAAAGCATATTCTATTTAAAGCAACAATGACATTAAATCACAAAGCTTCTTCCACACATCTGCATATCATGTACAATCAATTTAAATCACATGCTTGATTTACACATGCACCATCTTGACAATTCTCTGAAAACATAAATCACACACTGTGCTAACATATGGAATCTGCATATAGTCATGAACCACATCTATCACTTAACTAAACTTTCAGAAAGATAACAAGAAACACATAAGCATATAAATAATCAAATAAATATGTCACGCCCCGAATTTCTGACCGAAACCCGAGGTGCGACTGACGAACAGAAGGTAAATAAAATAAAAGATAATTAAACAGATTTCTGAATTTACGACAAATTAAATAGAGTTCTTTAATTTTCTAAAAATTTCGGCAGCACCTCCTTTGTTTTTCGAACCTTTTCCCCCTGATAAACACAATACAACATGTATATATACAACAGTCACAATCCATCCTCACTCGATGGCCACAACTCTATCAAAGTTAAATATACATCGCCTACTTATACAATCCATCACGTCTACTCCTACATTTAAACTAAAAGATCACAAATTCATTATTTATTACAATATACAATGTCATTTCTATTCTTTTCAGAAACACACCAATCTTTTATAATATCTAAATACGCCCCAAGGGCCCAAATATTCTTCCAAATTCATTTCCTCTCCTTTCTCCAAGATTTCATCAAGTCCCGCGTACCAGGAGCTTTATCTGAAACCTGTGCCCACGAATGGGTCAGCGACAACATGCTGGTATGATATAATACTAATGCAAGGAACAAAACTAAGGTCGTGGCATGTGCAAGTGTACAGTTATTTCTATATGGCATTCGATGTCATGATGACAGTTTATAAACAGTATGCAATATATGAACAGGATGCGTGACACACCCATGCAACTCTATGCCCACCCATGTCTCATGATACGGTCCTTCCCCGTCGGCATGAGTACCTTGTATGTCTCGCTTCACGGTCCGGAACCCGTCAGGCAGGCGAGTACCTAATGGCCGATTTTGGGTTTTTCACCACAGGATCTGCACCCTCATAATGCACCAGCACCTCGTGCTGACCCACACTATGCTTTCAAGAAATCACACGATGCCGACATGCCATGATTTCATAATGCAATAATACAATTCAAACGAAACATCCCTTTCATAAGCATATGCAACATGCTTTAAATGATGCATCACATTTAAGATTAACAATAGCATTTAAATTACAAGATTTCATCCATAAATCTACGTGTCATGCTCGATCAATCCCAACACTTATACAATTCTACATGTCGCAATATCAGCGATCCTTCTAAAACATAAATCACATATGATGACAACTCAAGAAGTAAATCATAACACCCACAGATTCATAAAGAACACGTAAGCATATAAACAATCAAATTCTAAGTGGTTTCCTAATAGCAATTACGCATAGAGAACATTCAATCATCTTATCAAATACTCCTAAGCTTAATCTCATTTCTCACATTAATAAAATATCATACCTGATAGGGTTGGTCATAACCCTACTAAGCGGTGTCCACTATGCAATCCAAACAACCCTTAGGTAACTTAGTCCTCCAATGGAATCATGTCAAGCTTATGCTTATCTCCACTCAGCCAATCTTTGGAGAATTTGCAGTCAAGCGTGAACCAAACCCTCGTGCATCCCGAGTTTGAGGTTGCTCTCCAGTCCAAGGTTCAGCAGTTGAAGAAAACACACCCGCAGGTTGATCGAGTCGGCCAACCGTTTTAAACCCAGTTTCATCAGCTTCTTCAGCCTTGGCCCCATACTTAAATTGGATAATCGAAGTACTACGTACATTCCTCACCGTGCCATCATAACAGATAACAACATCCTGAAGGATGGCCATTAAGTTTTTGAATAAAGTTCCAGGCTCAGTCAACTCTCTAGATGAACGGACAATAACTTCTCTGCTTGAAATTGAGTGAGCCATCTCCACCTGAACAAGAGACCTAATACCCAATTATCGCCGCTGAAATACTACAACCACTTTCAAGAACCCATATGTTACGGAAACTCTGTGGCAAACTGAACCTCCTTGCAAAATATCTAAGTAGCTCCTCACTTGCTCTACCCCTTGCCAACAATCAGATTCAATGCAGCCTTACTAATTCCTGAGTTCCCCAATCTACCTGATGTTATCCACTGCCAAGGCAATCCTACTTGTAAAATTGAATGGCCCATATCTGATGCTACCCAACACCTAAACTGACCGAAGCACCCATTTCTCTTTATCAATGGACGAACACGACACAAAGAAATGGATGGCACGTCTTGCCGTATGCTTCTGGAGTTCCTACCTCATCTGAATGCACTAACAGAGTCTCCTCCCTTTGATCTCTCTCAAAACCAGTAGGTCCTGAACCTAACTCATTCGAATCGGCCAGCAGTTTGTAATCCAACGGCCAACGCAACCCACAAACCCCTACCACTTTCTTCTTGTCGCAACCTCCTCCCATCGACAAGCTGCTCTGTTGCTTTAAAATGTGCCCAACAGTCTGTCCCCATTTTTAAACACACAAATCTCCTAACGGACGTAGCTCAACAGTCACAGATACTATCCCTAGTCCTATTCAAACCAACCTCAACTACACAACATCCAAACCTGCTGCCCCCAACTGTAACTCTCCCAATTAATTTACAATACCAGTCGGCCCCTTATGCGAACCCAACCCCTCAATCAGACAACGGCACAAGCTTCCAATCACCTGATGCCACCTACGGCTGAAGCCTATTCTGCTTTAGTTTCATCAGGTTCCTTAAGCTGCAAGCACTGGTCCCTCTTCATCCCCAACACAAATCAATTCCCAATATATATATATATATATATATATATATATATATATACATCTCCTCCAACATGGGTGCAGCCGAACCAGCAATCCCAACCCAACTGACTCTCAATCCGACGAACCAACGAACCAATTCAACTCCCATGACAGCCATCGACAAAACCGCAACATCACACACACAATCCCGAACCACTGCCATACACCACAACCGTAACACAAATCACAGAATCCTAACCCCAAGTTTCCGTTGAATCAACCCACGACCACTGAATCATCACCACGTGAAGCAAAAAAAATCGAATTCAACTCACGATCCCATGACACGGCCAAAGTCGACAACTCCTCTACAGATCCGTCCCAATCGTTGCTGCCTCGTGTTCCTCCAATCCGTAACACACAGCTTCAATCGCCCCAAGGGATCCAAAACCCACTGCTACTCCATCGCTGCACCATACCGAGAGCCATCCCGCAAACCGTAACATCCACACACGTACATATATACATATACATACACATCCCCTGTCTGCGTCAAACCCAAACAGCACCAACACGCACATATCTACACGCCTATTCATATATATATACACATATACCACCTATCGCAGCTTCGTCCATGCCAATACACCCGTGCCATCATCCCCAATCGACCATCGCGAAACCCGTCGCAAATCCGTCACGAGCTTGGACACGCGAGACACGATGGCCGTCGACCAGATCTCCCCCCTCGCGACCACCGCCGTCCGCAGCCCCGTCCGTTTCTCTCTCGCGACCGTCGCCCCTCTTCTTCTCTCTTCTTCCCTCTCTCTTTTTCCCCTTTCTCTTTTTCTCTCTTTTCTTTTCTTCTTCCCCTGTTCTTCACGCGACCAGTTCACCGCCCCTCTTCTTTTCTTCTTTTCTCTTTTATTCATTTTCCACCACACACCCATATATATATATATATTATACCTTACTTTATATTTTTTTTTCATGTATACTATTACACATATTTCTATTTTTTTATTTTATTTTATTTTTCATATATTAATTTTGAATGTAAATAAAGTTGGTATAAAACTAGCTCAATATCAGTATTATTTGTTTTGACGTCTCTGGGTGTCCGTTCGCGTCTTATGTCATTTTTATTATTATTATTATTATTATTTTTTTTTTCAAAATTAAATTAATTAGAAATTAAGGACATTCACATAGCGTTCAAAGAAAAAAGAAAAAAAAAATTCTATTCCAAATTTTCGAATCTTTACAAAATATGTGAATCATTAAGTCAACATGGCAATTACTCCTAAACTTAATTCTATTTCTTACTTAGCAAAATATCATATCTGGTGGGTTTGTCTCAACCCTAAGAAATTGTGCTCGTGGTGTAACTGAACTAACAGTGATAATGTAGAAGGTCAGACCGCCTTTTCCTTGCCTTTCGGTGTCCCTAAAATCACGAAGTGTAACTCAGTCCATTTGCTACTTGAATTATGATATTCATCAAATTTTATGCTTTTATTTCATGAGTTTCTATTTTGCTAAAATCAACTCTACCATTGAGTCCGGAACGTCGAACAAAGTTGGTTTAGGCTTTCGCGAAATTCAATTTGGATATCCATACAAAAAGGGCAAAACGGTCCTTTTGTACTTTTTCGGATTCATATATCCTGAGACTTCTTTTAGAAAATCGGACTCTATGGTTGAGTCCGGAATGCTCGAAATAATAAAAATTCATTATTTGTTTACTTTAATCGGAGTTTGTTTAACTACATTTTAACTCATGGGCATTTTGATAATTTTTAATATTCTTACGGGTCTTTTATTTTTCGGGGCCTCGTCTCGTGTCACGGACCTCACCATTGGATTCAGAATGGTCGAGATAGTCAAAATACACTAATGATTTGTCTCATTTGGACTCCAGGCCATTTCGGTACATTTAATTTAATTAAATTAATTTAATTAATTAAATAAGATTTCAATATAATATATATATATATATATATATATATATATTTGTGCACCAAAGTTGACACGGGATTGTCCTGTTAACTTGGTCACACGCGCCCCTTTCCACACGCCCCACCACGGTTCGATTCCTTCAGCGACGGTTCCCACACTTTTTCCCTTTTTTTTTTTTTTTTTTTTCTCAATTAAACCCCTCTTTCCATTTTCCCTGTGCGGCCCAAACCATGGGGCCTAATCCAACCCCTGCCCCAAACTGGACCAACCCACTACTTAGAAACCCAACCCAGCAGCCCAAACCTCAGCCTCCTTCGCCCCACGATTTCCGGGCCAAATACCGGTCATCGTCTCCGGCCACGTTGCCGGAGACTGTATAATTTCCCTTCATTTTTCCCACGATTTTCACGTTAGTTTTGCATGATTTTTGTACCAAACTTCTTCCAGAAACCTAAGGACTTATTTAACGTGGTTTTTGACCCCAAAAACAATGGATTCTCGACACCCAGGCTAGTTTCTCCGGCCACCACCCCAGATTTCGGCCAATTGTTCTTTTAGGATTTCAAGCCCATTTCACTACTGTTTTGATCCCAATCTCGTTCCAAAAGTTTTTTGAACTTCATAGGAGTAATCCCACCTTGTTTTAATCACATTTTAAAGCACAAAACCCCCAAACCCGATTATCCTACACAACCTACAACTCCATCTTTTTTACTCATTTCTTAACCATTTCAACTGGTTCTTTTTGCATTAATCACCATTTCTTATGCTCTTCAAGACCTCATAAATAAAACTACTCATCATGCTTTGAAAAGTTAAAATAGAAGCTAAGCCTGGGCATACCTATTTTCGGGTTCCTTCTTGTTGCAGCTTCTCCCCTCTTTTTTCCTCCTCTAGTTTCACTCTCTGAGTTTCTCCCAATGCCCACACCTTTTTCCACTTGGTCCTTTCTTCTTTGTTTTCTCCCTACCCAATGTATACATTCATATATACACATCAACACTCAGCCGCCCAGTCCAATCTCTCTTCCCTCTTGGTTCTCCCACTTTCTCTCTCTTCCCACTCCCCTTTCTGACTCTCCCTCTCAGCTTCCTTTTTGTTTCCCTTCAAATGCAGCTTTGCATTAAATGGGAGAGTTGACCTTTTGTGTTTATATATCTATATATATATATATATATATATATATATATTGTATTACACATACACACACACACGGCAGCACACAGCCGCACACACACTCTGTCACCTGCATACATACATGGTTAGTCCTCACACCACACAATGCAGCCGCACACACTGGCTGTCTTGCACATTGTGTATATATGTGTGTGTATATATATATATATATATATATATTTAAACACACCTATATATATACATACATAACATACAATATTATACACATACATATGTATACATACCAAATACACTATTCATACACATCTTATACACACATTTATTTAATTAAAGAAAAATTTTATTCCAAAAAAAAGAAAAAAAAATTCAAATCTCTACACATCATCTTTCTTTGGCCACTCTTCTAAATTGACACCATGTTTCACCAGATATGCTTCCTTATCTTTTGCGATTCAAATAGCAATATCTTAAATGACATCATGCATTTTCACATTGTTTTTATTTCTAATACCTTCCAATAACAAACGTGATGTTTTGAGGGTATCAACCAATATGTGCACACTCTATTTCTAGCTCTTTTCAATGTATCTGCATTTTCAAGAAACTCTAGTCCCACTCCATATCTCACCAAGTCATCAATTGAAATCTCAACATCTTCTGGAAACAAACAACATATCAAAAAGCACCACTAGGCATCTGAAAATTGTATATGGATGTAACTCATCTCCAAGGATGAATACACCTTTCTATCCACTCCCAGAATGTTTTTTAGCATCGAATCTCTTACTTGTTGAAGTGCATCAGCCCATATATGCCCATCCTTATCCTTCAATGCTGCTGCAACTGCAAGTATTGCAACTATTAAACCCCCACACTCCTGCACACCTCTTCAGCAATAGAACCACTTTCAGGAAAGTCAATAAAATCTCCCACCATCTTCTTAAATAAGTTCCATGATTCTTGTAGTGATAAGACTCCAAGTGGAAAATATTTTTGAGCTTGCATAGTTTGGCACACACTATAGTTCCGAGAGGTTAGTCTGACTTTGCAACACCCCTTCGTACCATTAGTGAGAGGAATTCCTATTGCCTTTAAGTTTAGTTCTTCCTAAACATCATCCAATATTACGAGGCTGTGTTTGCGATTGTTCAGTCTGTAAAAAATTTAATTTACAGAAATAATGAATCTTCAACTATTATAAAAATCACACAATCATCTTTTGTGCGAAAATAAAAGTATTTCATAATACATATCGGAATCAACCATAATGAAATCACCTTATTGAAGAATGCTTGTAGAAATTATTTCTCTCTCACTTAACCCCTTTTCTTTCTCTGCGCCAGAATGATATGGAAAAATTTGATTAAAATTATGTGGGTAGAGAGAGGACAATTCCTACAAGAATAAAACTGTTATCCTAGTCCCCATAAAAGTAGGTAGATAGGAAAATCACTTCCCCTATTATCTCTCACTAATTAAGTAACTGTGTATAACTCTTAAAGCCAATAACCACCTGATTTCATTAAGTCCAAATAATGTCCATATTACCCTTTCATGTGGGACATATTTTGACATTCTCCCACTTGGGCCATAAGAACGACACTTATTTGGATTAACAAGGTAAACATAATATGCGTATAACATTAGCTTATTCACACTTTAGTGAGATTACAATAATATTATAATTAAATAACTTACCAACATAAGTCATGGCGGTAAATATCAATAAAGCGACATCTTCCCATTCCATGCACTACAATGCTAGCAAAATCACTTAATTATTATCCATAATAGGAAGTAACTGTAATATTCCCATAATGTCTTTGTCAAAGACAATTCCTGTCATCAATAATCCATCTTCATAATTACATAATTGAAGGTAAACAGGAAAAAATGTCAGAAACACAATTAGTGATATCTCTATAGATGTTATAGAACAAAAATATAAAGATCCACAAAACATATCTCAGGGATTACAACAAAGACCCATGCAATCAACATCTTCTTTAAATGTCTTTGGTGCTAACCCTTTAGTCAAAGGATCTACAATCATGAACTCAGTCTTAATATGTTCTATAAACACTGTTTGTTTCTGAACTTCCTCCTTAACGGCCAAATATTTGAGCTCCATGTGCTTAGCGCCATTAGAATATTTGTCGTTTCTTGGAGAAAAAGACTGCTGCAGAATTATCACAATACATTCTCAACGGCCTGGCAATGCTGTCGACAATTTCAAGTCCTGAGACAAAATTTTGTAACCATAACGCATGAACTGTGGCCTCAAAGCATGCCACAAATTCAACTTCCATAGTAGATGCTGCTATGATAGTCTATTTGGCGCTATTCCATGATATTGCTCCTCTAGCTAATAGGAACAAATAACCAAAAGTTGACTTCCGACTATCAACACAACCAGCAAAATCTGAGTCGAAGTATCCAACCACCTCCAACTGATCAGACCTTCGATATTCAGGTATCTTAAAACCTTCTTTGCAGCTTTCCAATGCTCTATTCCGAGATTACTTCGGTATCTTCCAAGCATTCTAACTACAAAACTAATATCCGGTCTTGTGCAAGTTTGAGCATACATCAAGCTGCCAACAAATAAGGAATATTTTTCATTCTTTTCTTTTATAATGCATTCTGTGGTTAATCCTTTTCGCTGAACTTGTCACTTTTACAAATACGAGCAGGAGTGGCCGCACATTCAGCCATATGAAATCTTTCAAGAACTTTATCGATATATCCCTTCTGAGATAACCTTAACAATCCACGTGATCTATCACAAAATATTTCAATTCCTATCACGTAAGTTGCCTCACCCATATCTTTCATTTCAAAGTTCATAGAACGAAACCTCTTGGTTTCATTCAGTAAACCAAGATCATTACTGGCAAGCAATATATCATCAACATACAGAACCAAGAAAATAAACTTGCTCCCACTGACCTTTAGACATATACACTGATCAACGGTATTTTTCTTAAATTCAAAGGATGTGATGGTATCATTAAACTTAAGATACCATTGTCTGGAAGTTTGTTTAAATCCATAAATTGACTTCTTTAATTTGCATACCATATGATCTTTTCCTTTAATCAAGAAACCTTCAAGTTGATCCATATAAACCTCTTTATCTAAATTCTCATTCAGAAAAGCAGTTTTCACATTCATTTGGTGTAACTCTAAATCGAATGAGCCACCAGAGCCATTATGATCTTAAGAGAGTCCTTCTTCGATACAGGAGAGAACGTCTCTTTGTAATCAACACCTCCCTTTTAAGTGAAACCTTTTGCAACAAGTCTAGCTTTATGTCGTTCAATATTGCCATTGCAGTCGCGTTTGGTCTTAAAGACCCACTTATACCCAAATGTCTTAAAACATTCAAGCAAATCAACCACGTCCCAAACTTCATTTTGTTCCATTGATTTCAACTCATCATTTATAACATTGATCCACTTTTCAGAATCACTACTTTTAATGGCTTGTGAAAATGAAACCGGATCTTTACTTGTCCCTAAATTATAATCAGATTCTTAAAGATATACCAAATAATCATCTGAAATAGCTGATCTCTTTTCTCTTTGAGATCTCCTTAATGTTATTTCTTGTGATTGTTCTGCAACTGGTTCATTGGTGACATTTTCATTATGGAGTGACTGATCACTAGATTGTTGTTCAATGTTATCAAACTATTCGATAACTGAAGAAACAATAGTTTTTGTTGAAGTAATGGGTATCGGGATAGGCACCCAAAATTCTTCGATGATCACATTACATGATACATCACTCCCACTAATTTTACCATTCTCAAGGAATCTGTCATTTCCGGTTGCAACAATTCTCGTATTATGGTTAAGGCAGTAAGACCTATAACCTTTGACTTCTCTAGGTAACCAATAAAGTATTCGCTTACAGTTCTAGAGTCCAACTTCTTTTCATGCGAATTATAAATCCTAGCCTCTACTAGACAACCCCAAATATGAAAGTGTCTCAAACTCGGTTTCCTTCCCGTCCACAATTCAAAAGGAGTCTTTTGAACTGCCTTACTAGGAACTCGGTTAAGCAAATAAATGGCTGTCTTAAAGGCCTCTATCCACAATGAAATGGGTACTGAGGAGTTACTTAACATACTTCTAACCATTTCTATAAGAGTACGATTGCGCCTTTAAGCCACACCATTCTGCTGAGGTGTACCAGGCATTGTGTATTGTGCACAAATACCATGCTCTTCTAGGAATTTAGCAAATCGTCCTGGACATTGTCTTATTCCATCATACATTCCGTAATACTCACTACCTCTATCTGATCTAATGATTTTCACCTTTCTATCTAATTGTCGCTCAACTTCAGCAGTATATGCCTTTAAAGCATTTATTGCTTGAGACTTTTTATGCAACAAATAGACATAATCGTAACGTGAAAAATCATCAATGAAAGTGATAAAGTACTTTTCTCTACCAAAAGACGATGAGTCAAAAGGTCCACAAATTTATTCATGAAAGACGTCGTTATGGGCAATTTGGATAGCACTCTGATTGTCACAATGAAAAGAAGTAGCAGAGCCGTGGGTCAAACCCATGTCTTAAAGAAGCCAACGAAGCTAAATTAGCTCTTGAGTGGCATCGGCAAGGGCATGATATTCTGCTTCAGTGCTAGAGCGGGTAGTGACAGTTTGTTTCTTGCTACGCCAAAAAATGAAAGAATCAGCAAGGAAAAAGCAAAAACTTATAGTGGAACGACGATCAGTAGGATCACCGGCCCAATCAGCATCAGAATAGGCACGTCAATCAAGAGAGGAATGAGCTAAAAAATGAAGACCATGGAAGAAAATGCCCTTGCCGTAGTGAAGAATGCGAAGAACTGCAGTATAATGAGTAGAGCGAGGAGCAAACAAGAACTGGCTCACAAGATGAACAACATGAGCAATGTCAGGCCGAGTAATCATAAGGTAGACAAAACTCCCAACCAATTGGCGATACAAAGTTTTATCGGGTAGCGGGGTGCCATCCGCAGTACGAATGAGAGGAATATGGGAACTGGAGGAGTGGGGAGAGAAAATACTAGAGTTTGAAGTCATATGGGTACAAGAAGCAGAATCAAAGTACCAAGAGGACTTACCAGAGGTGGCGGACATAGTGGTGGAAGGTGAAGAACCAATAACTTGTTTTAGGATTGCATCACAGTCAGTATTAGAGAATAAAGGAGAGGCAGGTGTGGTGGAGTTGTCAGTAGTAGCCGTAATGGCAGCAGCAGCAGGCCCAAAGTTAGATTGGTTGCCAGATTGTCCCTTTTGCCAGTGGTTGCGTGCTTGTCGATTAGGATTTTTGAAACAGTCGTTCTAATAATGGCTAGGTCCTAACTTGTGATAGAACTTGTATAGTCAGGAAGGACAGCCCAATAAGAAATGTAAAGACTTGAAATTTTAGAATGATTTTTTTTTTTAAGTATTCATGGGTACGTAAATTAAATTGGTTACAGGATATTAATGAAAATAAATAAATGAAATAATAATAATGATGAGTGTGGTAAAATAAATAAATAAATGAAGTGAAATAAAGTGAAATGAGATAAAATGAATAAAGAGAAATAAATAAAGTGAAGCCTACAAAAGTGTGTGTGGTTTGTGTTTACTATAATAATATAATATATATGTATATATATATATATATAGGTGGGTGTGTGACAGCTTGTGTGTGCAAGTGGGTGTGTGTGTACGGTTGGAGTGTGGGATGTGTGTTTGTATGTAATATATGTATATATGTATAAAATACAAATATGAAATGAGTGTAAAGCTGAAAAGATGAAAAGGAGAAGTGATGGGATCAGTAGGAAAATCAGAAAGAGAGAGAACGTGACAAGAGGGTTGGGTGTTGGTGTGTGTATAGGTGCAAAAGCTAGTGTATAGCCGTGAGTTAGAGAGAGAAAGAAAAATAAAAAACCAGAGAGAGAGAGAGAGAGAGAGTTTTGGGGACGTACAGGTGAGGAGAAAAGAAAAGGAAAAAGGGAGAAAAGGAAAGAGAGAAAGAAAAGGGGGAGTTTGCGCAAAGGCGGCGAAGCAGGGGCGGAAACCAGAGGCAGAGAGAGATCGATGCTGCAGCTAATTTGAAGCATATTTTTGGGGGATACATATATGTGTGTGTGTGTGTATATATATATATATATGTATATCTGTGTGGGTGTGTGTATGTTTGTGTAGCGTTGGAGCAGGGGGGTTTTGGTACGGCTTGGAACTGGGTATGGTTGTAGCGGTTTTGTGGGATGGCTCGGAATCGAGTAAGGTTCACTGTAGGGGCTGAATCACGGTTGGGTGTGTGCTCAAGCGAGTATGTAAACGATCGAAGCTGCTATTGCGGTACTACGGTGGTTTTTGATGCTACTCAGAGGATAGTTTGAGAGTATGGGTGTGCGGCTATCATGAACGGTGAGAGTCGACTGTCCTATTTTATTTGGTCTCCGTTGGGGGGTTAGTTGGTCATACTATGGAGCTGAAGTAACTGGGCAAAGAGAGCATGGTGCAGCAGGTCGCAGTGTGTGTGCGTGGTGGCCAGGTACTGCGGCTAATCAGGAGTAGAGATAAATATTTGTTTGTAGTTGTAAAGCTTGATTTGTTGTGATTGAATTGAGAGAAAAAGAAAGCTGCAGCAGGTGGTGTATATGTGTGTATGGATGTTGCGGCTGTTGAGTGACGATTGAACTTGTGGGTGTTTTGGTGGCACTGTCAGGAAGGTTACAACAGCTTGGATTGGGGGATTGATGCTGTTGCTGTTGTGAATGTGTGTGTTTAGAGAGCAGCTTGTTGATGGGAGGCAGTAGCAGCGGGTGAGATGTTTTGAGTTGGGGGAAATCATGTTGGATTGATTTGAAGGGGATGTGGATTGTTCAAATAGGGTTTTTTGTTTTATTTTAATTTGATGACAATGAAGGCTTTAATGCTTGTATACCGATTGTTAATTGATGGTGACCCTGTTTGGGGCAAGAGATTCTGTATGCGAGTCAGAGAGAGAGACTCGAGTGTTGAATATGTTAGAGTTTAAGGATGAGCCCAGTTATGGGACGAATGGGAGGTCGAGGTCTTATGGAGATTTTGGTGAATCTATGAAGTAGGAAAAGAGAAAAGAGACAACCCTTGTTAGGGAAATGAAGTTTGAAAGGGGTTTGGAGACATTAAATCAGTTGCTTCGGCTTCTTAATGGCTTCGACTTCTAGGTAATAGTTTGGTTGGAATAACTGCTGCTGGATTGTTTCTGTGATTTCCATGAATTGGTTCATCAATGGTAGAGTCAAGGACACCAATATTTATATGGGTGAAGTGGGTTGTAGAAGATGATGTTTGTACTGGAATAAAAGACATGACTAGAGACTTGTGACACTCGGCTGCAGCTAGTCAAAGGTTAGATTTAATTGTTGTTTAGCTAATTTAAATTTTGGATAGAACCTTGTGAAATTACAATTATGCCCAAGAATTTTGGTTAATTGTGAATTGGTCCAAGTGAATAAAATATTATCTAATTAAATAATTATTTAAAGAGAAATTATCAGAATGCCCCTGAGTTAAAGGCTAGTCAAACGAACCCCGATTAAAATAAAAGAATAATAAATTTTTATTACTTCGAGCATTCCGGACTCAACTGTGGAGTCCGATTTGCAAGAAGATGCCTCGAGAATTAGGAACCCGTGAAGGTGCAAAATGACCATTTTGCCCTTTTTAGTACAAATGTCCAAACTGAATTCTGCGAAAGCCTAAACCAACTTTGTTCGGTGTTCCGGACTCAATGGTAGAGTTTATTTTGGCAAAATAGAAACTCATAAAATAAAGACATAAAATTTGATGAATAACATAATTCAAGTGGCGAATGAACTGAGTAATATTTTATGATTTTAGGGACACCGAAAGGCAAAGAGAAGGTGGTCTAACCTTCTGCATTCTTACAGTTAGTTTCGCTACACTACGAGTACGACTTCTTGGGTTGAGACAAACCCATCAGGTATGGTATTTTGCTAAGTAAAAAATAGAATTGAGTTAGGAATAATTGCTAAATTGACTTCATGATTCACATATCTGTTTGATTGCGTATATACTTATGTGTTTCTTGTCATCTTCCTGAATGTTTGGTTGAGTGATTGATGTGGGCCATGACTATATGTATATTTCATGTGTTGCCATCGTGTATGATTTATGTTTCAGAGAATTGTTAAAATGATGAATGTGTAACTCAAACATGTGATTAAATTGGTTGTTCATGATATGAATACTTATGGACTGAGCTATGTGATTTGATGTCATTATTGCTTTAAGTAGAATATGCATAACTTAAAGCATGCTTCATGTACTGATAAATTGTTTCGTTAAGATCACATCATTGCATGGTGGAATCAGGGCATATTGGCATAGTGTGATTCCTTGAAAGCATGGTGTGAGTGGAGCACTTGGTGCTATGCATTTTGAGGGTGTAGATCCTGTGGTGAAAAACCCAAAATTGGCCATGGCAACTCACGCCAGCGGGGACGAACCGTAAAGCGAGAACATAGTACTCAGGCTATCGGGGAAGGACCGTAAGATGAGACATGGGTGTGGCATAGAGTTTGCATGGGTGCATCATGCATATTAATCATGCATTGCATTGAAGTCATTGGATGACATGTAGAGATAAATGTACACTTGCACATGCCACGCCTTAATTTTGTTTCTTCCATTAGCACTATATTATACCAGCAATTGAGCTGACCCATTCGTGGGATACCATTTCAGATGACACTCCAGCTACGTGAAATTTAGTGATGCCTTAATGAAAGAAAGAACTGAGAACTTTATTTGGCCCGTGGGGCGTATTTTGATGTTGTACAAGGGCATAAGCCCTGGACTATGTTTATTTGTATGTCATGTAATGATAGACAATATCTTATGGATTGTAACAGAACAGCGGATTGAATCAATGTTTGAAATGCATATGATTGTACTTTAATTATTATTTTCCTTTTATTTTGGTTTTCGTTACTCGCGCCCCAGGTTCGTTGAATTTTGGGGCGTGACAAGAAATGTCCTGAGGAGTGACAATACTTATAGATCTTTTGGGTAGATTGACTACCTTTGGGTTAGGGAGGTCGGAAGGTGGCAAGAACTGTGTTTGTAAAGGAGCTATTGAGAAGGTCAAGACGAGTTTCTTTATAAAGAAGTTCAGAAATGGCTTGCTCAAGCATGGGAGGAGGATATCGGTGAAGTAGGGATGCCCGAACAGGTTCAAAGTGATCGTTGAGCTCCATAAAAAAATAGATCAGTTGCTAGTGATCACGATAAAGGGAAAATTGCTTAGCATCATGATGACATTGCCATAGAGGTTCAAAATGTGTCAATTGATCCCAAAGCTTATACATTTGGGAAAGAAAATTATTAATGGACTGTCTAGATTTCTGGCGCGTACGATGAAGTGTTATGAGAAGTTGATATTATTGAGCGAGGTCAGCTGTGGTGTAGTAGGCTGCTAGAAAGTCCCAAACTGATTTAGTTGTGGTGAAACGGCCAAATTGAAGACTGAATGAGGCGATAGTGGTATTACAAAACCATGTGATTATCTGATGATTCTTGCTATCCCAATCTTCAAGCTTTTCTTGAAATTTTTTATCAGATTTTTCCTTGCCTTGTTGAGGTTCAGTGATATGGCCAGTGAGATAGCGCTATAACTTGTGCCCTCACAGAAAACTAGACAGTGCTTGAGACCAAGGAATGTAGTTTGAGCCATTAAGAGTTGTCACGACCAGAGACCCACCATTGGATCTCGTGTCGCGCATCCGATCCAACTCTGTTGTCGAACCATTGGTCTCAACTTGCTACACAATCAGTGCTTCTAACATGCAACAACTAATAGCGAAAAACTTAAACAATAAATAAATAAAAGCTGCATGTGATATATATAAGGTTCTCAAAATGCAGAATACAAAATTACTTAAATACAACTGTTCATCCCCAAGACGTGGATGACATGGGAGAGCTATAAGATTGTCTGTACTAAGTATTATACTGCAACTTCAAAAGTAAATGTCCACCTCCTAGCTATCAAGCTCTATGGTACATTCTCAAAATCTGTGCCTGCAAAATGTTGTGTAGTATCTGATGAGCTATGAAAACTCAGTAAGTAGTCCTTTGCTCTACCATGTGTACAAGTGTATATAAAAATGCTAGCCAGTCAATGAATATAGAACTCAATATCAATTGATAGAAATCAAATGATAAGGAATGAATCTGCTATGCTAACATGTCATACTGCTACAGTCATGAGCTATATCAAGTATGAAATGTAAGCACTCAACTGAAAGCTATAAAAATCTCATGATCATTCAATAATAATATAACATGATCAAGCTATGAATATCAGCAATAAAGGATAGTGATATCAACTAAATCTGAGATGCTCTGGTGAGGCCCAGCTACCCCCTAGGCTCATATTCAGTTCCATATGACTCACTGAATAATATTGCTCTGAGCTCGTATTCAGTTCCATAGGTCTGAATAATACTGCTCTATGTACACTGTGTATATAAATGTTCCACTCGGAACCTGAACCTGAAGGTCATAAATAGCATCAGATGAAGATGTGACTGAGCACAAATTCGGCACTAATAATATATTGGGATCATGTTATCTTCCACGAAGAGTATAGTGGAATCATAGCTGATTCTATGCAATCTGACGTAACAATAGTTTTCGAGGTTATGGTTACTAAACTATTTAGAATAAAATTTTCTAACCCTCACGGCCCTAGGTACAAGTGTACATAAAGAAATCTGTGCACAAGTGTACAATCATGATCGAGATATATATAGAAATCAATAACTATCTCCCACATGATGGGGCAATATCAATGTGGCTAAATAAACACTAGTGTGTATGTATAGAGTATGAAAAGCAATATATATACAAGAACTCTGACATGGCTTGGAATGTAACACATGCAGAGATTGGATTTTACTTATCACTTAAACTGTTTCCTTTCTTTCCAAATAAAATCAAGTCACCGTTCCTTTCTCTTTGAAATTCCTATTCATCAATAGATAGTATATCTCAGTTTACATTTTCATAATTTATGTTATTCATCAAATTTTATGCATCTTTACTATTGGTTTCTCTTTTACTAAAATAGACTCTACTATTGAATCCGAATGTCGAAGAAAGTCAGTTTAGGGTTTCGCAGAATCCAATTTGGATATCTGTGCTAAAAAGGGCAAAATGGTCATTGTACACTTTTAAGTGTCTTTTATTTTTCGGGACCTCATCTCGTAACACGGGCCTTACCATTGGTCTTAGAATGTTCGAGATAGTCAAAATACACTAATTACTTGTTAAATTTAGACTTCAGGTTATTTTTCCATTTTTAAATTAATTTAATTAATTACTGTTATAATTATATAATATATACATATTTCGGCGCATAAAGGAGCACGGGTTTACCTGTCCAACTTGTTTAGTCTTGGGCTTCCTCCTAACGGGTCTTGAGTTCGAACCTCAGGAGCTGTGCCCCTCTTAATTTTTTTCTATTTTTATTTCATATCTATTATATATATATATATATATATTGGTGCGAAACAAGGAGTACGGGCTTGCCTATCTCAAATGGTTTGGGCTTGGTCTTCACTTCTTATGGGTCTCAGGTTCAACTTGCAGGGCTGCGTCCCTGCGCTATTTTTTCCAACTTTTCTTGGGCCAAACGACGGATGACTCTCTTAACCGTGTACAGGATATCCCCAATTCCCTTATTCCTAATTTAATTTCTTAAGCCTGTAGCCTCCTAATTCAGTTTAAATTTAAAACAGTAATACTACTAAATGACGCAGTTTCAATCTATTCAAGCACCAAAGGGTGCCGTATCAGAATACCCATGTCCCTCATCCTCACAACAATCCGGTAGGGTGCAGTTAGGTTTTCGATGGGTCTCCGGTCACCCTCTCTGGCGACGGTGACCGAAATCTGCAAAATCTTACTTTTAAATCTCAATTTCTTGGTACTTTTTGAATCTATTTTCAATCCTAATTTATTCTAAAACATTTTTAAAACATTTTTACACATTTTTGAGCCTTCACAACACAATGAAACAGCCCCATTTTCCTCTTCTAAGTTTTCCGACCAACTGTATTTTTTTCATTTTCTAGCTTTTCCTTCACTTTTTACTTTTTTTATTTTTCCGTTTTCTTCCTGAACTATAGAGGATCAGTTCCTCATAGTTTGTTTCAAGTTTAAAGCATGAAATTACAAACTTCAATTTATCCTAACAACCTGCAACTGTTTCATTCTATCTCAGTTCTTGACTATTTAACTTGGTATTTCTTGCAGTTTAATCCCTATTTCATGCTTTATACAACCCTAAAATCAGAACTAACTATCATGCATTTAAATTCAAAAATAGAAGCCAGTTAACTCACCTATTTTTCTGATTTCTTGGTGCAGTTCTTCCCTCCACTTCTGTTTCCTTCTTGGCTCAGCTTCTGAACCACCTTCACAATCATAGCTTCCCAATCACTCTTTCTTTTCTGATTTTCTCCCTACGCACACATACATATAAATAGCCAAGCAACCGACTCAATCTCTCTCTCTCTCTCTCTCCCTCCCACTTGATGCAACCTTCCTTGACTTCCTTCTTCTGCCCCATTAATTTTCTTTTTTTCATTTCAGCTTTACATTAAATGTTCAACGGATATTTTGTGTTATATATGTGTATTATATCAACATACACACTAGTACACACTTGCACGCACACACACACACACACGCAACCGACACTCTTTACACACCACTTGCATGCACTTGCTGCTTAAGGCAGTCTCACTTTTCTTTCTTTCTTTTCTTTTACTTGTATACTAATACATACATATATATATATACACTATACTATATTATATATATACACATGTATAAATACATGATTTATACATATCTTATACACATATACAATCATATATATACATATATACTAAATTCTGGGCACGTATACATACACTAATATTTCATGGCCTATACGTTTACACGTACATATGCATGCATAGAAATACGTGCGTGTACGTATTACGAGACAGAGTTCTGGGATGCTCGGGCATTGTCCGGCATTGATTGTATAACTGACACTATTCAGATTCCGAAATCGTACAGTACATATGATATCATGATATAGAGCTTTAAACAGCTCGGGTTACAACTAATGGTACACACTACTTGACCCGTCTACCTCAGTTTACGTGCTAACTCGGGTCAGGGTATTACAAGAGTAATGTTGATTGGATGGGAAGTATCAATACGCATAGTGAGAACTTATGAAAATCTAAAATTTTGGGACCTGAGTTGGGCTGCTATACAGTGATGATTATCAAGGACAGTGCTGTTGTGAATGATTCGGATAGTAGCGTAGTTCTCCTAATGATGAAAGGCGAACAGGGATCAGAAAAAGAGAGGGTTGATGGGTCTGCAACACGATAGACAGGCCATGAATAACAGCATAACAGCACTCCAACGTGGTACTCGGATTTCAGAACGAACAGGTTTGGGGTCTGTAAGATGAAACAGAACTAGAGCTACGGCTTGCTGAGACGAAACCAGTGTTGCAGCTTGCTGAGGCGGAACTAAAGCTGCGGTCGAGAAATGGTGGAACAGACGATGATAAGATTGCCGAGGCCATGTGTTATAGGCAGAACGGTGATGGGCAAAGTTGCTGAGATGAACTAGTGCTGTAGCTGATTGGGATTGTTGTGAAGGATTGGGCTAAGACGGTGGAACAGGTTTGTGGGACTTGATGTTGGGCAGAACAGTGATATTGATTCTTGCAAAGAAAGCCATGGGTGGATGATAGAGAATCAAAGATAGAAGAGAGTTGTGAGGCAGCCGTTGGGATGTTAAGTCAGGCACTGTGATTAGGTGACAAATGATGTAACTAGTGGGTGACAACTGCTGTGATTGAGGTGACAGACGGTGTAACCTCGTGGGTGATCACGATAAGCTTAAGTGGATGGTGGAAGTCATTAATCAAGATTGCTTTGATACCATGTTGACAGAGATGAGAGAAACCAATGAAATATATGTGCATATATATTTGTGTGTTAATATTATAAGGGGAGACCTTTTTATATACAGGAGCAGAAAGGACATACAATGAAAGCAAAGAAAAAGGAAACAGGAAAAAAGGAAACTCCTAACCCTTCTTATAGACCGTAATATATATGTATAATACATATAGTTAACATTGACAATGGACAATTTATAGAAATGGGGTCTTTGATTGGTCAACCGGTGCTACATGTGCAATGAAGGGGTGGAAACTTCTACGTGTAAGGAACGGACTTATGGAGCCACCCTTTTTTTTGCTTTTTGGATGTTCCTAGACTATGCTGAGTTTAGAGATGGAGTTGTTGAGAGTTTGGAGGGGGGCCGCGTTAGGAGAAGTTTGAGGAAGATTTGGGTTATAACACTGTTATGTCTCTTTTGGCGTCTTTTGCATGAGTGAAACAGTAATATTTTTGAAGGCATTGAAATGTTTTCTTGTATATTGAAAGACGCTTTCTTGACGACTTAATACTTTTGGGTAGTTGAATCCTACTCGTCTTTTTACATTTTTTGTAGAGTTTTTGAGAGACATGAGGTTTTATTTTTTTCCCTTCACCCCTTCTTTTATGTATGGGTTCACCGTTCACCCTTCTCAGGTGATTTTTAATACAAACTTATAAAAAAAAAAAAAAAAAACGAGTTCCTTATTCTTGGTATACAAATGAGTATTGTGTGTGTGTCTGCTTTTTAAACACTTGCTCAATTTAAAATCAAGAAGTTACAAAATTTCTTCTTCTGCTGTTAATTTGACGATCTCTACTATCTCACTAGGACTTGTGTTTTTAAATGATACTTTAACACAATAGCCAGCACAATTATCATTAGACAACCAAGCAACACTAGAGATAATGGGAGAGATGAGCTAAATCTTCTAGGTTAGCATGTGGCAACAATTGCTAGGTGAGAGAAGACTTCTTTGGAAGACAAGATACAACCACTCCAATTAAGAAACTAGTTTGGTATGAGAAAGAGTGTCTGTAGTGGTTTTAGGTTGTTAGATTAGTTTTTTAACAGACATATTTGTTGGGCTTAATTTATTCATAGATTTTTCACTTAAAGTAGACAGTTTTAAGAGGTTGGAGTATTTTAATTTGCAGTCATATTTGGGCTTAGTTTATTCATAGAATTCTCATCTAGAAGTAGAAGATAGTTCACAATACTCTATCAAGTGCTCTTCATGCTACTATAGAAAGTTTATTTTGATGCCGGACAACTTTTTTTTTTTTTTTATAGGTAAATCTCACACACACACACACACACATTGCCATTTAAGGGACTTGAACCCTCAATTTTTCATATAGAGATGTGGAGGAGGTACCAATCAAGTAAGAGTTTGTTGGTTAATGCATTAAAACCTTAGGAATTCACACCTACGAGAAATAGAACCTTAGACATCCGTACCTAGGAGAAGAAGTTATTGGAATCCACACCAATAAAATAGAGAAAAAAAAATATTAATCGTCTATGAAGCACGGGCACTCTATTTTGACTCACGTGTTTGTGTCAGACACGTGTCGGATACCGACACTCTTGGATACTTCCCGAACATGTGTCCAGGCACTTGAATTATGGATGTTGATAATTAAATGAAGAAGTTCTTTAATTTTTATTTAATAACTTTGTTATTTTAATATCTTAAAAATATTTTTTAAATTTGTGTGATTTTATATTAATTTTAATTGAAATAATATTAAGTTTTTATTATATGGTCATATAAAAATATAAAAAATTATATATATTCAACGTGTCCTTAACGTGTCCATGTTCTACTTTTTTGAAATAGCGTGTCTGTATGTCTGTTTCGTATAGTATCCGTGTCCCGTGTCCGTACTTCTTAGCTAATCATCCATTAGTATTCATAATCAAACTAATAGAGTCCTTAATAGATAACAACTAGGTAACTCAAGATAAGTGCAGCTACCAACAAATCCTAAAATTGGATAAATTTCTAAAGATGAACGAACAAAATAAAATAATAAAACTCCATAAAATAATAAAAACCCACGCCCTGGTGTCCGCACCATCTCTCCCAGGGTGAGCAGAAACTTGACTCCATCGAGTGCAACTCCGTGGTTCTGTTTTTCAAGGTAGCACAAGCCTTTACCACAGATTTTCTAGAATTTTCAGAATGCTGAGGGGCTTGACAGAATATCTTTCTACAAGGCTGGGGCAGCTTCCAAAATTTTTGAAAATCTCAGGGAGAAATTTCATATTACAGAGGTCTTGAATAATTTTTTTTATTCCACAAAATATTCAAAATTTTGGTTAATTCCTGAAATAGATGTTGGATGGATGAATGATTTAAGGTCTTGTTCTTGGTTTGTTCTGAAATTTGCTGCAAGTTTGGAAGTGATTTCCAGAATCTTTAAAAAAAAAAAAAAAAATTGTGGCTAACTTGTAAATTTTAGTCTTTGGTTTTGGGTTGGGCCTTGATAAGTCGGTTTTTTTATGGGTCTGGGCTGAGTCGAGTGAAGTTATGTCAAGTTGGGTTAATAGCAGGTCCAATTGAAGGTGAGTTTAATAAAAAAAATAGGTCGTGGACTGGATTTTAGATTCAAGTAAAACAGGTTAATAAATTATGGGTTAACCCCGATCTGGGAACGGTATTAAACTCTTGCACTTCGATCTGATTGGGGTTTTGTGACCCTTCCCTCCAGTGGCGCAAAAACGATGTTTGCTGGACGACGGTCAACAATGAAGCTACAACGGGGAAACTCCTGTAGCGGCAACGGCGATCGATGAAACTCTGCAACAAAACTTTATCATGATGGTTATGTGACAATGATCCACAGTGACTGGCTCTACAGTAGTTAACGATGTTGAACGGTGAGGACAGTGACAACAGGTATTGCTGTGAATCTGCAATAAAACACAGTACTGCTTGGCTCAAATAGTTGTAGGTGAAGATGGCTTTCCTGTGAGGTAGCGATCACGATGGTTCACGGAGGGCGTACGCAAATGTGACGAACAAGTTGTTTTCATAGCAGTACTGCATTGTGAAGCGGTGATGGCGATGAAGGCTTGTGTCTGTTCTGGACCTCCAGTCGAATGCAACCAACCAACACAATGAAAGCTACCGTTGATGTCGATGTTGGGTAATTGATTTCGGCAAAGAGGCAATGGATTTGCGATGGAGAACGGATGGATTGGACGATGACCAACAGTGTGAAGATGGGTCAAAGGTGAGATTGATGGTTGACAGATGGCGGCAGTGGCACGTTGATGTTGGAGACTAGCTTGGGTGCTCTTCGATCGAATGTTCTCGCATCTTCGTTTGATGATGAGATGAAGATGATCACTATTGATGCGTGGATGTTCGTTGTTAACAGTGTTTGACGAAAATGCGATGACATGAACAGGGGTATGTCACTAGTGAGAATGATTATGATTGTGATTTCTTCTGATACCAAAATTGATGCACAACAACCTTAGAAATTCGTACTTAGGGGAAATAGAACCCTAGACATCCGCACCCAGGGAAATACTAATCATTCATTATTATTCATAATCAAACAAATACAGTCCTTAAAGAGGCTCTATTAACAAAAAACTACTAGGCAACTGAAGATAAGTGCAGCTAACAAAAATTCCTAAAATTGGATGAAATCCTAACAATGGATAAACAAAACAAAATAATAAAAATCAACGCTCTAGTGTCCACACCACATTTTTACACTGCCAAAAAATCAACAAATATATTTATTTTTTTCCCTTTAGGCTTTCATTTAGATTGCAATTAAATATCAGATAGATTTGAGTATTAATTTATTGTCACTAGTGTTTAGAGTCTAAAAAAGGGTTGTCATCATCTGTCTTGAAATTAGTAAATAGTGAAGTGTGAAATTGCAACCTTGATGGTTCGTCTGAGAGTTTGTGATTAAGTTCTTTTCCTTCTTCCCCCTCTCTTCTACTATTTCTTTTTATCCTCCTCCAATTGTAGTCTACTTTTCTCTTGATTTATTGCAACAAGATAAAGAATTGTTGTAATCTTTTTACTGAATCACACTTTAAAGCATTAAACAAAAACCCTAAATCTCTTCCAAAAACAAGGGGTGGATATGGACTGGTACACAAGCCACTCCTCATTTTAATTTTGACCAAGCCTTGGGGAGGCCTATTCAAAATTTATCACTTTCCAAACCCGAGCCCAGCCCATGGCCAACCCTACTAAAACCCTATCCTACCAATTCTGGACCATCCCTAGTCTATATTTTGGTGAAACCTAATCCTAATTCTTCACTGAATTGCTTAATATCAAAACGACCTATATCATTAATCTTACTCACAACCACTTGGCAATATCATACCATAAATCTCCAATCTGAAAAAGATTTGGTTCATTGAATTAGAATTGTTAACCTCCAGAATGCTCTTTTTAGCACTTCCAAAGAACACATGACACCTACTTATGTTTTGGAAACAATTTAAACATGAGAATTATGCTAAACTGCTAAGCTGAAGCACTTCTAGAAGCATGCACAAATAACCAACTACAAAGATACCTAGAAGTCATTCTTCCTTGATGTTTCTTTCAAGACAATCTAGGGTAATCTAGCATCCCTCGTTTTGAATCTCCTCACTTAGAATAACATAATGCCTTTCAAAACCCAAAAGTCCATGACGGATCCTCACAATTTCAATGGTACAATTTTCATAGCATGCACCAAAAAACAAAATGCAATGAGATGCATAAAAAATCAATAGAGAATGAATAATCAATATCTTCCAAGTTAACGTCTAAAAGGCAAATGACCGCCTTCGGAAAGACATGATTTGTGGGGAAAAAAATACTCACAGCGAGTGATTCATATCCTAGCAATTACACATAACCAAGTTTAAAACAAATAAATCCGTGCCACCCAAAAAAAAAAAAAAATAACGATGTTAACACTCAACACATTGATTTTAATTTTGTGATTTTTATCATTAACTAAATTATACTCAAACAGCCAACCATTGAGTGGCTTTTTGTGACATGACTTGAACAAAAGTTTAAAAATTTTCTCTCTTCTTGTTAGTTGCATTACATGGCTTTTGTCCACTGTCTGCTCATCTTACTAGAAATGTATAATGCAAACCATTAGATTGTTAAATCATGATAAAACCTACCAACTAATAAGATATTTTGAGGATGGAGGCCTAGTAAGAGTTTGGAACAATAGAGAGGCTAATATGGTTTGGTGTTTTTCAATAAGTATTTATAATCATTAGGTACCTCAAATGTGGTCAACATAATATATATATATATATATATTTCTGTAAATTATTCCTTTTTTATGCAATCCTTAATGTATATGCACTTGCATCAACATAGAAAAATAATGAAGTCCAACAATTTTAGTTGAAAATACAATAATACAGACTAATTGAAAAGGATTGATGAACCTTTTGCTATCTTATAGCTCAAAACAAAGCAACAAAATTACTGTTCAACTTATCTTGAATTTATAACTAATTAAGATGAATTTGCTTCTTTTGTACTTTAAACTAAGGCCCAGTACACTTCAACAATCTAAGCTTTCACGTAAATTCAAAGAGAAGAATTGGAATGACGCTCAATATTAAAGCACATGTAATCAAAAGGAAAAACAAAAATCAAGAATTTTAAAAATGTTACAATATGTATTTTCAATTTACTCAATTGAGAAATAAGAAAAACTAAGTGATCGGTATCACAAAGCCATGAAAACATCATCATCATGTTTGGTATTTTTGAGATTTTATTATTATTATTATTATTATTTTTGAGCTTTTTAGATGAATATTCCACAAAGTATTTCTTAGGCCCGGCTATAATATTTGAATAAACTAGCAAAGAAATGCAGTCAAGTTTAATAGACAGAAAGATAGATATGTAAAATGGGCTTGGCGTAACACAATAACGAATAGACATGGTACATTATGACACAAATAGAAGTAGGAATACCTAAAACTCAGTGCCATGTAGACTTGCCTTGTAAGCCCATTAGGATTAGCACAACATGGGAACGTGATACAGTTACAACATGGGCACGACCTTAGAGTTAGTTTTCAAAACAATTGGCCCAAGCATGACATGTAGCATGAACCATGCCATGTGGAGGCCCAACAATTGTGAACCGTGCTAGGACTAGTCCAAGACACAATTAGACACAACTGTAAATATGCCATACCAACATGACTAATACGACACATCTAAAAGCAGCTTTTGGTAACTTAAAATTTGTAGCATGTTATATAGAATAAGTTTTTTTTTAGCTATTACATTACCCCTAATGCCCTATATATGCAATATATTTCTAGTGGTGACTTCAATCATTCTATTTTTCTAAAAATGCAACTTTCAAAATCAAAGTTACTAGCTAGTTCAAGCTTCACCAATATAGCTAAGAATATCATAGAAAAAAGGTTATACTGATGTGTATATGATGAGCTGACACAAAGAATAGAAGAACTTCCAAAATCTAGAAGTTAAGAACTCAAGTCTTGTCAAGGTTCCAAAAGAAAAGAGATAAGAATGAAATGGCATCAACTTACGCTAATGTTGTAGCTATAGACCACCACCATCGTCATTCTAACCATTGTCATCAACAACGTTGTTGCTGGTCATTAGAATTGCCATCAATGCCACTTCATTCATTATCACTAATGTCATCAATGTTGTCATCATCATCATCATCATCATTTTCTTCTTCTTCATCATCATCATCATCTTCTTCTTCTTCTTCTTCTTCTTCTTCATCATCATCATCAAACATCAAATCATCATCATCTTTACTCCACACCTAAAAGAAAAAAAGTGAACCACAAAGAGAGAAAAAAAATGAGAGAACTATTATTAGGAAAATTTCTTATAATCATTACAAGATGAGTGCAACTAATGAGAAATGCAATTAACCTCTGTGTTGTAGCTATAATATTCATTATCCCTGCTGTCACTGTGGGCACTAGAAATGTCATCATTGTTGCCATCAGTTAGTGTCAACGGCTCCTAACAGGAAAAATGAAAAAACAACGAGAAGAAAGGGGGAGCTGTTAGTGGGGAATGTTTTTAAAAATAATTCCAATATGATTTCATTAATGAGAAATGCAATTTCATGACATTCCATAATTACCTTTCCTGTCATTACTTGCTGCTTGATACACCAGCTGAGTTTTTTCTTTCGAACCCATTGATTTTCATCTGCATATATCTTTATGTTTGGCATGCTTAGTTGTCCGAAAGTGAAGGTTTGCATCTTGGGACAATTTACCAGTTCTGCTCTTCTTAACCATGGCATATTAAAAGCATAATTTGCACGACAAAAACAAGTGAGGTTCCTTAGATTCACAAGAATCAGAAATTTCAATTGAGGAAATATAATCTCATCAGTCACTTCCCCACTCTCCTCTTTTGCAACAATCTCTTCCATCAGGGTACATGAAATTATGACTAGTAATTGAAGTTGTTCAAGAGTTCTGGCCACAGAAGATGTGCATAAACTTTTCAGAAGGCCACATTTCTGAATTATTACCTTGTTTAAACTTCGAAAACTCACAATTCCTTGGGGATCCTTGTTCCATATACAATTCAATGTCGGTAGTTTAGTTAACTGCAATACTCTTAAGGGCAACTGAACCTCAACCTGTTGTTTTCCATCATTTAGCCCCTCAAGGTCAAATACCACTCTCATCTGTTTGCAATTTTCCACAACAAACTTTTCTAGATTTTGTAATCTTTGCAGCGAATTGGCCGAAAAAACAATTGTTACATTGTCGCAATCAGTGAGATGTAGTTCCTCAAAAAATGGGAATCCAACCTGCCAAACTCAATACAATTTGTGAATTATTTTTAGTAATTGGATGATGGAATAAAGTATGCTTAGATCACATTCATTGAAACAGATGATTTTATATATATCTCATACTTGACTGATTCACTATCAAATATACTTTTGTTTTTTTACCTTAGATTTTAAAGTAAAAAAGAAAATTCCAAAAAGTTATATTTAGTTAACTATACACTATTGGAATTCTAACAGATTTTTACCTTAGATTTTATTTTTATTTATCTATTATCCACGTTCCATAAATGTACACTATTGGAATTCTAACAATTTTTATTGCATATTTTAATTTTCATTTTGGGAGAATGAAAAACTTTTCTAGTTCTAAAGTACACTTTAATTTCCATCAAATGAGACTAAGACAAATACTCCTATCTGCAACTCACTTTTATTTAGTTTTTGAAAATGCACAAGTCACGTTCAAGTAGACACTAATGTCATTTTTGGTACGCAGAATGATTATTTCATACAATGAAATAAAATGATTATTTCATGAAATAAAATAAAAAATAAAATGAAAATGACATGAAATGAAATGAAATAAAAGTTACTCATCTAAACCAAAAGAATGCTTGAAATGATTTTTAATAGAATGTTTATTCCATAAAATAGTCATTCTCAATCATATCAAACAATAATAAAGAATAAAAAAACTTAGAATAATCATTCTACCATACCAAACATGACCTAATTTGAACTTTTAAAATATAAAAGAATTAATTGAAAATGGTCAAACCACAATAGGTAAATAGTAATCTACTCTTTATTTTAGCCAGCAAAAAAATGGTGGTTCAATATTGTTGATCATCTAATAATTAATATTTCATAAGTTAAAATATAAACTTTAAATTGTACCTTTGTTATTTTTCAAAATATAAAATGTAATAACTATCAACAAATCAAATGCATTCAAATGATGACTTAGTTAACTTTATATCAAAACCCTCCTTATAGGTTTGTCCCTTAAAAAACGTGTTTGACATGAATGAAAGACATTACACATTTGTTGGCTTCCATTCCTGATGGCATATTTCTCCGGTAGAAAAAAGTTTTGTTCAACCAATTAATGCATGAAAAGCTAACTCTAAAATGAATGCTACACACCTTAGGTCCATCATTCAAATGTTTTGCCACATTGGTCATGATGAGAAATCAGGAGAACTTAATTACTATCAGAGCCATTTTCTTATCAAAATGTTCACATAAAGCTACACAATTGAAATGTTATTTAACTATGCATTTTTCTAGACACTAACAATTTATTTGGGAAAATTGAAGGCGGTGGGAAGGAGAGGAGAGCTTTAGTAATTAAAGTGTTGATAACTAATAAAAGAAGAGGAGCGAAGAGGAGAGGATAGTGTAATCCTCCCATCTTATTTGGAAATAATAGATGAGAGAAAGGAAAAGAAAGAGTTTTATATTAATTCATAAATATACCTTTTTTCAATTAACCACATAGTAATTAGTAATCTATAATTTTAAGGGTAATATTGATATCATAAAAATTCCATTAAAGAATTGTGGAGGAATTGCAAAATGGTTAAAATAAGTATTGAGCTCTCTCTCTGTCTCCTTCCTAATTTTTAAACCAAATATGAAATAAGCTCATGAATTCTCCTCTCCTTCTTTTTCTTTTCGACTCCTTCCACTCAAACGGCCTGTTAATGCAAACATGCCTGTTACTAACAACTGAAACTCATTTAAAGATCATGTTAACCAATCTTGTTTTAACTAATTTTCATAAAATTTTAACATAACACAAAAACGTGAAAGAGAATAGAACACATGAAATTCCTTGATAACTAAGAAATAAGGAGACTCATCACTCAAAAAGTGAAAACTCTCAAATTTCGAAATTGAAATATTATTGATAAGCTGAATAATAAAGATTGTTTACATTATTTTTATAGACTAAGAATAATTCTAATCCGAATGGAAATCTACTTAAATGAAAAGAAAAAAAAAAGGAAAGAGATTTCAGGAGAAATAAGAAATAAGGAAGGAGAAGATACTCAAGAATGTTAAAACAAGTTTAGAAAAAGTCTAATATCTCAAATTAGTCTTAGGCTTTGATATATAGAGAATTTACAAAATATTATTTACATGTATGTATGAGATTACAATCCTTGATTTTAGGAAGAAATACCTATGAGATTACAATCCTAGATTTGAGAAAGGAATCCATTGTGATTAACTTTTCCACAATATATAAAATATAACTTATACAAATCTAGAATATACACAAAATCTCATTAATATAAGTTTACATATTTAAGATGACTTGATTGGGGGCTTGATTTCTGATCTTTATATGTTAATAGTGTTTGAATTTTTTATGTTAGATTAATACATATAGTATTTATGATGACTTTTTAATATATAAATGGAAGATGGGCAAGAATTCTGTGTTGTCCATTATCCTTTTCTCTCTAATTAGGATGAAAACTCTTACAATTTAAACTTTGGAGGTTTAAGTTACCATTAACAAGTCTTGCTTTCCATTTAGAAATGAAATGAGGGAAGTTTCAACAGTTAATTTTACGGCTTAATTAAAAAAATGCGTTTGACAAGAATGAAAAATCATTAATAAAGAATGCACACTAAGAATTTGTTGACTTGTATTCTAAAAGCTAACTTTAAATTAAAACTAAAGCTCTCCACCTTCAGTGACCTAGTCCAAGTCAATAATTTCGGTGTTCTGCCACATCGGTCATAATGAGAAATTGGGTAGCAAGAGGGCCATTTTCTTTACCAAACTAGTTAGATAATGCCTAATTCAATCAACAATCAAAACTTTTCTTTTTTCTTTTTTGGTTCAAATTTTTTTATTGGTGCATATAAAATTCTGTGCTTAATTTAAGAAATAGGACAATTCGTACCTTGTGGTTGAAGAAGGGTTGAGCTTGGAGAATGTCCTTCTCTTTCACTATTTCTTTATCTTCTTTTTTGAATCTAGAGCTGCAGAAACTCTTGAGATTTGACAGATCACTAAGATGTAGTGTCTTTAATTGAGGAAAGGTGATGATCTCATCGTTTGGTTCTCCTAATTGACCGATTTGCCTTGTTGTTTCTCCTATTGCAAGTATCTCTTCCATCTTTGGGCATTTTCTAATATTTACCTCTTGGAGGTGCACAAGATTCTTGACAATGAAAGTTGAGAATACATGTCTCATATTGTTGCAGTCTTTCACACTCAGCTTCCTTAATTGACTAAAGGACTTCGATTGGTTATCCCATAGCTCTTTTATGCTAAGTGAAGAATCAATAGTCAAGCTCTCCAAAGAAGGGAAGGCAACCTGCGAAATTCATCACATTATATTTTGTTAGTTAAAACTATGTACTGCCTACATATATTCTTTCCGAGTTGGAGGTTTTAGAAATCCTCTCCATGTGACGTGCCCAACGAAAGTATAAAATCAATAGCAAGAACCTGATAGTTGTAGATGCCATAGAGATCATGTATATATTTAAAATCAAGCAGCTACATTTTGAAAGATAATATAGAATATCTGAGTTAGCGGGGTATTTCATGACAAAGGTTGTTAATTGTATCATTAATTGTAGATGCTTGAACTAGGATCCGACTTACGGGCCTGGCGGGGTCTAGCTGGGTATGCTATACCATTATTATGGGCCTTCACCATCTGCCCAAGCCCACTCGCTCAAACAAGTTAAAAGGGATGTAAGAATAATACAATTTGGCCTAAAGTTACAAAATAATAGGAAAACAAAATGAAGAATTTGAATTAAAAGAATACATAAAGTACCACAAATTAACATACTAATTGCTATATTTTAATTACCAAATTAATAGTCTTATGGATGAACCCTAGCTAAATTATATTGACTCAATAGCACGTGTGCAAACAAATTTAGCCTAGTCTTATTCAAAATGGGACGACTTCACATCTCCATGGTTTGTGGCCATGACATTTAAAGTAGGGACGCAAAATTAAGATTCAACTTTAACACTTTTTGTTTTTCCCTAAAATAAAAAATGAAACATCACGTGTTTCGTGAGGGAAAATACCATTGTTATTGTTTTTAGGTAAATTACATTTTAATGCACTTTTATATATTTTTAAAAGTTGATAGTTAACCCTCAATTACCAACTTTAAGTTTTTAATCTAAATTAATAATCTTTTAGCTCTAGGAATATGATGTAATAGACTTTTATTATACATAAATTAATAATCTTTTAGCTCTAGGAATATGATGTAATAGACTTTTATTATACATATTTTAATAAAAATTATATACAAATTTGAATTTTAAAAATTTATTTTCTTTCTTGGGTTGATTATTTCCCAGTGGGTTGATTCTTCTCTGTTACGGGACATTGATGTTTGTTGTATCCATTCTTTTCACGTTTTATGCTGCGTCAATTAGCACTTGCATGCTCGATATACCCCAATGCTATCGAGATATCTCACAAAAATTGTTTAACTTAAATCTTAGTAAACATTAACTTGTAGTTTTGTGGTTTTCTAAAATATTAACTGATCAACAAATCAAATGCACTCAAATAATGATTTGTTGATTTTATATCGAAATCTTCATTTTATGGTTTAATTAAAAAAATGCGTCTGACACGAATGAAAAATCATTAATGAAGAACGCACACTAAGAATTTGTTGACTTGTATTCTAAAAGCTAACTTTAAATTAAAACTAAAGCTCTCCATCTTCAGTGACCCAGTCCAAGTCAATAATTTCGGTGTTCTACCACATTGGTCATAATCAAAAATTGGGTAGCAAGAGGGCCATTTTCTTTACAAAACTAGTTAGATAATGCCTAATTGAATCAGCAATCAAACCTTTTCCTTTTTTCTTTTCTGGTTTAAAATTTTTTAATGATGCTTATGAAATTCTATGCTTAATTTAAGAAATAGGACAATTCGTACCTTGTGGTTGAAGAAGGGTTGAGCTTCAAAAATGTCCTTATCTTTCACTATTTCTTTATCTTCTTTTTTGACTCTAGAGCTACAGAAACACTTGAGATTCGACAGATCACCAAGTTCGAGTGTCTTTAATTGAGGAAAGGTGATGATCTCATCGTTTGGTTCTCCTTCTTGACCGCTTTTTCTTGTTGTTTCTCCTATTGCAAGTATCTCTTCCATCTTTGGGCATTTTCTAATATATACCTCTTCGAGGTGCACAAAATTCTTGACAATGAAAGGTGAGAATACATTTCTCAAATTGTTGCAGTCTTTCACACTCAGCTTCCTTAATTGACTAAAGGAATCTGATTGGTTATCCCATAGATCTTTCGTGCTAAGTGAAGAATCAATAGTCAAGCTCTTCAAAGAAGGGAAGGTAACCTGCGAAATTCATCACATTATATTTTGTTAGTTAAAACTAGGTACTGCCTACATATATTCTTTCCGAGTTGGAGGTCTTAGAAATCCTCTCCATGCGACGTGCCCAATGAAAGAATAAAATCAATAGCATGAACCTAATAGATGCAGATGCCATAGAGATCATGTATATATTTAAAATTAGACAGCTAAATTATAAGTTGAAAGATATTATAGAATATCTGAGTTGGCGGGGTATTTCATGACAAAGGTTGTTAATTGTGTCATTAATTGTAGATGCTTGAACTAGGATTCGACACTTATGGGCCTGGCGGGGTCTAGCTGGGTATGCTATACTATTATTATGGGCCTTCACCATCCGCCCAAGCCCACTCGCTCAAACAAGTTAAAAGGGATGTAAGAATAATACAATTTGGCCTAAAGTTACAAAATAATAGGAAACAAAATGAAGAATTTGAATTAAAATGATGCATAAAGTACCACAAATTAACATACTAATTGCTATATTTTAATTACCAAATTAATAGTCTTATGGATGAACCCTAGCTAAATTATATTGACTCAATAGCACGTGTGCAAACAAATTTAGCCTAGTCTTATTCAAAATGGGACGACTTCACATCTCCTTGGTTTGTGGCCATGACATTTAAAGTAGGGGCGCAAAATTAAGATTCAACTTTAACACTTTTTGTTTTTCCCTAAAATAAAAAATGAAACATCACGTGTTTCGTGAGGGTAACTACCATTGTTATTGTTTTTAGGTAAATGACATTTTAATCCACTTTTATATATTTTTAAAAGTTGACACTTAACCCTCAATTACCAACTTTAAGTTTTTAATCTAAATTAATAGTCTTTTAGCTCTAGAAATATGATGTAATAGACTTTTATTATACATATTTTAATAAAAATTATATCTAAATTTGAATTTTAAAAATTTATTTTCTTTCTTGGGTTGATTATTTCCCAGTGGGTTGATTCTTCTCTGTTACGGACATTGATGTTTGTTTTATCCATTCTTTTCACGTTTTATGCTGCGTCAATTAGCACTTGCATGCTCGATATACCCCAATGCTATCGAGATATCTCACAAAAATTGTTTAACTTAAATCTTAGTAAACATTAACTTGTAGTTTTGTGGTTTTCTAAAATATTAACTGATCAACAAATCAAATGTACTCAAATAACGATTTTGCTGATTTTATATCGAAATCTTCATTTTATGGTTTAATTAAAAAAATGCGTCTGACACGAATGAAAAATCATTAATGAAGAACGCACACTAAGAATTTGTTGACTGGTATTCTAAAAGCTAACTTTAAATTAAAACTAAAGTTCTCCATCTTCAGGGACCCAATCCAAGTCAATAATTTCGGTGTTCTACCACATTGGTCATAATCAGAAATTGTGTAGCAAGAGGGCCATTTTATTTACCAAACTAGTTAGATAATGCCTAATTCAATCAGCAATCAAAACTTTTTCTTTTTTCTTTTCTGGTTTAAATTTTTTTATTGGTGCTTATGAAATTCTATGCTTAATTTAAGAAATAGGACAATTCGTACCTTGTGGTTGAAGAAGGGTTGAGCTTCGAAAATGTCCTTATCTTTCACTATTTCTTTATCTTCTTTTTTGAGTCTAAAGTTGCAGAAACACTTGAGATTCGACAGATCACCAAGTTCTAGTGTCTTTAATTGAGGAAAGGTGATGATCTCATCGCTTGGTTCTCCTTCTTGGCCGCTTCTTGTTGTTTCTCCTATTGCAAGTATCTCTTCCATCTTTGGGCATTTTCTAATATATACCTCTTCGAGGTGCACAAGATTCTTGACAATGAAAGGTGAGAATACATTTCTCAAATTGTTGCGGTCTTTCAAAATCAGCTTCCTTAATTGACTAAAGGAATCTGATTGGTTATCCCATAGATCTTTCGTGCTAAGTGAAGAATCAATAGTCAAGCTCTTCAAAGATGGGAAGGCAACCTGCGAAATTCATCACATTATATTTTGTTAGTTAAAACTATGTACTGCCTACATATATTCTTTCCGAGTTGGAGGTCTTAGAAATCCTCTCCATGCGACGTGCCCAATGAAAGTATAAAATCAATAGCATGAACCTAATAGATGCAGATGCCATAGAGATCATGTATATATTTAAAATCAGACAGCTAAATTATAAGTTGAAAGATATTATAGAATATCTGAGTTGGCGGGGTATTTCATGACAAAGGTTGTTAATTGTGTCATTAATTGTAGATGCTTGAACTAGGATTCGACACTTATGGGCCTGGCGGGGTCTAGCTGGGTATGCTATACTATTATTATGGGCCTTCACCATCCGCCCAAGCCCACTCGCTCAAACAAGTTAAAAGGGATGTAAGAATAATACAATTTGGCCTAAAGTTACAAAATAATAGGAAACAAAATGAAGAATTTGAATTAAAATGATGCATAAAGTACCAAAAATTAACATACTAATTGCTATATTTTAATTACCAAATTAATAGTCTTATGGATGAACCCTAGCTAAATTATATTGACTCAATAGCACGTGTGCAAACAAATTTAGCCTAGTCTTATTCAAAATGGGACGACTTCACATCTCCTTGGTTTGTGGCCATGACATTTAAAGTAGGGGCGCAAAATTAAGATTCAACTTTAACACTTTTTGTTTTTCCCTAAAATAAAAAATGAAACATCACGTGTTTCGTGAGGGTAACTACCATTGTTATTGTTTTTAGGTAAATGACATTTTAATCCACTTTTATATATTTTTAAAAGTTGACACTTAACCCTCAATTACCAACTTTAAGTTTTTAATCTAAATTAATAGTCTTTTAGCTCTAGAAATATGATGTAATAGACTTTTATTATACATATTTTAATAAAAATTATATCCAAATTTGAATTTTAAAAATTTATTTTCTTTCTTGGGTTGATTATTTCCCAGTGGGTTGATTCTTCTCTGTTACGGACATTGATGTTTGTTTTATCCATTCTTTTCACGTTTTATGCTGCGTCAATTAGCACTTGCATGCTCGATATACCGCAATGCTATCGAGATATCTCACAAAAATTGTTTAACTTAAATCTTAGTAAACATTAACTTGTAGTTTTGTGGTTTTCTAAAATATTAACTGATCAACAAATCAAATGTACTCAAATAACGATTTTGCTGATTTTATATCGAAATCTTCATTTTATGGTTTAATTAAAAAAATGCGTCTGACACGAATGAAAAATCATTAATGAAGAACGCACACTAAGAATTTGTTGACTTGTATTCTAAAAGCTAACTTTAAATTAAAACTAAAGTTCTCCATCTTCAGGGACCCAATCCAAGTCAATAATTTCGGTGTTCTACCACATTGGTCATAATCAGAAATTGTGTAGCAAGAGGGCCATTTTATTTACCAAACTAGTTAGATAATGCCTAATTCAATCAGCAATCAAAACTTTTTCTTTTTTCTTTTCTGGTTTAAATTTTTTTATTGGTGCTTATGAAATTCTATGCTTAATTCAAGAAATAGGACAATTCGTACCTTGTGGTTGAAGAAGGGTTGAGCTTCGAAAATGTCCTTATCTTTCACTATTTCTTTATCTTCTTTTTTGAGTCTAGAGTTGCAGAAACACTTGAGATTCGACAGATCACCAAGTTCTAGTGTCTTTAATTGAGGAAAGGTGATGATCTCATCGCTTGGTTCTCCTTCTTGGCCGCTTCTTGTTGTTTCTCCTATTGCAAGTATCTCTTCCATCTTTGGGCATTTTCTAATATATACCTCTTCGAGGTGCACAAGATTCTTGACAATGAAAGGTGAGAATACATTTCTCAAATTGTTGCAGTCTTTCAAAATCAGCTTCCTTAATTGACTAAAGGAATCTGATTGGTTATCCCATAGATCTTTGGTGCTAAGTGAAGAATCAATAGTCAAGCTCTTCAAAGATGGGAAGGAAACCTGCGAAATTCATCACATTATATTTTGTTAGTTAAAACTATGTACTGCCTACATATATTCTTTCCGAGTTGGAGGTCTTAGAAATCCTCTCCATGCGACGTGCCCAATGAAAGTATAAAATCAATAGCATGAACCTAATAGATGCAGATGCCATAGAGATCATGTATATATTTAAAATCAGACAGCTAAATTATAAGTTGAAAGATATTATAGAATATCTGAGTTGGCGGGGTATTTCATGACAAAGGTTGTTAATTGTGTCATTAATTGTAGATGCTTGAACTAGGATTCGACACTTATGGGCCTGGCGGGGTCTAGCTGGGTATGCTATACTATTATTATGGGCCTTCACCATCCGCCCAAGCCCACTCGCTCAAACAAGTTAAAAGGGATGTAAGAATAATACAATTTGGCCTAAAGTTACAAAATAATAGGAAACAAAATGAAGAATTTGAATTAAAATGATGCATAAAGTACCACAAATTAACATACTAATTGCTATATTTTAATTACCAAATTAATAGTCTTATGGATGAACCCTAGCTAAATTATATTGACTCAATAGCACGTGTGCAAACAAATTTAGCCTAGTCTTATTCAAAATGGGACGACTTCACATCTCCTTGGTTTGTGGCCATGACATTTAAAGTAGGGGCGCAAAATTAAGATTCAACTTTAACACTTTTTGTTTTTCCCTAAAATAAAAAATGAAACATCACGTGTTTCGTGAGGGTAACTACCATTGTTATTGTTTTTAGGTAAATGACATTTTAATCCACTTTTATATATTTTTAAAAGTTGACACTTAACCCTCAATTACCAACTTTAAGTTTTTAATCTAAATTAATAGTCTTTTAGCTCTAAAAATATGATGTAATAGACTTTTATTATACATATTTTAATAAAAATTATATACAAATTTGAATTTTAAAAATTTATTTTCTTTCTTGGGTTGATTATTTCCCAGTGGGTTGATTCTTCTCTGTTACGGACATTGATGTTTGTTGTATCCATTCTTTTCACGTTATATGCTGCGTCAATTAGCATTTGCATGCTCGATATACCCCAATGCTATCGAGATATCCCACAAAAAATTTTTAACTTAAATCTTAGTAAACATTAACTTGTAGTTTTGTGGTTTTCTAAAATATTAACTGATCAACAAATCAAATGCACTCAAATAACGATTTTGCTGATTTTATATCGAAATCTTCATTTTATGGTTTAATTAAAAAAATGCGTCTGACACGAAAGAAAAATCATTAATGAAGAACGCACACTAAGAATTGGTTGACTTGTATTCTAAATGCTAACTTTAAATTAAAACTAAAGCTCTCCTTCTTCTATGACCCGGTCCAAGTCAATAATTTTGGTGTTCTACCACATTGGTCATAATCAGAAATTGGGTTGCAAGAGGGCCATTTTCTTTACCAAACTAGTTAGATAATGCCTAATTCAATCAGCAATAAAAACTTTTCCTTTTTTCTTTTCTGGTTTAAATTTTTTTATTGGTGCTTATGAAATTCTATGCTTAATTCAAGAAATAGGACAATTCGTACCTTGTGGTTGAAGAAGGGTCGAGCTTCGAAAGTGTCCTTATCTTTCACTATTTCTTTATCTTCTTTTTTGAGTCTAGAGCTGCAGAAACACTTGAGATTCGACAGATCACCAAGTTCTAGTGTCTTTAATTGAGGAAAGGTGATGATCTCATCGTTTGGTTCTCCTTCTTGACCGTTTTTTCTTGTTGTTTCTCCTATTGCAAGTATCTCTTCCATCTTTGGGCATTTTCTAATATATACCTCTTCGAGGTGCACAAGATTCTTGACAATGTAAGGTGAGAATACATTTCTCAAATTGTTGCAGTCTATCACAATCAGCTTCCTTAATTGACTAAAGGAATCTGATTGGTTATCCCATAGATCTTTTGTGCGAAGTGAAGATATAATAGTCAAGCTCTCCAAAAAAGGGAAGGCAACCTGCGAAATTCATCACATTATATTTTGTTAGTTAAAACTATGTACTGCCTACATATATTCTTTCCGAGTTTGAGGTCTTAGAAATCCTCTCCATGCGATGTGCCCAATGAAAGTATAAAATCAATAGCATGAACCTAATAGATGCAGATGCCATAGAGACCATGTATATATTTAAAATTAGGCAGCTAAATTATAAGTTGCAAGATATTATAAAATATCTGAGTTCGCGGGGTATTTCATGACAAAGGCTGTTAATTATATCATTAATTGTAGATGCTTGAACTAGGATCCGACACTTATAGGCCTGGCGGGGTCTAGCTGGGTATGCTATACTATTATTATGGGCCTTCACCATCTGCCCAAGCCCACTCGCTCAAACAAGTTAAAAGGGATGTAAGAATAATACAATTTGGCCTAAAGTTACAAAATAATAGGAAAACAAAATGAAGAATTTGAATTAAAAGAATGCATAAAGGACACAAATTAACATTCTAATTGCTATATTTTAATTACCAAATTAATAGTCCTATGGATGAACCCTAGCTAAATTATATTGACTCAATAGCACGTGTGCAAACAAATTTAGCCTAGACTTATTCAAAATGGGACGACTTCACATCTCCTTGGTTTGTGGCCATGACATTTAAAGTAGGGACGCAAAATTAAGATTCAACTTTAACACTTTTTGTTTTTCCCTAAAATAAAAAATGAAACATCATGTGTTTCGTGAGGGTAACAACCATTGTTATTGTTTTTAGGTAAATGACATTTTAATCCACTTTTATATATTTTTAAAAGTTGATACTTAACCCTCAATTACCAACTTTAAGTTTTTAATCTAAATTAATAGTCTTTTAGCTCTACAAATATGATGTAATAGACATTTATTATACATATTTTAATAAAAATTATATACAAATTTGAATTTTAAAAGTTTATTTTCTTTCTTGGGTTGATTATTTCCCAGTGGGTTGATTCTTCTCTGTTACGGACATTGATATCTGTTGTATCCATTCTTTTCACGTTTTATGCTGCGTCAATTAGCACTTGCATGCTCGATATACCCCAATGCTATCGAGATATCTCACAAAAATTGTTTAACTTAAATCTTAGTAAACATTAACTTGTAGTTTTGTGGTTTTCTAAAATATTAACTGATCAACAAATCAAATGCACTCAAATAACGATTTTGTTGATTTTATATCGAAATCTTCATTTTATGGTTTAATTAAAAAAATGCGTCTGACACGAATGAAAAATCATTAATGAATAACACACACTAAGAATTTGTTGACTTGTATTCTAAATGCTAACCATAAATTAAAACTAAAGCTCTCCATCTTCAGTGACCCAATCCAAGTCAATAATTTCGGTGTTCTACCACATTGGTCATAATCAAAAATTGGGTAGCAAGAGGGCCATTTTCTTTACCAAACTGGTCAGATAATGCCTAATTCAATCAGCAATTAAAACTTTTTCTTTTTTCTTTTCTGGTTTAAATTTTTTTATTGGTGCTTATGAAATTCTATGCTTAATTTAAGAAATAGGAAAATTCGTACCTTGTGGTTGAAGAAGGGTCGAGCTTCGAGATTGTCCTTATCTTTCACTATTTCTTTATCTTATTTTTTGAGTCTAGAGTTGCAGAAACATTTGAGATTTGACAGATCCCAAAGAGTTAGTGTCTTTAATTGAGGAAAGGTGATGATCTCATTGTTTGGTTCTCCTTCTTGACCGTTTTTTCTTGTTGTTTCTCCTATTGCAAGTATCTCCTCCATCTTTGTGCATTTTCTAATATATACCTCTTCGAGGTGCACAAGATTCTTGACAGTGAAAGGTGAGAATACATTTCTCAAATTGTTGCAGTCTTCCACACTCAGCGTCCTTAATTGACTAAAGGAATCTGATTGGTTATCCCATAGATCTTTCGTGCTAAGTGAAGAATCAATAGTCAAGCTCTTCAAAGAAGGGAAGGCAACCTGCGAAATTCATCACATTATATTTTGTTAGTTAAAACTATGTACTGCCTACATATATTCTTTCCGAGTTGGAGGTCTTAGAAATCCTCTCCATGCGACGTGCCCAATGAAAGTATAAAATCAATAGCATGAACCTAATAGATGCAGATGCCATAGAGACCATGTAGATATTTAAAATTAGGCAGCTAAATTATAAGTTGAAAGATATTACAAAATATCTGAGTTGGCGGGGTGTTTCATGACAAAGGCTGTTAATTGTATCACTAATTGTAGATGCTTGAACTAGGATCCGACACTTATGGGTCGGGCGGGGACTAGCTGGGTATGCTATACTATTATTATGGGCCTTCACCATCCGCCCAAGCCCACTCGCTCAAACAAGTTAAAAGGGATGTAAGAATAATACAATTTGGCCTAAAGTTACAAAATAATAGGAAAACAAATTGAAGAATTTGAATTAAAAGAATGCATAAAGTACCACAAATTAACATACTAATTGCTATATTTTAATTACCAAATTAATAGTCTAATGGATGAACCCTAGCTAAATTATATTGACTCAATAGCACGTGTGCAAACAAATTTAGCCTAGTCTTATTCAAAATGGGACGACTTCACATCTCCTTGGTTTGTGGCCATGACATTTAAAGTAGGGACGCAAAATTAAGATTCAACTTTAACACTTTTTGTTTTTCCCTAAAATAAAAAATGAAACATCACGTGTTTCGTGAGGGTAACTACCATTGTTATTGTTTTTAGGTAAATGACATTTTCATCCACTTTTATATATTTTTAAAAGTTGATACTTAACCTTCAATTACCAACTTTAAGTTTTTAATCTAAATTAATCGTCTTTTAGCTCTAGAAATATGATGTAATAGACTTTTATTATAGATATTTTAATAAAAATTTTATACAAATTTGAATTTTAAAATTTTTTTTTCTTTCTTGGGTTGATTATTTCCCAGTGGATTGATTCTTCTCTGTTACCGACATTGATGTTTGTTGTATCCATTCTTTTCACGTTTTATGCTGCGTCAATTAGCACTTGCATGGTCGATATACCCCAATGCTATCGAGATATCTCACAAAAATTGTTTAACTTAAATCTTAGTAAATATTAACTTGCAGTTTTGTGGTTTTCTAAAATATTAATTAATCAACAAATCAAATGCACTCAAATAACGATTTTGTTGATTTTATATCGAAATCTTCATTTATTGGTTTAATTAAAAAAATGCGTCTGACACGAATGAAAAATCATTAATGAAGAACGCACACTAAGAATTGGTTGACTTGTATTCTAAAAGCTAACTTTAAATTAAAACTAAAGCTCTCCATCTTCAGTGACCCAGTCCAAGTCAATAATTTTGATGTTCTACCACATTGGTCATAATCAGAAATTGGGTAGCAAGCGGGCCATTTTCTTTACCAAACTAGTTAGATAATGCCTAATTCAATCAGCAATCAAAACTTTTTCTTTTTTCTTTTTTGGTTTAAATTTTTTAATTGGTGCTTATGAAATTCTATGCTTAATTTAAGAAATAGGACAATTCGTACCTTATGGTTGAAGAAGGGTTGAGCTTCGAAAATGTCCTTATCTTTCACTATTTCTTTATCTTCCTTTTTGAATCTAGAGCTGCAGAAACTCTTCAAATTTGTAAGATCACGAAGTTGTAGTGTCTTTAATTGAGGAAAGGTGATGATCTCATCGCTTGGTTCTCCTTCTTGACCGCTTTTTCTTCTTGTTTCTCCTATTGCAACTATCTCTTCCATCTTTGGGCATTTTGTAATATATACATCTTCGAGATGCACAAGATTCTTTATAATGGAAGGTGAGAATACATTTCTCAAATTGTTGCAGTATTCCACACTTAGCGTCCATAATTGACTAAAGGACTCTGATTGGTTATCCCATAGCTCTTTTATGCTAAGTGAAGAATCAATAGTCAAGCTCTCCAAAGAAGGGAAGGCAACCTGCGAAATTCATCACATTATATTTTGTTAGTTAAAACTATGTACTGCCTACATATATTCTTTCCAAGTTGGAGGTCTTAGAAATCTTCTCCATGCGACGTGCCCAATGAAAGTAGAAAATCAATAGCATGAACCTGATAGTTGCAGATGCCATAAAGATCATGTATATATTTAAAATCAGGCAGCTGAATTATAAGTTGAAAGATAATATAGAATATCTGAGTTAGCTGGGTATTTCATGACAAAGGTTGTTAATTGTATCATTAATTGTAGATGCTTGAACTAGGATCCGACACTTATGGGCCTGGCTGGGTCTAGCTGGGTATGCTATTCTGTTATTATGGGCCTTCACCATCCGCCCAAGCCCACTCGCTCAAACAAGTTAAAAGGGATGTAAGAATAATACAATTTGGCCTAAAGTTACAAAATAATAGGAAACAAAATGAAGAGTTTGAATTAAAAGAATGCATAAAGTACCACAAATTAACATACTAATTGCTATATTTTAATTACCAAATTAATAGTCTTATGGATGAACCCTAGCTAAATTATATTGACTCAATAGCACGTGTGCAAACAAATTTAGCCTAGTCTTATTCAAAATGGGACGACTTCACATCTCCTTGGTTTGTGGGCATGACATTTAAAATAGGGACGCAAAATTAAGATTCAACCTTAACACTTTTTGTTTTTCCCTAAAATAAAAAATGAAACATCACGTGTTTCGTGAGGGAAACTACCATTGTTATTGTTTTTAGGTAAATTACATTTTAATGCACTTTTATAAATTTTTAAAAGTTGATACTTAACCTTGAATTACCAACTTTAAGTTTTTAATCTAAATTAATCGTCTTTTAGCTCTTGAAATATGATGTAATAGACTTTTATTATACATATTTTAATAAAAATTATATACAAATTTGAATTTTAAAAATTTATTTTCTTTCTTGGGTTGATTATTTCCCAGTGGGTTGATTCTTCTCTGTTACCGACATTGATGTTTGTTATATCCATTCTTTTCACGTTTTATGCTGCGTCAATTAGCACTTGCATGCTCGATATACCCCAATGCTATCGAGATATCTCACAAAAATTGTTTAACTTAAATCTTAGTAAACATTAACTGGCAATTTTGTGGTTTTCTAAAATATTAACTGATCAACAAATCAAATGCACTCAAATAACGATTTTGTTGATTTTATATCGAAATCTTCATTTTATGGTTTAATTAGAAAAATGCGTTTGACACGAATGAAAAATCATTAATGAAGAACACACACTAAGAATTGGTTGACTTGTATTCTAAAAGCTAACTTTAAATTAAAACTAAAGCTCTCCATCTTCAGTGACCCAGCCCAAGTCAATAATTTCGATGTTCTACCACATTGGTCATAATCAGAAATTGGATAGCAAGAGGGCCATTTTCTTTACCAAACTAGTTAGATAATGCCTAATTCAATCAGCAATCAAAACTTTTTCTTTTTTCTTTTCTGGTTTAAATTTTTTTATTGGTGCTTATGAAATTCTATGCGTAATTTAAGAAATAGGACAATTCGTACCTTGTGGTTGAAGAAGGGTTGAGCTTCGAAAATGTCCTTATCTTTCACTATTTCTTTATATTCCTTTTTGAATCTAGAGCTGCAGAAACTCTTCAGATTTGTAAGATCACCAAGTTCTAGTGTCTTTAATTGATGAAAGGTGATGATCTCATCGTTTGGTTCTCCTTCTTGACCGCTTTTTCTTGTTGTTTCTCCTATTGCAAGTATCACTTCCATCTTTGGGCATTTTCTAATATATACATCTTTGAGGTGCACAAGATTCTTTATAATGAAAGGTGAGAATACATTTCTCAAATTGTTGCAGTCTTCCACACTCAGCGTCCTTAATTGACTAAAGGACTCTGATTGGTTATCCCATAGCTCTATGGTGCTAAGTGAAGAATCAATAGTCAAGCTCTCCAAAGAAGGGAAGGCAACCTGCGAAATTCATCACATTATATTTTGTTAGTTAAAACTATGTACTGCCTACATATATTCTTTCAGAGTTGGAGGTCTTAGAAATCCTCTCCATGCGACGTGCCCAATGAAATTATAAAATCAATAGCATGAACCTGATAGTTGCAGATGCCATAGAGATCGTGTACATATTTAAAATCAGGCAGCTTAACTATAAGTTGAGAGATAATATAGAATATCTGAGTTAGCTGGGTATTTCATGACAAAGGTTGTTAACTGTATCATTAATTGTAAATGCTTGAACTAGGATCCGACACTTATAGGCCTGGCGGGGTCTATCTGGGTATGCTATACTATTATTATGGGCCTTCACCATCCACCCAAGCCCACTCGCTCAGACAAGTTAAAAGGGATGTAAGAATAATACAATTTAGCCTAAAGTTACAAAATAATAGGAAAACAAAATAAAGAATTTCAATTAAAAGAATGCATAAAGTACCACAAATTAACATACTAATTGCTATATTTTAATTACCAAATTAAAAGTCTTATGGATGAGCCCTAGCTAAATGATATTGACTCAATAGCACGTGTGCAAACAAATTTAGCCTAGTCTTATTCAAAATGGGACGACTTCATATCTCCTTGGTTTGTGCGCATGACATTTAAAATAGGGACGCAAAACTAAGATTCAACTTTAACACTTTTTGTTTTTCCCTAAAATAAAAAATGAAACATCACGTGTTTCGTGAGGGAAACTACCAGTGTTATTGTTTTTAGGTAAATTACATTTTAATGCACTTTTATATATTTTTAAAAGTTGATACTTAACCCTCCATTACCAACTTTAACGTGCAGTTTTGTGATTTTCTAAAATATTAATTAATCAACAAATCAAATGCACTCAAATAACGATTTTGTTGATTTTATATTGAAATCTTCATTTTATGGTTTAATTAAAAAAATGCGTCTAACACGAATGAAAAATCATTAATGAAGAACGCACACTAAGAATTGGTTGACTTGTATTCTAAATGCTAACTTTAAATTAAAACTAAAGCTCTCCATCTTCAGTGACCCAGTCCAAGTCAATAATTTTGGTGTTCTACCACATTGGTCATAATCAGAAATTGGGTAGCAAGAGGGCCATTTTCTTTACCAAACTAGTTAAATAATGCTTAATTCAATCAGCAATCAAAACTTTTTCTTTTTTCTTTTCTGGTTTAAATTTTTTTATTGGTGCTTATGAAATTCTATGCTTAATTTAAGAAATAGGACAATTCGTACCTTGTGGTTGAAAAAGGGTTGAGCTTCGAAAATGTCATTATCTTTCACTATTTCTTTATCTTCTTTTTTGAGTCTAGAGCTGCAGAAACACTTGAGATTCGACAAATCACCAAGTTCTAGTGTCTTTAATTGAGGAAAGGTGATGATCTCATCGTTTGGTTCTCCTTCTTGACCGTTTTTTCTTGTAATTTCTCCTACTGCAAGTATCTCTTCCATTTTTGGGCATTTTCTAATATATACCTCTTCGAGGTGCACAAGATTCTTGACAGTGAAAGGTGAGAATACATTTCTCAAATTGTTGCAGTCTTTCACAATCAGCTTCCTTAATTGACTAAAGGAATCTGATTGGTTATCCCATAGATCTTTTGTGCTAAGTGAAGAATCAATAGTCAAGCTCTCCAAAGAAGGGAAGGCAACCTGCGAAATTCATCACATTATATTTTGTTAGTTAAAACTATGTACTGCCTACATATATTCTTTCCGAGTTGGAGGTCTTAGAAATCCTCTCCATGCGACGTGCCCAATGAAAGTATAAAATCAATAACATGAACCTAATAGATGCAGATGCCATAGAGATCATGTATATATTTAAAATCAGGCAGCTAAATTATAAGTTGAAAGATATTATAGAATATCTGAGTTGGCGGGGTATTTCATGACAAAGGTTGTTAATTGTATCATTAATTGTAGATGCTTGAACTAGGATCCGATACTTATGGGCCTGGCGGGGTCTAGCTGGGTATGCTATACTATTATTATGGGCCTTCACCATCCGCCCAAGCCCACTCGCTCAAACAAGTTAAAAGGGATGTAAGAATAATACAATTTGACCTAAAGTTACAAAATAATAGGAAACAAAATGAAGAGTTTGAATTAAAAGAATGCATAAAGTACCACAAATTAACATACTAATTGCTATATTTTAATTACCAAATTAATAGTCTTATGGATGAACCCTAGCTAAATTATATTGACTCAATAGCACGTGTGCAAACAAATTTAGCCTAGTCTTATTCAAAATGGGACGACTTCACATCTCCTTGGTTTGTGGGCATGACATTTAAAGTAGGGACGCAAAATTAAGATTCAACTTTAGCACTTTTTGTTTTTCCCTAAAATAAAAAATGAAACATCACGTGTTTCGTGAGGGTAACTACCATTGTTATTGTTTTTAGGTAAATTACATCTTAATCCACTTTTATATATTTTTAAAAGTTGATACTTAACCCTCAATTACCAACTTTAAGTTTTTAATCTAAATTAATCGTCTTTTAGCTCTTGAAATATGATATAATAGACTTTTATTATACATATTTTAATAAAAATTATTTACAGATTTGAATTTTAAAAATTTATTTTCTTTCTTGGGTTTATTATTTCCCAGTGGGTTGATTCTTCTCTGTTATGGACATTGATGTTTGTTGTATCTATTCTTTTCACGTTTTATGCTGCGTCAATTTAACACTTGCATGCTCGATATACCACAATGCTATCAAGATATCTCACAAAAATTGTTTAACTTAAATCTTAGTAAACATTAACTTGCAGTTTTGTGGTTTTCTAAAATATTAACTGATCAACAAATCAAATGCACTCAAATAACGATTTTGTTGATTTTATATCGAAATCTTCATTTTATGGTTTAAGTAAAAAAATGCGTTTGACACGAATGAAAAATCATTAATGAAGAACGCACATTAAGAATTTGTTGACTTGTATTCTAAAAGCTAACTTTAAATTAAAACTAAAGCTCTCCATCTTCAGTGACCTAGTCCAAGTCAATAATTTCGGTGTTCTGCCACATTGGTCATAATGAGAAATTGGGTAGCAAGAGGGCCATTTTCTTTACCAAACTAGTTAGATAATGCCTAATTCAATCAGCAATCAAAACTTTTTCTTTTTTCTTTTCTGGTTTAAATTTTTTTATTGGTGCCTATGAAATTCTATGCTTAATTTAAGAAATAGGACAATTTGTACCTTGTGGTTGAAGAAGGGTTGAGCTTTGAAAATGTCCTTATCTTTCGCTTTTTCTTTATCTTCTTTGAGTCTAGAGCTGCAGAAACACTTGAGATTTGTCAGATCACCAAGTTGTAGTGTCTTTAATTGAGGAAAGGTGATGATCTCATCGTTTGGTTCTCCTTCTTGACCGCTTTTTCTTGTTGTTTCTCCTATTGCAAGTATCTCTTCCAGCTTTGGGCATTTTCTAATATATACCTCTTCGAGGTGCAGAAGATTCTTGACAATGAAAGGTGAGAATACATTTCTCAAATTGTTGCAGTCTTTCACACTCAGACTCCTTAATTGACTAAAAGACTCTGATTGGTTATCCCATAGCTCTTTTGTGCTCAGTGAAGAATTGATAGTCAAGCTCTCCAAAGAAGGGAAAGCAACCTGCAAAATTCGTCACATGATAATTTGTTAGTTAAAACTTTGTACTACCTACATATATTCTTTCCGAGTTAGAGGTCTTAGAAATCCTCTCCATGTGACGTGCCCAACGAAATTATAAAATCAATTGCATGAACCTGATAGTTGCAGATGCCATAGAGACCATGTATATATTTAAAATCAGGTAGCTAAATTATAAGTTGAAAGATAATATAGAATATCTGAGTTAGCGGGGTATTTCATGACAAAGGTTGTTAATTGTATCATTAATTGTAGATGCTTAAACTAGGATCGGACACTTATGGGCTTGGCGGGGTTTAGCTGGGTATGCTATACTATTATTATGGGCCTTTACCATCCGCCCAAGCCCACTCGCTCAAACAAGTTAAAAGGGATGTAAGAATAATAAAATTTGGCCTAAACTTACAAAATAATAGGAAAACGAAATGAAGAATTTGAATTAAAAGAATGCATAAAGTACACCAAATTAACATACTAATTGCTATATTTTAATTACCAAATTAATTGTCTTATGGATGAACCCTAGCTAAATTATATTGACTCAATAGCACGTGTGCAAACAAATTTAGCCTAGTCTTATTCAAAATGGATGTAACAAGTTAAAAGGGATGTAAGAATAATACAATTTGGCCTAAAGTTTCAAAATAATAGAAAAACAAAATGAAGAATTTGAGTTAAAAGACTGCATAAAGTACACCAAATTAACATAGTAATTGCTATATTTTAATTACCAAATTAATAGTCTTATGGATGAACCCTAGCTAAATTATATTGACTCAATAGCACGTGTGCAAACAAATTTAGCCTAGTCTTATTCAAAATGGGACGACTTGACAGCTCCTTGTATTGTGGGCATGACATTTAAAGTAGGGGCGGCAAATTAAGATTCAACTTGAACACTTTTTGTTTTTCCCTAAAATAAAAAATAAAATATCACGTGTTTCGTGAGGAAAACTACCATTGTTATTATTTTTAAGTAAATTACATCTTAATCCACTTTTATATAATTTTTAAAAGTTGATACTTAACCCTCAATTACCAACATTAAGTTTTTAATCTACATTAATAGTCTTTTAGCTTAGAAATATGATGTACTAGACTTTTATTATACATATTTTAATAAAAAAACATATACAAATTTGAATTTTAAAAATTTATTTTCTTTCTGCTTGGGTTGATTATTTCCCATTGGGTTGATTCTTCTCTGTTATGGACATTGACGTTGGTTGTATCCATTCTTTTCACGTTTCATGCTGCATCAATTTAACACTGGCATGCTTGATATACCCCAATGCTATCGAGATATCTCACAAAAATTGTTTAACTTAAATCTTAGTTGCAGTTTTGTGATTTTCTAAGATATTAACTGATCAACAAATCAAATGCACTCAAATAAAGATTTTGTTGATTTTATATCAAAATCTTCATTTGATGGTTTAATTAAAAAAATGTGTTTGACACGATTGAAAAATCATTAATGAAGAACGCACACTAAGAATTTGTTGACTTGTATTCTAAAAGCTAACTTTAAATTAAAACTAAAGCTCTCCATCTTTAGTGACCTAGTCCAAGTCAATAAGTTCGGTGTTCTACCGCATTGGTCATAATGATAAATTGGGTAGCAAGAGGGCCATTTTCTTTACCAAACTAGTTAGATAATGCCTAATTCAATCAGCAATCAAAACTTTTCTTTTTCCTTTTTTGGTTTAAATTTTTCTATTGGTGCTTATGAAATTCTATGCTTAATTTAAGAAATGGGACAATTCGTACCTTGTGATTGAAGAAGGGTTGAGCTTGGAGAATATCCTTATCTTTCAGTATTTCTTTATCTTCTTTTTTGAATCTAGAGCTGCAGAAACTCTTGAGATTTGACAGATCAACAAGTTCTAGTGTCTTTAATTGAGGAAAAGTGATGATCTCATCGTTTGGTTCTCCTTCTTGACCGCTTTTTCTTGTTGTTTCTCCTATTCCAAGTATCTCTTCCATCTTTGGACAATCGCTAATATGTACCTTTTGGAGGTGCACAAGATTCTTGACAATGAAAGGTGAGAATACATTTCTCAAATTGTTGCAGCCGCGCACACTCAGCCTCCTTAATTGACTAAAGGACTCTGATTGCTTATTCCATAGTTCTTTTATGCTATGTGAATAATCAATAGTCAAGCTCTCCAAAGAAGGGAAGGCAACCTGTGAAATTCATCACATTATAATTTGTTAGTTAAAACTTTGTATTGCTTACATAAATTCTTTCCCAGTTGGAGGTCTTAGAAATCCTCTCCATGTTACGTGCCCAATGAAAGTATAAAATCAATAGCTTGAACCTAATAGTTACAGATGCCATAGAAACCATGTATATATTTAAAATCAAGCAGCTAAATTGTAAGTTGAAAGATGGTATAGAATATCTGAGTTAGCGGAAAATTTCATGACAAAAGTTGTTAATTGTATCATTAATTGTAGATGCTTGAACTAGGATCCAACACTTTTGGGCCTGGCGGGGTCTAGCTAGGTATGCTATACTATTATTATGGGCCTTTAGCATCTGCCCAAGCCCACTCGCTCAAACAAGTTAAAAGGGATGTAAGAATAATACAATTTGGCCTAAAGTTACAAAATAATAGAAAAATAAAATGAAGAATTTGAATTAAAAGAGTGTATAAAGTACACCAAATTAACATACTAGTCGGTCCGAAGAGTCAGAAACTGAGTTATTAAAAAAAATTACCACATTAATAGTCTTATGTTTGAACCCTCGATAAATTATATTGGCTCAATAGCACATGCACAAAGACGTTTAGTCTAGTCTTATTCAAAATGGAATTGACATCTCCTTGTATTGTGGACATGACATTTAAACTAGGGATGTGAAGTTAGAGTTTATCTTTAACCCTTTTTATTTTTCACTAAAATAAAAAATGAAAAGTCATGTGTTTCTTGAAGAAAACTATCATTGTTATTGTTTTTAGGTAAATTACATTTTAATATATGTAATAATTAATATTTTTTTATGTTAGTGACAAATTGAATATTGTACACACATATGCTGCGGTGTTATCTAACATTATCAACTACAAAATATTAAGGCTAAGGTATCAATCTATAACACTACAAGATAACACAACACGGAATTAGTGAATTTGGGTTGTGCTTAAATGAACTTGGGTTATAAACGAGTTGACACGATTATTAAATTTGTCTAGTTAGGGTTGACACACGGGTTGACATCTCCTTGTATTATAGGCACGACATTTAAAGTAGGGATGTGGAGTTAGGGTTCAACTTTAACACTTTTATTTTTCATTAAAATAAGAAATGAAATGTATGTGTTTCATGAGAATAACTACCATTGTTATCGTTTTTAGGTAAATTATATTTTAATCCTTGTGATTTTATCCATTTGTATATAATCTTTTTAATATTTTAAAAAGTCAATATTTAACGCTCAGTTACCAGCATTAAGTTTTTAATTCAAATAACAACTTACAAATTAGATACTCAACCACAAGAATTTCATCAGCCATAATTACTTGGAATAAAAAGTAAATTTTTTTTTAGAATTCAGAGTTGTCTTCAAACAAAAATGAGATTATATGGGTCCGTTCACATCTTTTGTCAATTCTACAAAATTTAACACTTTGGTCAGAGTCACTATCAAAGGTTTGAGTCAAATACTATATAGAAAGGAATTAAGTGAAATGGCCAACCGCAAAGAGTAAGTTGTAATTTCCTCTTGTAATTTAACTCAGAAATTTTTTTATGGTTCCTCTAATAATTAATATTCAATAAATTATTAATCATTTTTTACCCAACTTCATTCCAAGGTGATTAATTAATAATTCTAGCACATAATAACTAATATTTTTTTAAAAAAAATCCTTTATACTAGTAACTATTAAAATAAAAAAAATATAAATATTTGTTTATATATATTTTGAGAAATTTTCTAGTAACATTTAATTTTTGGAAGTAAAAAAAGAGATTAGGAGTTCACAAATTTTATTAAGGAAAAGGCTCAATAACCTTGCAAATATTTATGCATGTTTTGTTTTTATACTAAAAATTATATACTTTCAAAAAAAAATTCATTAATAAAAATAATAGCAAAATTTAATAATTAATACTCTTTTTTTTAGGTCATCCATGGTTATTAATTATTAATGAATCTACTGTAATTTACTTGTTGAAAAAAAAAAGGACTAGTGGCAAAATATTCTTTCCCAACTCTTCTTTGAATCCAAGAGTTGTAGAAACTTTTGAGATTTGACAAGTTTTGAGGCATTGCTTATGTGTTGTATTTTTAGGCAAATATTAAAACCCATGACCCATTCAAAAGATTTTTTTATTTTGTTTTTCGTACTTTTTTATCTTAATAATATGTTAGATTAAATCTATCTCTTAGTCACTTACAACTAATTGGACTATCTATAATCTAATTGCTATAGTAACAATAACAAATTCCTCTGCATGTAAGATTGTTCTATAAGGGCAAGTAAGTTGGAATACAAAAATTAAACTTGTAATTTAGAGTTGTATGCAAAACAAATTTGAATTATACTTGTGCTTATTGGAAGTTGTCCCATGAATGATCTTGTGCAGTCTTAATGGCTCTAGTTTCTGTTTGAAGTCTTAATGGCTCTCTTGTACAGGGGTGTACTCCTAACTTTTAGTATCAATAAAGTTATCTTACAAAAAAAACTTGAATTATACTTTTTCAAATAGAGTGGCTCTCAAAGTGAACATTAATATATACAACAAATATATATATATATATATATATATATATATATTCTGTTTTTATAAACCATGATGAGAATTGAAACATTAACTCTAAACCATGAGTAAGCAGTGAGTTCATCACTTCAATTCAAGCATAAACCAATTTCTGAGTCAACAGACGGAGTGCACCTTTGGTACAATAGGGCAAACTGTTTGATAGTGATTGGCAAGAGAAATTCGATATCAATGGAGAATATAATAATGTGAAAAACAAGATAGGAATTTTAATAAAAGGGTGCAAGTGTAACACAGCTTGGTAGCGCTTGACCCCCAACAAATGATTAAAGCATCGACTACGTTCTTCAATATAGGGTAAGTAATTCAAACTTTTTAATAAGGTGTAAACCCAAACTAAAAAAATTGTTTAACTTCAATCTTAGTAAACATTAAGTTGCATTTTTTTTTTTCTGCTTTCCAAAATATTAACTGACAAATTAACTAACGACCAATCCAATGCACTAAAATAAGGATTTAGTTGATTTGATATCCAATCCAAGAATGTAAAATCATTAACCACTTGAGATGAGAGACAATTTAGAACATCAAGTTTTAAACCATTATTAGGCATGGCTTAATGAAAGAAACATAGCTTTGAATAAGGACATAAAATTACTGAGACAATTTAGGCAGAAATTTGTTAAAATAAATTCAAGAGGCACACAAATCTAAGCAATTGGGTAAAACGTAAGCTGATTAAAAATTTTGCTGAATTTTTTTTTAAAAAAAGATAGTTGGGTTAATTTTTATTTATTGGTTATTTATTTGTTTTGAAAAATCCAACTATCTTAGTTTTTTTTAAAAAAAAAAAACAAAATTCAATTGCCTTACAAAATTCTGTTGAAATTTCCCATATAACCTAAAATTAGAACAAATTTTAAAATTTCCAATTGAAAATGAGAAAAGTTATTTACGTATTGATTTGTGAATAGAAAAGCTCCCTTAAGAATTACTTAAATCCAAAGTCATGTAGAGAATGAAAAATGCATTGACTATTGACTATTGACTAAGCTCAGCTGGTAACGAGACTATGTTGTGGTGGATTACCTCAATAATTCATAGGAACTGTGGTAAAACAGAAGAACCCAAAAAAAAAAAAAAAATTACTAAAGCAAATACTTCTTCAACGGCTCACTAAATGCATATCTATATCTATCTATATCTATTATTATTATTATATTATATTATATATGTAGGTATATGGGTTCACTTGAGGATATGAGAGTGGAGTTACACTTTAGAATGGATCTCAGAGTAATGAGGGTTAGAAAGAAGGTGAAGCAATCCAAACAATGGAATCTATGAGAAGGCTTCTCTCTGTCATTTTTTTCTCCTTTTTTCCTTGTACACATTTTTGTGAGGACCCTATTTATATAGAATGATCATGTGCTATCCTCATGTACCATAACGGTTTCACTAAAGTCACGGATCGATCTCTATGTGTACTTCTGAAAGGTAATAGAAACTCAGAAGAGTCAAGAAGATTCCTTCATAGTTTGGAATGGCTAATTTGGCTCTATTTCTAGTCATTAGAGCCGAACTACTAGAGTCGAATTATTAGAGCCGAACTACCAAAGTCGAACTTGTAGAGCCAAACTAGTAAATCAATCATCTTAGTCACCAATCTACATGGCTTAGAGTATTCTGTTATTACAGGTCTTGGGCCGCCTTCCTCTTCGGTCCAAAACTTGTAAATCTATTTTTAAATCGACATAATTTAGGCCGACACCGTAACACTTCTTTTTTTATTATTGACTTGAGATGTCTGAGTTTTGTTTATATATTCTTTTAATATTTTTTGTTTCATACTTTTTGATTGACAAAAATACCCATCATGATAAGGTCAGGATTCTAAAATTGTTTAAATTTGCATTATTATTTTTATCTCCTGTACAACAAAAGAAAAAGTTAGATATAAAAAAAGAAAACACGTTTACTTCACATCGGAAAAAAACAATCAGAAGCACCCCGTACATTATTATCATTATTATTTGACATAAAGATCATTATTATTTTTTAGAATGTACAATATGTAGATAAAAGGTGTTACAAATAAAACCCTAAATAAAAGCAATAATATGTACACGTAAATAACAATTCTGAGGCCACAAATAATTAAAATTGAAATATAAAGCAAACTTTAAGATTAAATTTATCCATTTGTAAATTATTTAATTTGATTATAATTCTTCTTAGTTGAACCAATAAAAAAATATATTAAAAAAGTATGTTTTTTAGTTCTGAATTCAATCTTTTTAATTTTATATTTCTATTGCTAGTAAAATTAAAAATTTTAAAACTTATGTTAAAAAAATCCTAATTTTCTATTTACATTCTATCTCATATCATCATCAATAGAAGATAGCATGTATCCTTTTATAAATTATTTAATTTTATTAGAATTCTTCTTAGTTGAACCAATAAAAAAATATATTAAAAAGTATGTTTTTTTAGTTCGGAGTTCAATCTTTTTAATTTTATATTTCTATTGCTAGTAAAATTAAAAATTTTGAAACTTATTTTAAAAAAATCCTAATTTTCTATTCACATTCTATCTCATATCATAATCAATAGAAGATATTATGTATATAATTGGGTTCTATTTTTTTAATTTTATAATTATATGGCTAATAAAATTAAAATTTCTAAAATTTATTTTAAAAAAAATCCTAATTTCCTATTCACATTTCTATCTCATATCATTATTAATAGAAGATATCTCATATATAATTGGATTCCATCTTTTTAATTTTATAATTTTATTACCAAAATAAAGATAGTTTGGAACAAACAAAGGCTTAATTCTTTCATATTAAGAAAGAGTCTGAAATTAACAACTTGAAATTATATATAGCAGTTGGAGTTCTACTTGAAATACAATATATAGTATTGAATATTTTTCATTGCTTCAATTAAGCAGTTTTCTAATCAATTTTTTTTAGAAAAAAAAAATTATAGAGAAGGTAGGCCTTAGAGATGAAAAAGGGATAAACAAATTATATATATTTAAGAATACCAACTTTGTTTTATAATATTGATAATTAACATTTAATTATTTAATTCATATATTTTATTAAAAATAAAAATATATGTATGTGTATAGCAAAGGCAACCCTTTCATATTAAACATAACTGATAAAAAATCTTAAGAAAAGAAATATATTAAAGTGGAGAAAATTTAAATTCTTGCTATGTTATTTTCGTTAATTCTAAATATGTTTTGTTTGTCACTGACATTAAAGATGAAAAAGTATACTTTATTCAAATTCAGTTAATTTTACTTTCATTTTCAACATCCCATTTAATTCTGTGGTGAGTTATACATTTTTTATTTTTTTGTGTCTTGGACTATCTATTAATTTATTTACATTACTCAATAATTATGAAATATATAATAATATAACTTATATTACATATATCTTAATAATTGGATAAATATTTCACGTTGAACAAACATATTGCAAACATTTTTGAAGAAGCAACTAAAAAGGGGTTGAAAGCAAGCAAATATAAAGTTATTGAAGAAGCATACCTTTTCATTAAAAAGAGGTTGTGCAGGGATGGAACTAGAAGGGCTCCCTTCTTTTGTCGACGACTTCAACGATTTCGGGTAGAAGCAGCTTCTGAGCTTTGGTAGATGGCTTAACTCCATGATTTTCAATTGCTGAAAAACAACTTGCTCTTCTTTTCCTTCTCTTTGGTCATTTCCAATTATTTCTTCCATGTCGTCACATCTTGATACTTTTAATTCTTGAAGTTGCACAAGACCTCTTGCTATAGAGGGGGGAAAGAGATATTTTATACCACCACAACGTTTAACATGAAGAAACTTTAAGATTGTAAATCCCCCCGTATCTTTATTGTGAAAAAACTTCTCTATACCTTTCAATGAAACCAAATATAGCACTTCAGCTTTTTCCAACAAAACTTTGAACTCGTCTTTTAAAGTAATACTATCAAGTCTCAAGAACCTTGTTGATGAATACATCTCGGGAGATTCCATTTGTTCAGAATGAACTTCAAATGGGTTTATGCTGCCCACTGATATTTTAAATCTAATCAACTTCTGAAGGGGCAAAAATGTGACGTATTCTGGTATACAAATTTCCAAAGAAGTTAAGTGAGACAGTGAATCAAGCTCAACAACACTTGCTCTGCTTCTTTCTATGTTGGTTGCTTCAACCTTCCAGTCGTCAAATATATCATAAATGTATAACTCTTCCAGGTGGTGTAAACTTGATATGACACTTGGGAGAATTACTTGGACATATTTACAATCCTGTAAATCTAACAACCGTAAACGAGTCAGGTGCCGTATCTCTGGTGCCAACTTCTTGATGTTAGAACCTCTAACGCTAAGCATCTCAAGGTTCTTCAAGTCCTTGAGCATGGATACGTCCTCCAAAATGCAATCACGTAGAGATAACATCCGAAGATTGCTTAGATTTGATAAAGACGACGGTAGTGACCGAAATAGCACGCAACTCAAATCTAAAACTTTAAGTTCTCTAGTCCCATTAAAAAAAGCATCTGAAGTTATTGTTGAAGCATTACGACATTCCAAAATTAATGTATTTAGCTCAGAACATTCCAACTCATTAGGATACTTATCAATATTTTTATACCTCAATGAGATTACCCTGCAGCGTTGGTATACATCTTTCTCTGGCCATTCTTTTAAATCGACACCATGTTTAACCAGAAATGCTTCCTTATCTCTTGCGATTGAAATACCAACATCTCGAATCAGATCATGCATTTTCACCTTGTTTTCGTCTATAGGACCTTCCAACAACAAACAACAGGATTTGAGGGTACCAACCAACGCGTGCACTCTTTTTCTTGCTTTTTCTAATGTATCTGCGTTTTCAATAACCCTCAGTCCCATTCCATATCTCACCAAGTCATCAATTGAAATCTCAGCATCTTCCCGAAACAAACAACATAGCAAAAAGCACCACTTGGCATCCTGAGATTGCAGATAGTTGTAGCTCAACTCCAGGGATGAATACACCCTAGGATCCACTCCCCCAATGCTTTTTAGCATCGAATCTCTTAGTTGTTGAAGTGCATCAGCCCATGCATACTCATCCTTATCCTTCAATGCTGCTGCAACTGCAAGAATTGCAACCGGTAAACCCCCACACTCCTTGCACACCTCATCCGCAAAATAATTGATTTTAGGAGAGTCGACAGAATTTCCTACCATCTTCTTAAATAAGTTCCACGATTCTTGTTGTGATAAGACTCCAAGTGGAAAATTGTTTTGAACTTCCATCTTCTGCAAAACACCTTGGTTCCGAGAGGTTAGCACGACTTTGCAACACCCCTTGATACCATCAGTGACTGGAATTCCAATATTCTCCAAGTCTAGTTCTTCCCAAACATCGTCCAATATTACGAGGTTTTGTTTGCCATTGTTCAGTCTATACCTCAGTCTATCAGCTCTTCTATATATTGACTCCTCTTCCAGTCGTAGATTCAAACGGTCTGCAAGCTTTCCTTGAATCTCCCATATATCCATGTTCTGAGAGACGACTGCCATCACGACCTCATGAAAAACCCCATCTTTCTTCACTTGTTTTCCCACCTCTTCCACCATTGTCGTCTTACCAGCACCCCCTATTCCGTATATCCCAACGAGTTTGACGCTATTATCTTTTAAGGCCTTTATGATCTCGTTGAAAATCGAAACCCTCGACTCAAATGTCTCGTAATTTGCCGAAGATTGGAATCCAAATTCCGGAGGAGGAGCAGGGTATGCATTTCTCTCAAACTTGCCGTCATCTTTGAGCTTAATAACAGCATCCGTCTTCTTCTTGGCTTCCTTACTCACTCTATAACGGGAGCTGAAGATAAAGCACCTCTTCTGTTCTTGGACTTGCAGGTCTCCCAAAAATTTATTAACTTCTTCTTTCATCCCGTCCACCTCTGTCAGCCACCTCCAAACATGATCCTCAATGATTTCTCCGTCGTTGCTTGCCTCATTGACCCTTTCTTGGACCCTTTTTTGCTCGCCATCAAGTTTCTCAATTTCTTCTTTAAGTTTCTCAATGTTTTCTTTGTAATGAACCAAATAACCAATTTGCCGCCCCATTGATCTCATCAACGACTCCGTGATTTGCTCCACAATCTTTCCCACAGCAGGACAAACTATCTCCATTTTCAACCCACGAAATAACCTCTCTTCTCTTTTTTTGGTTTTCTTCAAGGAAAAAAATTACACAGGATAGTAAAGAACAAATGGCAGCAATTAATGGAAACAAAGAAAGATGTTTATAATATAACAAAAATAGGAAACATGCAAGAAAGGCAAGCTTAGATCAACTGAACACACTTGGTTCCGGATTTGAATGAAACGAAACTGAGAACAGAAGGCAAATAGAGAAGTCGAGCATTTTCGGGAAAGAGTAAACTCAAGTTGAAAGCCAAAGAAGAGAAAGGAAAGTGAAGGGAAAAACAAAAGTGGAAGGACTTTATTCCGAAGTGGATTACTGTCAGCTTCTCATTGGGTCTCAACCAGATTACAAGGGAATGAATCTCGTTTTGTTTACTATCTAATTTTTGGGCTGATATATATAATAACATTCTTCAATATTCTAAAAAAATATTGGAAATAATTTAAATTTTACATTTATAAGGACACTCAAATTTCATTTTTGATAAAAAAATAAAAATTGTGAAGAGTCAAAATATGAAAAATTATAATAATAATAATAATAATAATTAAAATATTAAAATATAAAAAATTTATTAAAAATTTTTGAGTATTTTAAATGAAAAATAATTTTTTAAACTGTCACCAAAATCACTTCAATACAATTTTAAAGATAAAATTTGAAAAGCTTTTTGAAGATGCTCTCACATCCTTATTCAATGTCTCTATCGTTGGTGTGCATCTAACACGTGAGGAGTGATAATAGATTTTGGGTTGCAATCCGTTATATTTTCTTTACTTTTGATTGGGTTGATCGATCAATCACTCACTTCTATTCAATTTTCTTTACTTGAATTGATCAATTAATCAGTTATCTTTTGCTTTTGCTTTTTCTTGGGAAACGCATAAATCTGAGTTTCTTTTTTTTTTTTTCTTTCTATAATTTAATAATAAGCAAATTTTCAAAAGCATCTTACCTTTCCATTAAAGATAAAATAACATTACATTTATATTTTAAAATAACTTGATAAGTAATCTTAACACAAGAATTATAATATATAAAAAATTAAATTTACTAATTTAATTATAAATTTTTATATAGTTAACATTCTATAATTCAATACTTTTGAAAAAGTAATATGAATAATAATAATTACATAAACAAAAAATAATTTCTTTTGCTTGATCGTATAGTTTCATATTTTATAGAAAAAAATTCAAAAAAAGAAATTTAAATTTGAAATATATTTTGAACACCTAAATTTTCATTGTCAAACTTCCCAATTCCCCTTTAGGAAAAAGGGGGAAATGATGCAATTACACAGCATAGTAAAGAAAAAATGACAGATGTTTATAACAATCAAAAGACACAAGCAAGATATTTTAGCTTCAGGGGGGGCGTACCTCTGTCTTGTATTCCAACGAAGGTAAGTTGTTTTGTCTCAGAATAATTGAACACACTTGGTTGCGGTTGCCGATTTGAATGAAGACGAAATCGAGAACAGAAGGGAAATAGAGAACTCAAAAGTGTTTCTGGGGAAAAGAAAACTCAAGCTGAATGGCAAACAAGAGGGAGAATACTAAACAATCAAAAATCCAAATTTCTCAATTGTCCGGTAATATCCCATGCCTCCCATTATAAAAAATATCACGATTTTAAATTTTCGTAAAGGAGAATACGTCTATGTTATAAGCTCGACTTATTTAGTGATAAACAGTTGACAATAAAAAATAAATAATCAAATATAATTCTTTTTCAGCAAATTCAACAAAACTTAAAAATAAAATTTTAATAATATATATTATCTCTAGATAAAATTGTGCTTCTTGAATAAGTAATTCTATATTGATATGAATAATGATTATTAAAATAAAAATTATATTTAATAAAATTTTTAATTTAAGTCAAATTTTAATAAAAATAAAAATTTAATTAAAATAAAATTTTTAAGCCCACCTCTCAAAATTTATGAGTCGTTGCCAACAAGCCAATTTCGAAGTTGGTGATGATAATTTATGGTGGAAGGACTCAACTTAATGGCCAGACATGTGAGCTGTAAGGTATTTGCCCTTTAATGGCAGCACTGATTTTTTCTGTAAAGGGGTAGGTCCCATGTGTTGCTGTAAAGGCCACTGTGTAAGATTAATTTTAATAACAAAAATTATTTTATATTTTAACTTTTTTTTGTTATAATTATAAATATTAATTTTTTAAAAAATAAAATTATTATTTTTTTAACTATTATTCTTAATCATTAAAAATATTATAAAAAAACATCAAATATAAATTATTCATATTTTATAATCTGAAAAGTTGGTGTGAATAGTAATTATTAAAATAAAAATTATATTTAAAATTTTTTAATTTAAATCAAATTTTAATAAAAATAAAAATTATTATTAAAATAAAAATTTTTAACCCACCAACCAAAATTTATGAGTCGTTGCCGACATGCCAATTTCTAGGAAGCTGATGATAATTTATGGTGGAAAGAGTAAACTTAATGGCCTGACATGTGAGCTGTAAAGTATTTGTCCTTTAATGATTTTTTCTGAGTCACGCAATTATTTCAAGGTTTAGTCCCATGCGTTGCTGTAAAGGCCACACTCTGTAACATATGTCCTAATAACAAAAGTTATTTTAATACCGTTAAATTTTAGTAGTAATATAGTAATAAAGAAATTTATATTTTAACTTTTTTGTTAAAATGGTAAATATTATTTTTTTAAAAATAAAAATATTATAAAAAAAATATCAAATACAAACCATTAATAATTTACAATCTAAAATATTAATGTGAATAATAATTATCAAAATAAAAACTGTATTTCATAAAGTTTTTAATTTTAGTCAAATTTTGATAGAGATAAAAATTATTATTAGAATAGAATTTTTCAATTCACTTACAAAAATTTAATTTTGATAGTTCCTTTAATTTCATCATTAAAATTGATCTAAAGTTTCAATAGAAAAAAACAGCACTATATAAACCATCGAAATGATTTTGTTGATGAGTAATCAGATTGATGTTTTTGTTGATGAGTAATCAGATTGATGTTTTTGTTGATACTAATGAAGGAAGGGAGGATAAACTATTGCAATGCATTTCGGTGAATTTGATCATATATATGATAAATGACTTAAAACGATTAAAAAAAAAAGGTTATATATTAAAATTGATTGGTCCCAATTGATCATAATAAACTAACTCAAAAAATAAAATAAAAACTTTTCTTTTAACTTAAAAGTGAAAATTTCTTATAATCCATAATAATTTAATATCTTGGTGAGAGACTTAATACTAATTAATTTTATTTTTTTTATAATTATTGTTACTTTATTTTCCCTTGTTTTTTTAAAAAGAAAAATATTTATTCTTCCATAGAATATCTTCTTATCTTAAGAAGTTGTTAAGTGATGCCAAGAGTAAAAATACAAAATATAAAATGTGAAAAAAAAAACAAAAAGAAAAGAAAAGAAAAAATTATGTCCATTGTTAAGATAGTGCTACTGAATACACTTAATTTAGTCATTGTATTTATTTGTTCTGACATGAGTGATGACAGTTCCTTTTTAAATACAAAAAATAAAAATTCAAGGTTTTTAATAAATTTTAAAAGATAATAAAACACAATAGAAAATGAAAGCACACAGACACATAGGAGAGATATTATCCAATCTAACCTTCACCAAAACTAATATGTTACAAGACCACAAAACAAAGCTTTCATGGTGTTCATGTAGGGTGTGAAGTGTTGGAAATTGGGTGATGTGTACTCGAGTCTATTTGTGGTTATCCTATGAGTTGTGGTAATGAGATTTAAACATATACGTATTAGTTAAGCGTAATGAATTCATCTATGTGTAGTATCCTAAATTATCACGTAAGTCTCAAATTATCACGTAAGTTTTTTGAGTGATGTTCTCTCTGAGATTCTTCTTGGGTGACTATCAAAGTGCCTTTGGTCTTGGATCGTGGAAAGATATAGGCGATTCGATCTTGTAGCCGTCCTATTTGATGAGAAGGATCTCTTGCAGCGTTTCAAATATTTTCGTGATGTTTCAAGAAATTAATTCATATGTTTCTCTGAAAAAAAAAATTTTAAAAACAAAAATATACTTGATGAGCACCAATTCAGTGGCGAACCTAGGATAAGAAGTTAGGGAACATAAAAACTAAAATTTAAGGAAGTTTTTAATAATAATACGAAAAAAAAAAATTGCAGTATCCTAATTTTTTAAAAAATAATCTATAGAAACTAAAGGTAATAATTTTCGAAACTTTGAGAGGACAATCATCCTAACAAAATGTTATCGGTTTACTTAGTTGTCAAATCTAACTTCATTATACATCCTTCAATCCTATCCAATCAATTTTCAATGACTTTTTACCATGAAGACCTAAGTAGTTAAAAATTAAGAAAAATGTTTTAGATTCTTAATTTATTTTTCTAATTGTATTTCCAATATGTTTTGTTATTGTGTGATGTAATTTGTACCACTTATGGGCCCACCATGAAACTCACCCATGTAAAAGTATTTGTACCACATTAAACACCACTTGTATTATTCAAATATCATAAACTGGAATTGAGTCCTTAATTATTTATTGTCCTTCTCAAGGGCGAAACTGATTTGGATATGCTATAAAGTACAAAACTCTATTTTAACTGATATGTTCATATCAGACACTGACTTTTTCAAACACTTTCTAATCACATGTTGGACACACAAAAAAAAAGTTTCTAATTTTTTTTTCCCTAAATTCCGGACACATTATGGATACTTTTTCCTTTTTTTTCCTCATTTTCTTCTATTCTCCTTGATTCTTTTTTCGGTTATATATATATATATATATATATATATATATATATATATATAATTGTTAGTATTGAATAATGGATGTTAATTAAATGATGAAGTTCTTAAGTTTTTATTTAATGACTTTATTATTTTAATATCTTAATAGTATTTTTGTAATTTATGTATTTTTATTCTAGTTTTAATTTAAATAATGTTAAATTTTTATTATATGGTCATATAAAAAATATTAAAATTTTATATATATTCAATGTATTCATGTCTTACTTTCTTAAAAAACAATGTCTTTGTGTTTCCATATTATCATGTCATATTTATACCCAGTATCCATATATTTGCTTATTAAGGGATATGCTTCCACGTTTGCATAATATGGGACAAAAAAAAATTGCATAAACTGCTAGGAAAAAAAATACAGAAGTGAATTCACTAAATAGGTGATTTCTCTGTCTTCTCTCATGTGTCTTTTGTCTCATTGGATGATGAAAGACTCTATCTCGTAAAAATTACACAAGGGTTGTTGGCTGTGGGTGTGTGTATAATAAATCAATTGCCCAAGTTTATACTAATTTTTTAAAGATTGAAGGTTACTATATATAAAAATATCACCCAGATTTTACAAGCTATGACGGTTTAGCAAAATAGAAAAGGAGCTCAACACAACACTTAGTAAAGGCCCCTATAGCTATGCCATCGATTCCTCCTATCAACTACTCTTTTACTTCATGCATAATTACTAATATTTGATTCATGCAAAAATGATCGTGATCATTCTTTCTTTCTTTTTTTATTTATAGAAAGTGGGAGTTATTTCAGCCAAGACATTGATTTACAAGAAAGTTTCAGAGAAAACTTGACCTATAACAATTATTTTCATCTGTGGTTTTGTTTTCATTTCATTAATATCAGCACAAAGTATACATTGGCATGTTGCCATCATAGAAGAATAAGAAGAAGAATTGCCACAAATTATATTAAGATATTGAAACAAAATTGCTTCTTCGAAAGAGAATATGCAGGATGCATAAAATGAAAGGAATTTACTTCATTCATGTGCCTATGCCCTAGCAATTTTCACCCAGCCAAAAATTCAAGCACCAACTTTTTGAGCATACTCACAGAGTGAGCGTAGTACCCAAAATCTGTATCGAATTACCCAATAGTATTTTTCAATAGAAGTAATATCCTAACTTTGTTAGACTAATTCACTCACTACTCATGAGGTAGCCCAAAACCCTGTAAACTATAAGTGTGGTGGATTAAACTTGGAATTTCCATATTTACAACACGTCCTTCAATCCAACCACTGACAATGGGGCCATGGTCCTCCAAAAATTTTTATATTGTAATTTTTATCACTAATTTTGTTAAAATATTTTAACAAAATAGCACTTGGTCCTTCAATTTTTTTTTTTTTTATATATATTCATAAGAACTTTCCTAAAATTTCTAGATCCAACTCACCCACCCCCAAGCTCGGAAAAGATTGATATTCAGCATAGTTATTTTTATCATTTTATCAAAACATAAAGACCATCAGGAGCCAAGAACCAACCAATTTTCTCTAGTGGCTTCAATGAAGATGATAGGTTTCGCATTTAGATGTCATATAAGAAAAGAGCCTCGTTCAAATACATAAAACCAAACCAGCACCGGATTAATTGTTTGATAACCATGCTAAATTTACCAAATTGAACTTGAATAGCCATAAAAGTCAATTTTACAAATTTTTACATGTTAATAACATATTTTCCTTTCATCTGCTTAAGAATTAGCTGTCGCTGATGCCTTTTCTAGCCCGTGGCTAAGAAAATAAACCAAGAACTAAAGCTAAGAAAGCCAGCTAAAATCTTGACAGATGCCTTTGGAAACCCATGATGATACATTTTTTGTTGGAAAAAATGATTTTTTGAGCATTTAAATTAGCCATCTTTGAGCTAAAATTAAAGTGGGTCCCACAAATTAAATTGAGTGGGTCCACATGGGAATGTGTTCTCCTCCATGAGGAGATGAAGATTATATATTGGGTTGCTCAAAACCATTAAGGAGTGAATGAGAAATTACTTCCAAACATCACCACTTGGAATGGTAACTAAAGCTTGAAGCTTGTGCAAAAAGCTTGTGTCCCACATAGGATGGAAACAAGGCTTTTAAAGAGTATATATACACATACCTTGGAGTGGGGTTTGGGCCCCAAGGGGCACCCTAGTTTTTTGGAAGGGGGAAGACCTAGCACATGCTTGGTCCACCACACGCGCACGCGCGTGCCGTCGCCCCGCCTCGCACCGAACCGGGCTGGGTAAGGTCGGGTCGGGTCTGGGCTTAGCCCATCGTATATATATCTTTTTGGAGAAAATTATTTTAAATAATTTTTCATTAAATGCTGTAGTTTTGTTACTGTTAAAATAAATCAAAACGCTGCCGTTTAGTTACCAGATTAATTAGAACCAAAACGTCACCGTTCTGCGGGTACGATTTTTTTGGTTTTGGATTAAATCCAAAACGACGTCGTTTTGCAACGGCGTTGGTTTGAATTTTGACTGAACAGTCGTCCCTTTCCATGATTGTGCTTGTGTTTATTCACCATGAACAGACACAACAGAACCTTCATGATTCTGCCAAACAGTTATGAAGAGGCTTATAAATATCATACATTCACGCACTTATTTTTCACGAGTTTCTGCATTCTGCATTCTGTGTAGTGTTCGTATTTAAGAGAGAGTCAAACACTGTTGGTTCAACAGACTCACAGTTTGAAGTGCTACTTTTGTGAGATTTAGATCATTGTATCCTAGGAGGCAATCGTCCAAAAACAAATCGTGAGCACCATAGCGAGGGCGAAAATTGTCTTCAGGACATAGTGATAATCACTAGCCTTGATCAAATTTAGATTATTGTTCTTCTTCTATTTTTGTAAGTTCTTATTTTCTATTCTGTCAATTCTGATTTTACTTATTCTATTACTGCTTTATCAAAACAGTACACTATTTTCAATCATATATATATATATATTTTATAGTTTCTATTTCAAACTGATATATATACATATATACTGGAATAACAATCTTAAGACAATTTCTTTTTTTTTTTTGTTACATTATATATATATATATATATATATATATCAGTTCTACAGTTTCAGTTTTACAAAATCAAGTCTATATCTCAGTTCTTTACTGTTCTGATTTTTCAGAACTTGAAATTTACAAACTGGTATACTGATATACTGTTCTGAATATTATTCAACTTGAAATTTTCAAACTGGTATACTGTTCTGATTTTCAAAAATTGAAACATATCAGTTTTATACATCAGTTTAAATATCAGATTTACATATTAGATTTACAAATTCAGAAATTGAAATATATCAGTTTTATATATCAGATTTACAGAACTTGATATTCAGAAATTAATATACCTTTCTGTTTTAAACAGAAACTTTATATCTATAAAACTAAGGTAATCTAGTTTTGGAAAAGACTTTAATATTCAGGTTTTTCAAAACATTGTTTTGGTGTCTATTGTACTAATTTGTTTACTGTAGAAATCCTTAAACTAACTCTGTAATTTATTCAGAATTTGTTTCTGAATTTTTTTTTACTGAATTTGAGTATTATGTACTATTAACAGTAATGGCCACTGATACTACCCCTGCCCCTACTACTACTGTGGTGACACCTGTTCCTGTTATGTCATCTGCTCCAATGGTCGGAACTGTGCCTGTGAACTATGGAGAAAAGTCCGAGAAATTCAATGGGTCTGATTTCAAAAGATGGCAACAAAAGATGTTTTATCTTACCACCCTGAATTTGGCTCGGTTCCTTCGAGAATATGCTCCTGCTTTGAGGGAAAATGAGATGGATAAGCAAGTGGTTACCGCCGTGGAGGCATGGAAGCATGCAATTTCCTCTGCCGGAATTATGTCCTCAACGGTTTAGACAACACATTATATAATGTGTATTGTACCATCAAGACTGCAAGGGAATTGTGGGATTCACTTGACAAAAAGTACAAGACTGAGGATGCCGGAATGAAGAAATTTGTTGTCGGTAGATTCTTGGACTATAAGATGATTGATTCCAAAACAGTCATCAATCAAGTTCAAGACTTGCAAGTCATCCTACATGAGATTCATGCTGAAGAAATGTCTTTGAGTGAATCATTCCAAGTGGCTGCAATTATTGAAAAATTACCACCATTATGGAAGGAATTTAAGAACTACCTTAAGCATAAGCACAAGGAGATGAAACTTGAAGACTTGATTGTCCGATTGAGGATAGAGGAAGATAACCGTGCTTTCTAAAAGAAGGCAGGAAAGATGGTCATGGAATCCAAGGCCAATGTTATAGAACAAGGGCAAAGTTCTCACAATAATAAGAAGAGGAAACATAACGGAAATGGTCCCAAGCAAGGTGCAAATAAGAAGTTCCAAGGTAAGTGCTATGTGTGCAACAAACAAGGGCACCGTGCTAAAGATTGCCACAGCCGCAAGGACCAAGGAAACCCAAAGAAGAAATGCCCTCAAGCCAATGTTACTGAAGTGGACGGCCTTTCAGATAATATCTCAGACATGAATCTCTCAGCCGTAGTTTCCGAAGTGAACTTCATTGGCAGCAATACCAAGGAATGGTGGGTAGACACAGGGGCTACTCGTCATGTTTGTTTAGATAGGAAGATGTTCTCATCATATCAAAGCATAGATAATGGGGAACAACTCTTTACGAGCAACTCTTCTTCTTCCAAGGTTGAAGGCCAAGGGAAGGTGGTATTAAAAATGACTTCAAGCAAGGAGCTTACTCTCAATGATGTGCTGCATGTGCCAGAAATTCGAAAGAATCTCGTGTCTAGCTCATTGTTGAGTAAAAAGGGTTTTAAATTGGTCTTTGTGTCTGACAAGTTTATCCTCACCAAAAATGTGATGTATGTGGGGAAGGGGTATATGAGCAATGGGCTCTTCAAAATGAATGTAATGACCATTATACCTCCAATTAAGAATAATAATAATAAGAACACATCTTCTGCTTATATGCTTGAGTCTTTAAATGTGTGGCATGGTAGACTAGGACATGTTAATTTTGATACATTGCGTAGATTAATTAATATGGAATGTTTGCCTAAATTTGAAATAGATCCAAATCATAAATGTGAGATTTGTGTGGAATCTAAGCTTACAAGAACTTCTTTTCAATCAATTGAAAGAAGTAGTGAACCTCTAGAATTAATACACTCAGATATTTGTGATCTAAAATTTATTCAAACTAGAGGTGGTAAGAAATATTTTCTTACATTCATTGATGACTGCACAAGATACCGTTATGTTTACTTATTGAGAAATAAAGATGAGGCATTAGAAATGTTTAAACATTTCAAGAATGAGGTTGAGAACCAACTTGATAGAAAAATCAAGGTGATTAGAAGTGATAGAGGAGGTGAATATGAAGCACCTTTTGGTGAATTTTGTTCACAACATGGTATAATACACCAAACAACTGCACCCTATTCACCTCAACAAAATGGGATTGCTGAACGGAAGAACAAAACTTTAAAAGAAATGATGAATGCATTACTATTAAGTTCTGGACTACCTCAGAATTTGTGGGGGGAAGCAATTCTTTTCGCAAATTATATTCTCAACCGAATACCTCAAAAGAAAACTAATAAATCCCCCTACGAGTTGTGGAAAGGTCGAAGACCTTCTTACAAATACTTAAAAGTGTGGGAGTGTTTGGCTAAAGTGGCGGTACCTATACCTAAAAAGGTTAAAATAGGACCAAAAACAGTTAATTGTGTTTTCATTGGGTATGCTCATAATAGTAGTGCATATCGCTTTCTGATTCATAAATCTGAAATTCCTGATATGCATGTCAATACTATTATCGAGTCAAGGAATGCATCTTTCTTTGAAAATGTATTTCCTTACAAATCCACATAAGAGACAAACTCAAGTAAAAGAACTCATGATACTGCAATAAGCAGTAGTCGAGGCCAACAAGATGATGATGAAACTAGACGCAGCAAAAGAGCTAGAACATCAAAATCTTTTGGTCCAGATTTTCTAACGTATTTGTTAGAAAATGAGCCTCGAAGCTTTAAAGAAGCAATGTCGAGCCCTAAAGCTCCATATTGGAAAGATGATATTAACGATGAAGTAGAATCCATTCTGCAAAATCATACATGGGAACTAGTGGATCTTCCACCAGGTTCAAAACCTCTTGGATATAAATGGATATTCAAGAAGAAAATGAAAGCAGATGGATCTATCGATAAATATAAGGCCAGACTGGTTATTAAAGGTTACAAGCAAAATGAAGGCTTGGACTATTTTGATACATATTCACCAGTTACGAGAATATCATCCATTCGAATGTTAATAGCTATTGCAGCTATACACAATCTTGAGATACATCAAATGGATGTAAAGACAGCTTTCTTAAATGATGATTTGGATGAAGAAATATACATGGAACAACCCGAAGGGTTTATTGTTCCAAGTCAAGAAAAGAAAGTTTGTCGACTTGTTAAATCCCTTTATGGATTAAAACAAGCCCTAAAGTAGTGGCATGAGAAATTTGACAATCTAATGATGTCAAATGGGTTCAAAATCAACGAGTGTGACAAATGTGTATATGTCAAAAACACCGAACATGGTTGTGTCATTATTTGTCTCTATGTTGATGATATGCTCATTATGGGTAGTAACAATGAAGTCATTAAAGCTACCAAGAAAATGTTAAACAATAAGTTTGACATAAAGGACTTAGGCGTTGCCGATGTTATACTTGGGATAAAGATCTCTAGAACATCAAATGGACTAATATTATCTCAATCACATTACATTGAGAAAATTCTCAAGAAATTTAAACAAGATGATAGCAGTCCAGCGAGAACACCTGTATATGTAAGTCTACATTTATCCAAGAATAATGGAAAAAGCATATCACAACTAGAATATGCACAAATAATTGGCAACCTAATGTATGTCATGAATTGTACCCGTCCAGACATAGCTTACGCTGTCAGAAAATTGAGTAGATACACAAGTAATCCATGTCTAGACCATTGGAAGGCAATAGTTAGGGTTTTGAGGTATCTGAAATATACCCAAAACTTTGGATTGCACTACTCAAAATATCCAGTAGTACTTGAAGGATATTGTGATGCAAATTGGATATCTGACACCAAAGACTCGAAGTCCACAAGTGTCTATCTGTTTACACTTGGTGGTGGAGTAGTGTCGTGGAAATTTTCTAAGCAAACGTGCATTGCTAGATCCACGATGGAATCTGAGTTTATTACACTAGATAAAGCTGGGGAAGAAACCAAGTGGCTTCGTCACTTCCTAGAAGATACTCCAATGTGGCCAAAACCTATGCCCGCTATCTGTATTCATTGCGATAGTCAATCAGCGATTGGTAGGGCATAAAGTCATATGTATAACGGTAAGTCTCGACATATTCGTCGAAGACATAATACCGTAAAACAACTTCTCTCTAATGGTATTATGACCATTGAATACATAAGGTCAAAAGATAACATTGCGGATCCGTAAACCAAAGGTTTGACCAGAGAGCAAGTGAATAAATCATAGAGGGGAATGGGTTTAAAGCCTATGCACTAAAGAGTCACCATAATGGCAACCCAACCTAGTTGACTGGAGATCCCAAGATTTAGGTTCAAAGGGACAACCGAATTGTGTGTGACTCATTGAGATCACTATGGAGATCAAATCTCCTACTCATTCCTATGATCATAATAGTGATGCCTGCAGCGTTGAACAGGGTAAGCTAAAGTTTTTAATTATTCTTATATCTTGTTGAAGACAAGTGGGGTATAGCAGAATACTCTTAATAAGAAATCACCTATAAGAGTGTGAACTGGGCCGGTTCTATGAGAATGATAAAGGCTAAATTCTTTAGGAGCACTCATGAAACCAGGAATTGCTCTGGCCCAAAATGAACACAATCATGAGAACCAACTGTGTTAAGAAAGATTCTGTACGAATGTTGTTGTCTTGGTTTACACAAACGATTGAACAGTTCAAGACATCATATTCACTGATCAATCAGTAACCCCGATAGCATTTCAGAAGGGAAGGTTCAAGGCCACAAGCTACCTTCCTCTATATAGGAAATTTTCAAATGAACTCTCTCTTAGTGTCTGCATATCATGTGCATTACTTTCAGTCAATTTCATTCATGTGGGGGATTGTTGGAAAAAATAGTTTTTTGAGCATTTAAATTAGCCATCTTTGAGCTAAAATTAAAGTGGGTCCCACAAATTAAATTAAGTGGGTCCACATGGGAATGTGTTCTCCTTCATGAGGAGATGAAGATTATATATTGGGTTGCTCAAAACCATTAAGGAGTGAATGAGAAATTGTTTCCAAACATCACCACTTGGAAATGGTAACTAAAGCTTGAAGCTTGTGCAAAAAGCTTGTGTCCCACATAGAATGGAAACAAGGCATTTAAAGAGTATATATACATATACCTTAGAGTGGGGTTTGGGCCCCAAGGGGCACCCTAGTTTTGTGGAAGGGGGAGGATCTAGCACATGCTTGGTCCACCACACGCGCGCGCGCGTGCCGCCGCCGCCCCGCCCCTCACCGAACCGGGCTGGGTTCGGGTTTGGGCTCGAGCTTGGCCAGTCGTATATATATCTTTTTGGAGAAAATTATTTTAAATAATTTTTCATTAAATGCTGTCGTTTTGTTATTGTTAAAACAAATCAAAACACTGTTGTTTAGTTACCAGATTAATTAGAACCAAAACGTCACCGTTCTGTGGGTACGGTTTTTTGGTTTTGGATTAAATCCAAAACGACGTCGTTTTGCGACGGCGTTGGTTTGAATTTTGACTGAACAATCGTCCCTTTCCATGGTTGTGCCTGTGTCTGTTCACCATGAACAGACACAACAGAACCTTCATGACTGTACCAAACAGTCATGAAGAGGCTATAAATATCATACATTCACGCACTTATTTTTCACGAGTTTTTGCATTTTGTGTAGTGTTCGTATTTGAGAGAGAGTCAAACACTGTTGGTTCGACAGACTCACAGTTTGAAGTGCTACTTCTGTGAGATTCAGATCATTGTATCCTGGGAGGCAATCGTTCAAAAACAAATCGTGAGCACCATAGCGAGGGCGAAAATTGTCTTAAAGACATAGTGATAATCACTAGCCTTGATCAAATTTAGATTACTGTTCTTCTTCTATTTTCGTAAGTTCTTATTTTCTATTCTGTCAATTCTGATTTTACTTATTCTGTTACTGCTTTATCAAAACAGTACACTGTTTTCAATCATATATATACACATATATATATATTTTATAGTTTCTGTTTCAAACTGATATATATACATATATACTGGAATAACATTTTTTTCTCAGCTTTTGTATAATGTTTAGATGCAAAATGGTTTCGGATTTGGTATATAAGATACAGAGTGCAATCTGTTTCATGTGCACATGAAAGAAATGTCTTTACAATATTGAAAAACCAACACGCTACACATACAAGTTTAGTTGAACATGAGCAATGCAATTCTCGTAAGACATATTTCACTAACCGGTGGACACTCTAGGTCTGAATGAAGAGATCTAGCGATATCCAATCCATTCTACTGAAAAAATAAGTAACAACAATAACATGAACGGTCAAAACTATATGGCAAAGAAAAAAATGGATAGACTGTTACTGTTTATAGTAGCCACTCTGGTGAGGAGGAGGAGGATATGGAGATGGAGAAGTGTAAGGAGGCCGAGGAACAAATCCAGGTTGCTGAGCATGTGCATTATAATATGGGCCCCGCCACCCAAGATAAGCGAATTGGCCATACTCGTGGCTTGCCGCTAGCTGTTGGTGGTGCTGTGGAGGTGGGCAAGGAGGACTACCTGCAGCTGGCACATGGTAAGGAGGTGGCTGCTACAAAAAGCCATAAAGAGGAGGGGGGCGAGTATACCAAAGCATTATTGGCTGCTCGGGGGGCCGGTAGTGAGGTGTTTGGGGATGAGGAGGATTGGGCATCGTGTTTCCAGGGTCAGTTTGCTGTTGAGAATTGGATCTTTGAGTTTGATGAGGCTGTTCAATTGTAGGGTAGTCGCAAGCGCTTGTGTTTTTATTCTCCTGAAAACTGAGGCTTGCCACTTGTCATTATACGTCTTCTATCATTTCTCGGCACTGAATGTTTCTGGTCATCACAAAATCACCGCACTGCTGCTTTATGTTTGTGATTGCATCATGTTTAATAAAGCAATGAAAATACAAACGAAGTCATTCCTCAATGAGAAAGTCACTAAAGAGCCAAGGCAAGTTGACAGAAAAATTTGAGTCTTTCATGATAATGAGGCATTTAACAAGAGAGCTTAAATGCAGTTGTGTACTTTTTTAAGTCAAGCAATAAATAGTTTCATTTTTTCCCTCAACCCACCCGCCCCTTATTTTTTCCTCTTTTAGGCATAATACAGCCACCTAGATTAGCAATGAGAAATTTCATACCTAAAGAGTACTGTAGAACTTCAGTCCCTTGTTAATGTTCTCTTTGATTTCACGAAACTTTGTTATGGCAGATTCAATCTGCTTAAAGCTCTTCTCACGGGATGCTGAGAAATTTAGACAACAAAAAAACCATACAAGAATGTCAAAAGAGGAAGACACCTTATATAAATTGAAAAACAGAAGCTGGAAGCTTCAACAGAGAACAAGGTGAAAAATTTAGGTGGTCATATAATTTAAAATTTTAAACAAATTGGAGCTCTTGAGATTTAAGTATTGATAGAAAAAAATGATTGGGGGGGGGGGGAACAAAACAATACAGAAAACCACAAATAACAGGAATTCAATTTGTACATATTACTTTGGGAATCAGTCCAAAACATTACAGATAGTTGGCACCAGGATAACAGATGGTTGAAGACAATCACAAAATTTTCCAAGCTCACTTGATTGTCCCCATTACACCTCTTAATGGGATTTATTTGTAGATAAAACAACAATATAAAATCAAGCTGAAAGCAGGATGTGTAGGAGAGGTAACACTAGTTTGTGAAAAGGGTGAAGTACCAGCTCATAGGACTGGTCCAACCAGCTAGACCATTTTTTAACAAAAATCATTATATTGAGTACGTATCAAATGTTTTTGCAATTTATCATTGTCCATTTCCCTATTGTTGAAATGTGGGATTGGACCCATTACTTAAAGTGAGAATAAGAGCAAAAGCAAAGCCAAAAGTCAAAGAAAAAAAACGTATGTATCATCCTTTAAAGCAAAAGGGAAAGAAGTAAATAATGATTCTTTTCTCACAAACCAAACAATCAAAAAATCGATATTCTCAATTGTTAGGTGATATCTTGTGTTTCTCTTAAAATAAGGACACGATTTTAAAATTCTGTAAGTAGGAATGTGTCCCAGTTATAAGTTGGACTTATTTGGTAGTAGACACTCGTTCTATTGCCAATAAAAAAATAAATAATCCAATATGAATCTTTCCTAAGAACCACAATAAAACTGAAAGTAAAATGTCAATAATATATATTATCTTCAGATAAAATTTTACTTCTTAAATAAAGAATTCTATTTTTTTTCAAGAATTTCATTATATTCCGTACATATCAAATGTTTTTGGAAATTATCATTATCCATTTCCCTGTTGTTGAAATGTGGGTTTGGATCCATTATAGAAAGTGAGAATAAGAGAAAAAGCAAAAGCAAAAGCCAAACCCAAAAAAAAACAAATAATCAAAACTCTCAATTGTGGGGTGATATCTTAATGAAGAGCGGAATGTGAAAGAGAATCAAACATGTTGAATTCTTAATAATCAAAAACAAAAAGGACTCATCCAAAGAAAACAAATATCAAATTTCTAAACATAAATATATTATTAATAATTTGAATAATAAAGACTGCTTTGCATCATATATATATATATATATATATATATATACGCTAAAACTACTACTAATCTAAATAAGAATCCACTAATTCATTATACTAGTCTTATTACAATTACGAAACTAGAATAATTTTGAAAAAGAAAAAAATCTAAAATTAATAAGAATTTGGACTTTTTAGAAAACTAGAAAGCATATCAAACTAGGAAACTATAGCCACAAGTAGAAGTTAATTCAGACTTCCCTAAACAGAGTAATTACAAAATAAAAAATTATTATAAATGGCAAAAAAGTCAAATTGGAAGCCTAAATAAAGTCGTTTGGCCCCGGGGCAGCTTCAGTCATGGAGAAGTGATAAGTATTGTCCGTCTCGTCGTTTTAGGTTAAGATAGGGTTTCTGTTTCCAAAAATATGACTGGCCAACTCTGCGTCTATTAGTACTTTTTCTTAGAATGGGACTTGGACTGTTCCCGTTGTTCCTCAAAAGTCTCCACAACTTGTTCTACATCAGTCCCCTCATCTTGAAAAAAACTCAACCTTGAGTTACAATCAGGATAGAAAGGGTCTTCTGCATACTACTCGTAGATGTTAGCAATATTGAAAGTCTGTGAAGTTTTCATTATTTCTGAAAAATTAACAACATAAGCATTGTCATTGACTTTGTGCACAATTTTGTATGGATCATATTTCTTTGGCTTCAATTTGCTATAACTGCCAACTAGAAATCTCTCTCTACACAAGAAAACCATAATAGAATCTCCTTTTTTGAACACATTGGCACGCCTATGCTATCTGTAGCTTTCTTGTATTTGACATTGATCTATTCCAATTCTAATTCACCTCAGCATGTACTGCTTGGGCCTATCATGCCATATTTTCTACTGAAACACTCACACCATGGTCCTTAGGTAATTGAACCAAGTCCACAGTATGCTTTGGCTAGTGATGTAGACAACTACAAAAGGTGTTCTTCTTGTGGCACTATGAACAACACTGTTATATGCAAACTCAACTTGTGGCAAGGCATAATCCTACTGCTTAGGCCTATCTCCACAAACATGCGAACTAGACTGCCCAATATTTTATTTTTCACCTCAGTTTGGCCATCTGTTTGGGGATGAGCTATAGTACTGTACTTCAAGGAAGTATCAAACATTCTCCACAAAGTAACCCAAAAATGACAAAGGAACTTTGTGTCACGATTTGAAGTAATGGACTGTGGAACTCCACGGAGTCTCACAATTTCTTGAAAGAACAATCGTGTAATGTGTGAAGCATCTGATGTCTTTTGGCATGGAATGAAGTGCATCATCTTAGAAAACCTATCAATAACTACAAAAATATAATCTACCCCTCATTGTGTTCTTGGTAGTCCTAACACAAAATTCATAGATGGGTGATAAGTGTGCGAAAGTGCACTCTAAATACTCTATTATTATATTAAAATGCTAAAATGTGACCCTATTATTAGAGCATAATATTTAATATTCTTAATTTCTTTATATTTAGATTTTTTGACATATTTTCTATTAAGTGAGCTGATTAATATATTTATTGAATTAGGGAAGCATTGAAGGTAAAAGAAGAGATATGGAGTATATTGTGCAATTTTCAGCTTTTAGGCAAACTCGATTTATGGAGCTTCAATTGAGGTTTGGATGGAGTTAGAGTTTCAGAATGAGAAAGTGATTTTCATGAAGTTTTTAAAGGATGTCTTAAGATTTTCAGAAAGGTCTAGTTTGTAAAAATTCGAGTTCTTTTAGGCCTCCAAACATTGTTTCAAAGTCAGGCTTGGAGAGCCAGATTCCTATCAGAACCAGCAAACTTCAACAGGTCATAACTTGAGTTTTCGAAGTCCAAATCAGGTGATTCAAAATCCTAAATTTATCTACACATCCAAGGATACAACTTTCATGAAGAGCCTAGATCAAGATTCAGTCTTTATCTGATACAAAAAAGGGACCTAAAGTTGCGGCTGCTGGCTGTATGCGGGAGAGAGAAAGGAGCAGGCTGATTCAAGAAAGAAAGGGAAAAATGAAGCTTAAAAAGTCAACCAAGTTGGGCTAATTGGGCAGAAGGACAAGAAAGGAATTAAAGGAAAGAAAGGAAGAAAAGGAGCACGACTGACCAAAGTCCAAAAGAAATAAAAAGAGTAAAGGCGTGGGGTCCAGGCCAAGTGAAGAGAAAAAGAAAAGAAAAAAAGCAGAATGCGCTAAGCGGTTGGGCTGAATAAAAAAAGGCAAGGAAGAGAAAATGCAAGCCCATGTACAGGAAACAAAAAACGCAAGCCCTCATCGTGCGGCACTGGGGGCTGCATCGTGAGGGCTTAAGCTGAAGGTTTTAAATAGGAAAAAGCTGCTGGAAATAAGGGGAGTGAAAAAAAAATAGGTGCGGCGCTAACTGGGGCAGTGGCGGAGCAGGGAGGAAAGAAAGTCAACATGTTTCATGTTTACTTTTATTTGAGATTGATATCGTCCGTGATGCGTATGGGTAACTAAATTTTTAAGTAAGATTAGGGATGAACTTATACATTAGATGGTATTTTTAATTTATTTTTGATTCACGTACTGGATGTTTATTTATTAAAATTCTTTGGTTTTATCATTCTCAATTTATTGTTGGTATTTTATTCTCCAAATAATTAAAGAGTTTATTTCGTTTATAGATTTAGTCATGTTTTTTTCTATTGAATGGATTAATTCTTTGATTATGTTTGGATCAATTGATTATTTATATTGATTTAATTCTTTGCTGCAATATTGCTCCCTGAGTATATTGTCGTCGTTGGATTTTCTCAATGTGGATAACAATTTGTGTGATTTAAAAGTGATGAATGATTTTTCAAAAGGTTACATTTGGTTTATAATTCTATATCTTTTGATTGGAATTTTTGAAATTAAATTATCAATTGAGTTATCAGTGAATTAAAAATAATTAAAATACCGAATACATGCAAGGGATTCCCGACGCTCTACTGTTCATTAATTTGAGTATTCTTTTCTGTTAATCACTTTGTTAAATTTTAATTTGCATTGAAATCATTTTTTATTTTCTCGTGAATCATTTAATATTTTCTTTAGTTTTAGAAATTCTTTCTGTTATTCTTTTAATTTTGTCTCCGACACCGAAAACTGTACTACAACTACCGCGATTCTTTGGGCGTAATCAAATTTTGGCGCCGTTGCCGGGAAAATGGTAGAAGAATCAATAGATAGTTTTTCTTTTCAGCAGTTTGTAAATGCGGTAACTTCGTTCCCTTCTTTTTACTTGCTGCATTATTATTTTGTTTTATTTTATTTTATTTTTATTTATTTATTTTTTATTGTTATCTTGTATGCATAATAGGTATAGGGACACATTAGGTCGATTTGCTTATAGACCTGTGTTAGAGTAAGATTTAGAGTCTAATTTTTTTTAATTTTTCTAATTTTTTGTTTGATAATTCTTCAAATTCTGAAAATATGAGTGAACACGAGGATCAACCCATTAGGACCCTTCAGGATTACCTCCACCCTACACGCACAGCCACACCATCATGCATTATGTTTCATGGTTTGGAAAATGAAAATCCATATGTGCACATTAGGGAGTTTGAAGAGGTAGTTGCAACTTTCCATAGTCAAAATGCAACAAATGACGTTGCGAGACTTAAGTTCTTTCCTTTCGCTTTGAAGGATAGAGCTAAGAGTTGGCTATACTCACTAAGACCACAGTCGATTAGATCGTGGAATGAGATGACTCAGATTTTCTTTACTAAATACTTTCTCCAACATAAGACCAATACTTTAAAAAGACAGATTTTCACCTTAGCACAAAAGGACAGTAAGACTTTGTATCAGTCTTGGGAGAGATTTAAGGAGTTATTGAGTATGTGCCCTCACCATGGGTATGAGAGTTGGCGTCTAGTGAGTTATTTCTATGAGGGACTTACACCTAGAAAGCGCCAATTTGTAGAGATAATGTGTAATGGTGAGTTTTTGCAGAAAGATCCTGATGAGGCCATAGAGTACCTTAATGAGCTTACTGAAAAAGCTCACACTTGGACAGGACCTAGTGCTACTGAGAGCACAAATAGGTCATGACCTATAGGGAACCAAAATGGAGGTGGAATTTACCATCTTAGGGAGGAAGACAACTTGAAAGCTAAGGTGGAGATACTCACTAGGGAGCTAGAGGTGTTAAAAGCTAGGAACTTAAAGCCAACACACTTGGCTAATCATGAAGAGTCTTTTAGACCATGTTCAGTATGTGTGGGGGTAGGTCACCTCGCTCAAGAGTGTCCCACATTTGCTGAGATGAGAGGGATGTATGAGGAACAAGGTAATACCTTAGGTATGTACAAGAAGCCCTTCACACTTTTCTCTGAGACCTACAATCTAGGGTGGCGCAATCACCTCAATTTTAGCTGGAAGTCTGAAAACCAGCCACCCGCACCATCACCTGCACTGCCCCCTAGATCATACCCTGCACCATATCATGCATTTTCATCTTCTAGGAATTCTTTAGAAGACACTTTGCATACTTTTATTGAAGCACAGGGTAAGACTAACCAAAAGTTTAAATCTTTGATTACACAGGTTGTGGAAGAAAACAAGGAGATAAAGAGCCAAGTGTCCAAATTAATGAGCTTTTTTAGTGTGAATGAGCGAGGTAAATTCCCTTCCCAAGCTCAGTCCACACCCTATGGTCAACACATGGCACAAGAAAATTTGAAGGATGTGAACGCCATTGTGACTCGAAGTGGTAAGTCATTACACATTCTAACAACGGACAAATTGGGGGATGTGGAGTTTCAAGATAGTAGTAATGCCGAGTTGCCCAAGGAACCAGAGGTGACAAAGAGCCTTGTTAAGGTACCATTCCCACAAGCTTTAAATTCAAGCAAACGAACTTTGGATCCTAATAATGAAATCTTAGAGAATCTCGGGCAAGTAAAAATCAATCTTCCTTTTTTACATGTGATTAAACAAGTTCTTACTTATGTAAAAGTGCTTAAAGATTTGTGTACAGTTAAGAGGAAGCACCATGTGAAGAAGACAGTGTTCCTGACAGAGCAAGTTAGTGCTCTAATTGAGCAGAGGATTCCTCCCAAGTACAAGGATCTTGGTTGTCCAACCATCGTATGCAGCATTGAAAATCATGAGTTTGGGCAATTTTTGCTTGATTTAGGAGCTAGTGTGAATATAATGCCTTATTCTATTTATTTGTAGATGGGGTTGGGAGAAATCAAACCAACTTCTGTGGTATTGCAATTGGCTGACCGTTTAGTCAGAGCACCACGAGGTGTGGTAGAGGATGTTCTGATTCAAATTGATAAATTTTATTATCCTGTTGATTTCTTAATCATTGACACCAGCTCTGTTGTTGACTCTACTTCAAAAATTTCTTTGATTTTAGGTAGGCCTTCCCTTGCCACTACTATTGCTCTTATTAATTGCAGGAATGGGCTCATGAAGCTGTCTTTTGGAAACATGACTCTCGAGGTGAATATCTTCCATATTGCAAAATAGCCAGAAGATGAGGACAAGAGCTGCCAGACGTACATGATTGATTCACTCATGGATAGGGGAGTTCCTGCAACTCATGATTTTGATCCGCTTGAGCATTTTCTTGTTAATTCTGAGTTTGATTATATTATTGATCCATCTGATGTTGTTGATATTTGTGTTATTTTTTATAGAACTCAGGATTATGGAGCATGGGCATGGCAACCAAAGTTTGAGGAGTTGCCTAAAAAAAGGGAAGAGCAGATTCCTTCAAGTGTGAAAGCACCCAAAGTTGAATTGAAGCTTTTGCCTAAGGGTTTAAAGCATGCCTTCCTTGGTCTAGGTGATACTTTTCCTGTTACTATCTCATTTGAATTGTCTAAGTCTCAAGGTGAGAAATTAATTTAGACCCTAAGTAAGCATAGGTCAGCCATAGGTTGGAGCATTGCTGATATAAAAGGTGTGAGTCCACTAGTATGTTCTCATAAAATCAATTTGGAGGAATGAACTAGCCCTCGTAGAGACCCGCAGTGTAGGCTTAATCCTACTATGAAAGAAGTGGTGAAAAATGACCTAGGAGAGTTAGTCCCTACAAAACTTGTGACTGGCTGGCGAATGTGCATTGATTATAGAAAACTGAATCCTGCCACTCGGAAGGCTAAAATGAGAACGTTTCATGATAAAAATATTTTGAGAAAAACGTTTAAGCCTAATGATCTAGTGTTCTTATATGATTCTAGACTCTTTAAACACCCAGAAAAACTCAAGTCTAAGTGGACAGACCCCTTTATAGTGAAAAATGTTTTTGAAAATGGGGTAGTCGAATTAGAGGATCCCAAGGATGGTTGAGTTTTTAAAGTACATGGTCAGTGCCTTAAAATTTTAATTGAGGCAAGTTCCGGAAGTGGAAGACATTCCACTTATGGACCTGATCTATCAACCTTGATCACGCCATGCAGGTATTTTTTTTTTTTATTTTGTTTGTCTTTGTTTTCTTTTATTTTAGTTCTTTTTCTTTTTGGTTGCTGTTGTTTTCTTTATTTTTATTTTTTTGCAGGTTAATTTCATTTTGTCAGTTCAAGTTGCCATCTTTGGTGCTTAGCGAGTTGCTCACGTCACATCAGGTGTATTCTCCCCTTTTTAGTACCCTCCATTCAATTTTGATTATTAAACATTGAGGACAATGTTTCATTTAAGTTAGGGGGTGGTGGTGCAAATTCAACATTTAACATGCATGTTGGAACTCTGTGACACATGAATTTTTTTTAAAAAATTTTCATCACACGTGCATTTTTTCACATGAGTACTCATTCTCATTCATATCCATTTTCGTGAATTCACTGAATCCACCATAATCATTCTGCTGAGGCATTCACATAACTTTTAATACACTTATCTAAACTTTGTGGTAAAATGGTGGTTTGACACATGTAGCTAGAGAACTCTTTTGCTTAAGTATTCATGTGAGTTTTGGAGAGAATTAAAGGCTTACAAATGCAGAAAATTGTGATAAGCGTTCATTGATCTGTTGAATTGGGCACTTCTTTTGAGAAGATCATTACATGGTTGGTGAGCGGATATACTTGGGATATGACGAAGGTTAACTTAGGATTAACGTTTGAGCCTTTCAAGCTAACCATTCTCATCATAGACCCTTAGTAGCCAACTTTGAGCCAACAAACATATATAATTTTTTTTTCATGTGCCCACATCATCCATACCGCTCTACATTGGAGTATAGCCTATACCTTAATTTTCTTACCTTTTTGCTTCTAAGTGTGTACTAGGTGTGGAATTTGCATTTCTTGTCTTTTGTGTTGAATTAGAGAAAGTAGAAAAAGAAAAAGAGAAGAGTACAAGTGCAAAGTGTTCAATTGAGTGAGCATCAAATTCAATTCTCAAAAAAAAAAAAAAAAATACAAAAAAAAAAAAAGAAAAAGAAAAAGAGAACGAGGAAAGAAAGAAGAATAAAAAGTATTGTTATTCAATGATCTGAAAAGTTGAAGAGTATATCAAATGAGAAGTTTGGTTTGTTATGATTTTTAAGAAAATTCTCTTAGTATATACTTGGAAGTTTTTTGAATCCTTTTTATCCTTTTCTTCATACAGCCCCTAACTCGAGCCACGTTACAACCTTTTTTATGTTGATCGTTCTGATCCTAAGTAAGCCTGTGGAAAGAGTGGTAAAAATCTAATTTGTTAGTGCGCCTATCATAAGATCAATGTTTGCTTGTTGCTTGTACATAATTGCCTAATTCTTCATTGAGCATGTACACCCCTTGTTAACTCCATAGAGAGAACCCCTACATGAAACACTTTTATACCCGTGAGATATGGAGTTGAACCTTTTGGTTAAGATATTCTTGGTGTTGCATGTGTCATGATTTGTGGTTAGGTGGATATGGTTTGGAGCACACACACACACACTCTGCGAATTGCTATAAGTGGACTAATTGTTATAGGGTTATTGAATTCCTGAAATTGCTTTGATATGCGAATCTGAAAAGTGTGATTAGATGCCTTCTGTGTGTGATCTTCTTTGGTCTCTCTGCCATTTTTGCATGAAAATTGTTAGGGACTAGCAATGAGCAAGTTGGGGGGTGTGATGAGTGCGCGAAAGTGCACTCTAAATACTCTATTATTAGATTAAAATGCTAAAATGTGACCCTATTATTAGAGCATAATATTTAATATTCTTAATTCCTTTATATTTAGTTTTTTTGACATATTTTTTGTTAAGTGAGCTGATTAATATATTTATTAAATTAAGGAAGCATTGAAGGTAAAAGAAGAGATATGGAATATATTGTATAATTTTTAGCTGTTAGGCAGATTCGATTAATGGAGTTTCAATTGAGGTTTGGATGGCGTTAGAGTTTCAGAATGAGAAAGTGGTCTTCGTGAAGTTTTTAGAGGACGTCTTAAGCTTTTTAAAAAGGTCTGGTTTGCAAAAATCCGAGTTCGTTTGGGCCTCCAAACATTGTTTCAAAGTCAGGCCTGAAAAGCTGGATTCCTGTCTGAGCTAGCAAACTTCAATGGGTCATAACTTGAGTTTTTGAAGTCCAAATCAGGTGATTCAAAAGCCTAATTTATTTGCACATCCAGGAATACAACTTTTATGAAGAGTTCGAATCAAGATTCAGTCGTTATCTAATAGAAAAATGGACCTAAATATTGTGGTTGCTGGCTGTGCACAGGAGAGAGAAAGGAGCAGGCTGATTCAAGAAAGAAAAGGACAAATAAAGTTTGAAAAGTCAACAAAGTTGGGCTAATGGGGGAGAATGACAAGGCAGGAATTAAAGAAAAGAAAGGAAAAAAGAAGAAGAAAAGGAGCACGGCTGACCAAAGTCCAAAAGAAATAAAAAGAGCAAAGGCGTAGGGTCCAGGCCAAGTGAAGAGAAAAAGAAAAGAAAAAAAGCTGAATGGGTTAAGCGGCTCAGCTGAATAAAAAAAGGCAAGGAAGAGAAAATGCCAGCCCATGTACTGGAAAAATAAAACGCAAGCCCTCATCGTGCGACGCTGGGGGCTGCATCGTGAGGGCTTAAGCTAAGGGTTTTAAATAGGAAAAAGCTGCTGGAAATCAAGGAAGTGAAAAAAAATAGGTGCGGCGCTGATTGGGGCAGTAGCGGCGCAGAGAGGAAAGAAAGCCAACATGCTTCATGTTTATTTTTATCTGAGATTGATGTTGTCCGTCCTACGTATGGGTAACTATAATTTCAAGTAGGATTAGGAATGAACTTACACATTAGATGATATTTTTAATTTATTTTTGATTCATGTACTGGACGTTTATTTATTAAAATTCTTTAGTTTTATCATTCTCAATTTATTGTTGGTATTTTATTCTCCGAATAATTAAAGAATTTATTTCGTTTATAGATTTAGTCATGTTTTTTCTATTGAATGGATTAGTTCTTTGATTATGTTTGGATCAATTGATTATTTATATTGATTTAATTCTTTGCTGCAATATTGCTCCCTAGGTATATTGTCGTCGTTGGATTTTCTCAATGTGGAAAACAATTTGTGTGATTTAAAAGTGATGAATGATTTTTCAAAATGTTACATTTGGTTTAATTTTGGTTTATAATTTTATATTTTTCGATTGGGATTTTTGAAATTAAATTCTCAATTGAGTTATCAGTGAATTAAAAATAATTAAAATACTGGATACGTGCAAGGGATTCCCGACGCTTTACTATTCGTTAATTTGAGTATTCTTTTTCGTTAATCACTTTGTTAAATTTTAATTTGCATTTAAATCACTTTTTATTTTCTCGTGAATCATTTAATATTTTCTTTAGTTTCAAAAATTCTTTCTGTTATTCTTTTAATTTTGTCTCTCTGTGGAATCGACACCCCAAAGCTGCACTACAACTACCGTGTTATTCTTTGGGCGTAACCAACGGGTCTTTCCAAACTGAATTAGGAACAGGTAAAGGAGTATAAAGACCAGTGTTTTATGACTGACCTTTAGAGACTTGACAAGTATAGCATTTTTTAACATAATTACCAATGTCCCTCTTAACTTGTGGCCAAAAATATCATTCCTTCATACTAGCTATTCTCTTATCTCTGCCCATATGTCCACTCAATCCATTGCTATGTAGATCATGAATCAGCTTCTCGCAGGGATGTTTAAGGGATGCACAAAGAGTTGCCATTGAATAAGTACCCTTCATACACATAGAAATCTGTAACAGTTTGAGACTCTTTGCACTTGGCCCAAATTTCCTTGAAATCTGCATCTTTTTCATAAAATTCCTTTAGGAACTTAAATCCCACAACCTATTGTGCAAACCTAACAAGAAGATTAGCTCTTTTGCTTAACGCATTTGGAACTCTATTCAAGCTGCCAGATTTGTGTTTGATGACAAATGGGAACTTCTGAAGGAATGTGGACCATCTCATACGCATTTTATTCAAGTGTTTTTGGCTGTTCATGTACTTTAAAGCTTGGTGATATGTGTAGAGCACAACTTCTCGCTACATAAGATAATGTTCCCAATGCTTCAAAGCTCTAACAACCGCATAAAATTCTTAATCATAGGTACTTCACTTTTGATGGGCCTCACTCAGCTTCTCACTAAAGAATGCCATTGGTCGTTTCTCTTGAGACAATACTGCCACAATGCCAACTCTACTCGTATCACACTTTACTTCAAAACCTTCTCAAAGCTAGGCAATGCCAAAACTGGAGCAATGCACGACTTCTCTTTAATCAAGGCAAAGTTTTTTCTGCCTCTTCACCCCAATTAAACTTCCTTTTTTTCAAGCATTCAGTAATTTGAGTTGTAATTGCCCTGAAATTACGGATGAATCTGCAGTAGAATGTCGCTAGACCATGAATCAAGAATTGGGTGTTGGCCACTCATGAATTGCCCACACTTTTTCTTCATCCACATGAAAGCCATCTGTACTAACCATTTCGCCCAAAAATAATAAATTTTAGTAAAAAAATTACACTTTTTAAGGTTGATGTACAGCTTACTTTCAAACAGCACTGTTAGGATCTACCACAGATGATCAAGATGCTTCGTAAATAAGAATATCATCAAAATAAACAACAACAAACTTTTCAACAAAAGGCTTCAAAGTATGGTTCATGACTCGAATAAAAGTGTTGGGTGCATTGGTTAAGTTGAAAGGCATCACCAATCACTCATACAAGCCATCCTTAGTCTTGAATGTAATTTTTCATTCATCACCAGGCTTAATCTGAATTTGATGGTAACCACTGCGAAGATCAATCTTGAAAAATAACTTTGAACTCTCAAGCATATCAAGCATGTCATCTAAGCGTGGAATAGAAAATCTGTATTTGATGGTGATTTTGTTAATAGCCTTACAATCAATGCACATGCGCCAACTGTCATCCTTCTTTGGCACCAATAGGGCTAGAGCTGCATAAGGATTCATACTTTCTTGAATGAACCCCTTTTCCAGCAAGTACTCTACCTTCTCTCTCAGAATCTTATTCTCCTTTAGACTCATTCTGTAATAGGACAGATTTGGAAAGCTTGCACCAGGTACTAGATCAATGTGGTGCTGAATATCTCTTATAGGAGACAAGCAATCGGGCAAATCTTCATAAACTAATTCATTGAATTTTTCTAAAAATAGCTGTAATTTTTTCGGCACAACTAATGTTGAATCTACTTTTAGATCCTTTATCACCAAAGCTTTAACCACTAAAACATAAACTTCCTGTACCTCTTTAGCTACAACCTCGAACTCTAATTTAAACTTGGATAAAACTAACATAAACTGTCCCTCATCTTTAAAACTGTTAGTCTCAAAATCAAATTTTGAAGGGGTCATGGTAATTTTGTGTGCTCTTTATGTAAACGTATAAACATTATCGTTGTCTTTATTAGTAATATCAACATCATACTGCCATAGCCTACCCAACAACACATGACTAGCATCCATATCAACTACATCACAAATTACTTTATCATGATAATGTTTACCAATGGAATAAGCACACAACAGATTTGTGTTGCCTTCACCGTTGGTCTCTTTTTAATCCATCCAATTATGTAAGGAAAATGATTCTTTTCTATAGGCAGCTTCATGTGATCTACCAACTTCTTGGCCATAAAGTTCTCACAGCTTCCATTGTCAATAATTAAATTATAGACCTTTCAATTAACAGTACAATAGGATTGAAAAATGTTGTGACATTGGCTGGTGTCTATTTACTTTGGTGCATACAGCAACCGCTGCACCACAAAGTCGACTTGCTATCCATCTTCTTCTACAAATTATGTTCCTTCATTGAAATCATCTTCTCCAGCAGGTTTCTCTTCGTTTACCTCTTCAACAGCATTATCATTCTCAACATAGTTAATAGGTTGTTGATCTAGATAGCTATTAGAGTGATGCCTAGGTTTACCATAACAATAGCACTTGTCAGGTGTAGGCTTGGCACAGAGATTTGTATTCGTAGTGGGTACTAGCTTCTTCAGAGGGCCTCTATTACTACTACCTCCTATATAACTCAGGCCTTGCAGTTTGATCAAAACAAGTTGAATAGAAGACTGAACTGCTGTTATTTGAGTGTCTTTTCCTTTATCAGTCACTGCATAAGAGGATTCAAAAAAATTCTTGCGAAAGGGTACTACACTAGAACTTTCAGCTCTTCTTTCCCTTTCCAATAATTCTGCCTCACCATTATGTTATAAGCCTCATTAACCATTCACAAAACCTGCAATCCAATTTTGTCACGGATTGAAGGCTTAAGGCCACTCAAATATCAGAAATACCTCCTCAAATTTTTATTTGAATGCAATCACTCGTCAATGCATAAGTAACATAACATCAGAGATACAATAATATGAGTCCAACATTACATTAAACATGAGTATTTGAATTAATAGATCATCGGTGAATATCATTCACATTCCATTCATACTCTAGGCTATCACATCAATATGCTATCTGTCACTTTAGGTTGCTATCTCCATGGCTGGGATACTAATCTCTCATTGGTTAAAGTCTCTATTCATCTTAGCTTACTAACATCTAGATCTGTAACTTTTTATTCATTCCTAAAAATATACAAGATAAAACCCTGTAAGTTTAATGAAAAGCTCGTGAGTAACATCGATTCCCTATCACAGGTTTTTTGGCAAAACCCCTTGTATAAACCTTTCATAAACTTTCATATCTTTCATGGATAGCATTTAAAAAAAGAAGCTATACTGAAAGTTATTAGTATTCTTAAAACATAAACATATAACTTAGAGTTGCAAGACATTTACTTGAAATCATACATAAGCTTTATGCTAGATAGTTTTGCAATATAAACATCATCTTATAAATTTTGATATTATAAGAGCAGTAATCAAAACAATACATGCCACATCTATAAGCTTTGCCCCGTAGGACTGTTTGTTGTTACCATAGCGACCATATTATAATTTTGAGCCCATTAGTTACATAACCATCTGTAAAGACTTATGTGAAAGTCTACCAGCTCTTTACTCTCGATAGGGTTCCCATACATACCCGGCTTAACCTCCGATAGGGTTCTGATACATACCTGGCTTAACCCTTGGTAGGGTGTTCTTTTGTTTGTAAGGCATGTAAATTTTTATTTAAATATACTTGGAAAACATTCTTTAAGTTATCCATGCTATAAAACATTTAAAGAGATGCTACTTGAAAGCATGCAATTCAAACATTTATCATAGTATTTTGAAAACATTCATACAATTGAAACATTTAGCATATTAGTTTGTAACATTTTATAAAGCTGAAAAGAACTGCATGTAATGTCATAAAGTTATAAGGAACTGCATTTCATGAAAAACGTCTCCATTTCAAGGTTCAAGGCTACTCACTTGTGGTCTAGAGTCCACAATCACTTGCTTACTTGACTTGCCTTGGCATTCGTCTTATCTCTATTTCCTTGATGGTGATCCTAAATCATGGATTAGAACACATGGGTACTATATCAGTACATATCTCAGCTTAATTATTTACTTACTTAATATTCTTAGTCTCCTTTGGACTTAATCTTACTTTTTAGGATTCCCTCATGGTCTTTAGTTAGGGTTCCAAACATTTTGTAGTTCATTGTGTGGCTTACTTTAGCCTTTAGGGGCATTTTAGTCATTTTTTTTTGCAGTCTTATATCGTTCGGTACTTTATCTATCTTAACAGATTTCATTTTTGAGTCTAGAGCGTCTTTTAACTATAAGGTAGTCTCTCTTTTGGTTTCTAAGTTCATCCAATTGCTTATTTAAACTTTAAGGGTAGTTTGATAATTTTTATCGTTCATATCCCATGTCTTAGGCACTCAATTATTTCAAACGAAGCTCATTTTCAGATTCAGAGGCTCTCATATACGTTGGTATAGATTTTTCTTTACTTTTTATACTTTTTGATAGCTTTATTAAGCTTTAGAGACATATTCGTCCTTTTTTTATTTGTTTCAGTGTTCTTTTTTTCCCAAACGGATATCACTGTTAGGTCTGAAATGTCAAAGATAATAAATTTAGGCTTTTTCGGATATTAATTAGCCTCTCTATGGCTTATATTAAGTCAATGGGAATTATTGTAATTTTACACTTTCATATGGGACGACATTTGGGTACTCGGGTGCTTAATTTGACCTCATTGTTAGGTTTAGAGCATCAAAAAATGTTAAATGTGTTCATTTCTATATTTTTTTCGGTCTGTTTAGTAGCCCGTATAACACTATGGGTAGTTTAGAAATTTCACATTTTTAGGTATCTGTATATTCGATATCTTGTTTAACTAAACGGACCCTACTGTTAAGTCTGAAATGTCAAAAAATATTAAAATATGTACTTTAAAGTCATCGAGATTCAATTGGTAGCTTAATTAATGCATTAGAACACAATTAAAATTATCCTAGTTTGTTCGTTCATATTTTTTAAGGTCTAATTTCTTAAATTAGACTCCATCATTGAGTCTGGAATGTCCAAAAACGTTGTGCTAGACTCTTCTAGCATTTTAATTGGCCTTTGCTTGGCCAATTTTTGCTTAAGGGCGTTTTAGTAAATTCTCCTAATTTAAAAATGATTTAAAATTAATTTTTAGGGTTAATCCATAATTAACTTAAAATTCTTGGGGTTAAAACGAGATTTATGAAAAATTATAAAAAAAACCATCCGGTCCAATCCAAAACCAAGTGAACTAGTCTAACTAAGGCATGAACCAACCGATTCATCCAGTTCTCTGCGTTATTATGACTTCATGCTGATGTCACCCCCACTTAATTGAAATACCACAGTTTTGATTACCCTTGGATTTGTTTTAATGCGGGTCAACCCAGACCTGTTTAACCAACCCGAACCTGATCTGGTCACTATTCATCTTCTTTTGCTTCGCGACCCTCACTATTCACTCTAAAACTTTAAATATTTCTTCCATATTTCGTGCATTTTCAAGCCCAATTTCTCTCTGCTTTCAATCCCAATCATTTAATAACAGTTCAACAAGCATTTTGGCATTATTTTTGTTGACTGTAACGAGCTCAAAAGCTTGGTTGGGGTTTCATGGTTATGACTGGTTCAATTTGAGCTTGTTTCTCCACCAAACTTGATGAAGTTTGGCTTGTGATGATCCTAAGGACGTGAGGGTTAATAATCCATTCTAAAAATAAAGGTTGGTGCTTGATTTGGAGGATTTGGTATTAAGGTCATGACATATAACTCGATTACAGAGCTCATGTTGAGCTTTGTGATTTCGGTTCAGTGGTTTTATAACCCTTGTAGGGTTTAGTTTCAATTCCAATCATCGAATCTCAATTCGGTTAAAGTTAGTTCAGACCTAGTTTCTTGGTGGTCGTTAATGGCAGTTTAGGGTTTTCGCATTGGTTTCTTCTCACTTTCATGTAAAATCAGTATAATATAACTTTAAAACATTACTTAAGATCAAAATAAGTGAGTTTGTTACCTATTTGGCACCTCACGATTTTTGCTCTCTCTCTAGAGCAAATTTTTCTCTCTCTTCTATTTCTTTTTCTTCTTCTTCTTTGCAACAGATCCCTTCTTTCTCTTTCACGTTCCTCTCTTTGTCAAGATTTTCTTAGGCCATAATATACATGTGTATATATATATATATATATATATTTGTGTGAATCGCCTCTTTCTCTCTCTCTCTCTCTTCACTTCATTTTCCTCCAACCAAAATCCTTCATTCTAGGCAGCAGCTGCAAGAGGTGCAGCCTTGTCACGCCCCAGATTTTCACGAACCCGGGGGTGAGAGGAACAGAAAATAGAAAGGGATAATTAATTGTTAATTAAATAAATTTAATTAAACTTCGCTCGCGATTCCCTCGATCTTCCTCACAGGATTAAAATTAATGCTAGTTAATTAATATGATAAAAATGTTCAAGTATTGCCTAAACATCTCTCCCGATTAATATTTAAAATTTCTTGACTTGAATACTTGTCATTTAAAGAAAAATGTTTCGAAAGTTGCTTTAGTGTTTCATTCAAGTTGAAAGTTAAAATAGTTCAAGTTAGATGAGAAACCACCCTCAAAATAGTTTCATTTTTTTTTTTCCAAAAGAATTACCCTAAAGTGATGGCCCAAATGGACCCCGAGGATGCCTCATAAGATGGTACCACAAAATGCCCAAAATGGCTTGACATCATGGCCAAAGGTGACCCAAAATGGTGGCCAAACTTGGCCCAAAATATTGTCTAAAAGGTGTCCCAAAAATAGTTCAAAAGGTGGCTAAAAAGTAGCTCAAAGGTGGCCAAACAAGGACGGGACAGCAGGTGGTGGCAAGGGGCCACGCGCGCGGGGCAACAGGACACCTCGCAGGCGCGCGCGAGGGTGGACTGCAGAGACGTGGGCTCGCAGGGCAGGCAGGCCGCGCGCGGCTGGGCGACAGGCTGGGCTGTGCAGTTTTTTTTTTCTAATTTTTTTCCCTCTGTTATTGTTCATGGCAGAGAGTAAATTTCTCCGTCCAGCAGCCCAAATTTCTCTATTTGCTGCTCCAAAATTTCTCGTTTTTCTGGATTTTTCCCAAGTCATTTAGACCCCCTTTTTCACCCATGTTTCAACCCATTTTTCCTAAACTTTCCACCTCATTTACTACTCAATTTCAGCCCATTTTTCCCAAGTTTTAAACCCTCATTTTTTAGCCCCTCTTCCCCCCCATTTTAAGGGTATTTTACACATATGTTTAGTGTTCAAGTTTTTTTTTCTGAAAATTTGGGCATCACCTCCCCTATTTTTCCAAGTGTTTCCTTCACCTAATACTCACAAAATTCATATACTTAATAGTCAAGCAACCCACCCTCACTCGGTGGCTACAATAGTCATAGTTCAATGTGCATCTATCAACTACTTCCAATACATCCATGTAATACACGTTTAATTAAAAACATCATACATTCCTTACAAAAATGGCCCTAGGCCACATGTTTACAAGTTATTCAAATAAGGAACAAAATAAAATGGGCTTATGCCCTTACATTCAAAACATGCCTCAAGGGCCAAATCTTTAATATCATCCCTTTCCTCCCGCTCTTCAAGACTTTAACAAGTCTCAAGTGCTCGGGGTCTCGTCTGAAAATAATGTCCCACGAATGGGTCAGCTCAACTGCTGGTATAATATAGCACTAAGACTAGAAACAAATTCGAGGGACGTGGCATGTGCACGTGTACAGTTTAAAAGCTACATCCCGTTATCCTCAATGCTTATGCAATGTCAATATGCGTGACTCACACATGCAGCTCAATGACACTCATGTCTCATGATACGGTCCTTCCCCGCTGGTATGAGTACCGCCACGTATGTCTCATTTTCGGTACGTCCCCGATGAAAAGGAGTACCAACGGCCGAATTTTGGGTTTTTCACCACAGGATCTACACTTTCATAATGTCCAGCACCTCGTGCTCAACTCACACCATGATCTCAAGGAATCACACTATGTCAAAATGCCATGCTTTCATTATACAAGTTCAATATAGCAATGCATCAAACACATGGTATCCCTCATCCCAAATCATATAACTCATTTAATGAAAGTTAAATTTAAACTTCAAGGCATCACCCTCATAACATGTATACATCATAATTGAATATATCCATACATATGTAAAGCCCAAGTCTCACACTTTCAACAAATTCATAAGGGGCATAGAATTCTATTAAATATAAAAGCATCAAATCATTACATGGCCCAACCAAAAGGTGTGTCAATAATTACATGGGTTAACAATCTTATGGCACAATTCTATTAATCAAATACACACCAAACAAAACAAGAAATCACGCAAAATCAACAAGAACAAAAATACTCCTAAACTACCAACTCTAGGCTTTTCAAAGGAGCTATTTCCTAAGTGATCTCCTAACCTTAGATATAAATTTACAGCAGTTCAAATACATGTAAAAACACAAAGGAACTTGAATCTATTGCTAGCTTAGCACTACATCATACCTAAAATCAGTTTTTCTTAAACTGTGGTGGCTGTGTTTGCTGGACTACCAAACTGTTTGGTGAGAATATAGTACTCATGGAGACGAACAACTTCTCAGAAGGAAGTTTGGCCAAAATCCTGCTCAAAATACGTGTTCCGGAAGCTTAAAAATATGAAATTCTAGGATTTTTTTTTCTCTCTCTCTCTCTCTCTCTATATATATATATATATATATATATATATGGACGAGAATTTTGGAAATTTCAGAATGTATATGTGTATATAATGGCCCCAAGTGTACATAATGGCAAATGACCATTTTGCCCTTAATGAGCCCCGTAGCCCCGTTACTCTACAACTCATTCCTAAACGCTTCAATTTAAAATTTTGTTTTAATCAATGTTCATAAAACTATTTTAAATGAAAATTCTCAGAAGAAAACATTTTCGTTTGAGGTCGGGATCATCCCTTTCCACCCGGGCCACCCGGATGCCCTTTTTGTCCAATTTTGAAATGGTTTCCGTTTTAACTGAAATTTGAACAGTAGCTACCTTATAACATTCTAAGCACATTTTTCTTCTATGACACACTCCAAATATGCCTCTAAACATGTCTTACGGCTAAATGATGCATGAAAATGCAAAACCGATAAAACCGACAAACAATGATATCCTACCAGCAAAAATGAAAAATTTGCCCTCATTTTTCGAATCTTGACAAGCCTCTTCCCTTCTCTTTCAAGTGATAGAAAGCAGCCCTTGTCTTTCCTTTCACCAATCACACACTTTTACTTCACACACACACCTCATACACTAAACACACACACATGTGCTGTAACACCCCAGTCCGATTAATAAGAATTAAGTCGCTAATTATTAATTAGTGATCCTTAGTAAGAAGATTAAGAAAATTTAATTGGGAAATAAATGATAATTCTAAAAATACCGAGACTTTAATAACAAGACTGATTCCAAGAAAGTAAATCCAAATAAATAAGGTTAAGATTATTAAATCAAGACATGGACAATGGGTATTAAGTCGGGTAACAAGTGAAAAATAAAACAAAATATATGTTAATAATAATAATATGATAAAATAGTAAATAAATAAAATTAAAATATAATTGAAATTAAAATATGTTAAAAATACACATATGAGAAATACACACATTAAGTGTGTATTATATGGGCATGGCCAAAATGTATACATACATATACAAAAATGTATATATATGTATACTGACTTGAATTTATATAACTACCTATTAAATATTAAATAGTATATAAATGTGTGTGTGTGTGTGTGTGTGTGTGTGTGTATATATATATATATATATATATATATATATATATAAAGAACTGAATGAATGATGAAGGAAGGTCGGCAGCCATGTGATGAGAGCCATGCATTTGTATAAGTGTTCTCCATGCAAACAGGGAGGCCAACAGGTGGCATTGTCACCGACCTCAAGGTCGGTTAAGAGAGTAATTAAAAGGAAAGAAACGAAGGGGAGAGAAAAGAAAGATAGAACTGAAGCATAGAGAGAGAGAGAGAGAGAGAGAGAGAGAGAGATGGCTGCCATAGATGACAGTGAAGAGGAAGCTTCAGGAGTTAAGCTGGGGGCCAAGGTAACTACTCAATTTCCTCTTATTTAGTTTCAAAATAATTAGAAGCCAAGAAGCAGTAGAAAAAGTAAAAGAAAAAAAAAATTCAAAATATCCCCTCTGTAACCCATGACTAAATTTAGAAGAAATTCAATGGGAATTAAACTTGATTCTATGACTGAAATACAGTATAGGATTTTGCAACGATTCCAAAACAATTGGAATCATAGCAAACGGCCCAAAAATGACTATGTTAGAACGTATTGTGCATGGCCGGAAAACCCATTGAGTGTCGGAAACTAGGTTCTTTGAGGCTTAAAATGGTCCCAAATAAATTCTGTGACCCTTATGATCAATTTGGTGTGAAAATCTCTAAAAATCAACGTCAACATCCGGAGAAAAATGAAGGAATAACTTGTAGTTTTCGGCACCGGTGGAGTTGCTAGAGCAGCGACTGGAAAAATGTGAAGGATGATGAACAGTAGTAGACTCAGGTCAAGCTCGGTTCGAGCTTTGGAGCGGGTCAACCCGGTTTGATCCTGTAACTTATAGATTAATGTGTCATCGTTTTGTTAAAGAAAAGATAGAAGAAAATCAAAACTGAGGCCAGTGGGGTTTGACCCACTGACCTGCGCTGTGAGAGAATTTAATAGCCCAGTCAATAGCCACCTTGCCACTTGTTTACTTGTGTAAAAAAATTCATTTCAATATAAATATAATATATCCAAAAAGAATAATGTAAGTAAATCAAGGTAATTTCATAAATAGTCCCGATGTCCAAATTAGTTAAATGAATAGTCAATTTTTATTATCTTGGTCATTCTGAATTCAATGATGACATCAAAATTTTGAGACGGGGTCCCGAAAAATAAAAGACACGTACAAGTGCAAAATGACCGTTTTACCCTTTTTAGTACCGAATTCCAAATTAAAATCTGCAAAAGCCTAAACCAACTTTCTTCAACATTTCGGACTCAATGGTAGAGTCTGTTTTACCAAAGAAGATACTTAAAAATATTGATGTATGAGATTGACAAATTCTAGAAATTAATACGTCTAAGACTTAAAGAAGCTACCTACAAAAGGTAACTAAATTAGAAAGAGATGTAATGATAATTAAATCATAGTGATATTATGAAATATAACTAGACTTTGAAATGTGTTTGAAATGTGATTTTAGGAACCTTCAACTAAAGGAAGAATTTTTGGAGTTAAGCTTTTGGAATTCAGGCGAGTGTTTCATACCATATTGAGGTAGAGATTTCCATTATAGATATAAATATTGAACTCTTTTATGATGTATCGACATATGATATCATTTTTCCTTATAGTTTTTGTTTAACAGCTATACTGTATACATTGACAACTATATTGTCTTCTTTGACTTAAGAAAATGTGTTTATAAGATACTCAAATGTTATATGATTTTCTTATAAATATTTGAATTGTTTTAACTGAACACCAATTAAGGAACTTCGATTTGAGTAATTGAACTGCTATTGATGATTATTGATTTGGATACGATTTTGATGTTTTGAATAGAACACTCTTCTATGATTGGTCACTATTGAATAGATTGTGACTCATCAAACTCTTCCTAGAGGGTATATTGTGGTGAGTTGGTGTGATACGGTATATCGAATTATTCTATCGATCTCAGTCAGCGAGCTTCTAATTTGCTAGCCATAGAAGTGGAATATATGATTTTGAATATGAATATTGAATATGAACCATGATTGAATATGATTTATTGAACAATGATTTTGAGTTATCGAATTATGTTATTGAACTATGATTCATCGAACTATATTATTGAACTATGATTCATCGAACTTGTTATCGAACTATGATTTTGATTTATCAAACTATGTTATTGAATATCGATTTACAATTATCATTGAATTGGGATTTATTGGAAGTGAATTTGATACCATTATCTTATATGCTATAATTAAGATAACATATAATATTTGATCATTGACATTTCAGTATTAAATTATATAGCACTTTTGAAACCCTTGGTATGTTATGGAATACTCACGAGCTGTTGAGCTCATACGGATATTTATCCAATATATTTCAGGTAACGATATCGGCAAAGAAATAGCAGGTTCAGTCAGGATAGTCAAAAACTTATAAAGCTATGAACCTTTTTTGTATTAGGATTTTGCTAGTCATGATGTAGTTGCTTTTGAAAATTTTGGACTGTATATCGAATATGGCATCAGTAGACTTTGGAAAAAAATTACATCATGTACTTTTGTAGTTACTATGAAATGTATATATAGATGACTAATGTTGATTTGTGTATTGATGCTTCCGCAATAGAATAAGAATTTTTATTCCGCTACATTTGATTAATGGAAATGAGGGAAATATTGTGATCATTGAAAAAGGCCTCGGTGGTCGATCACGAACCCTTGATCCACATAGGCTAGATTTAGGGTCGTGACATGTACTTCCGTGTATATATATCCTCATTCGTTTGTATATATGTGTACGTGGCATTATGTATGTTGTGCTCGCGATGTGTTGGTTATGAGTATTTTATGCATTTTCTTTATTAGATAGTCATTATATTTTTGATGTATTTTTTCCACCTTGGGTTAGTGATATATTGATCACATCACAAATTAGTGTTACTAACCTTGATTAGGTTAGGTTGATCCTTAGGTTAAGTTTGGTTGACCCTACTTTTGGTGATGGCCTAACTAAGGTTACGACCCACTGTTGGGTTGGGTTAGCCCTTAACCCTAATTTAGGCTATGTGGCTGCTGAGTGTCCAAAAAGTTTTAAATATTGTTTTACTTATGTAATTCTTGACACATTACGCCAAACTACCTATTTTACTGGAGGTGGGTGTTACATTTTTAGTTAAATCGTACTTCTCATTTCATCCAAATGAGCACTAAACTTGCTTAACTATAGGAATAGAATAGAAACATAGTTTAATCTTTGTACATGTCCGTACTAAAATGTCCTTTAATGATATATTAAAATGATTCAAACATGTAATTAAGTAGCACACATCACATCAAAGTTGTCCAAACATCACGTCAATTTGGTGTTTGGACAAATTCAACTTATGGAAAATTGATTTCAAAATAATTAGTTCTGAAAAAATGAATTTGAAAGAATCAATTTGATATTTGGATTAATAATTTTTAAAAGTGATTCAAATGTAAGAGGTGATAATTAAGTATTTGATAAAATAATTTGCATTTTGAAAAATGGTTGTCATATTTCATATTCAGACCCAACCTTATTGTGTATTGCATTTTGAAGTATGTAGTCTGCCACTCTTCAAAGTATTTGCTAATTACCATTCAATCAGGCAGTATTTTCATTACATTTAATAACAAATAAGGAAATAACTTGATATATCACAATCTTTTAACCTAATAAATGCTAAAAGAAAATGTCAAACTCTACCATTATTTAAACTTCACATTTTAATTAAACTTGGGTGCAACACAAGACAAAACTAGAGAGTAAAGAACACTTATACAATTAACTTCTGACAACAAACATCCAAAAGTGAGATTTTCACAACGTGGTCAGTGTCTATGTTCCGAACTTATTCATAAAATTTGAACTTAAAGAAAAAGAACAAACATAATGAATCTGATAATAGTTGAAAAGAATGGTAACCGAGCATATCTAAACATGCAGTACATTATTAACTCAAAATTCAGGTGAGAAGACATTAAAGAATAACTCCTACTATTTGCTAAAGAATTAAAATAATTAAAGATAATATGTAGTTGATTCATTGTATAAACTTGAAACTAATATTCTATACGTAAAAACAACACATTACTCTTAACAAACTTAAACAATATTTCAAAAATCATATTAGTTGCCGTAAGTTTTTTTTTTCCAAATTTACCATCGAAATTTTCAACAAGAAGAAAAATAAAAGAATCGTTCTTCACAGATTTTTGGAAGGTGAGTGAGAGAGAGAGAAAGAGAGAGAGAGAGAGAGAAAATAGGGCAGCGTTGATAATCTCGCAGTGTTGTTTGAGATGGGTTGGAGAGAGAAATCGACGAGTGAGAGAGAGAGAGAGAGTTACTGTCATCGCCGGAAAGTGAAGTCGGTAGTCGTTGCTGGAAGGTCATCTTTGCCGTCATTGGAAAGTCATTGCCGTCAATGAACTGTGTGTGTGTGTGTGTGTGTGTGTGTGAGAGAGAGAGAGAGAGAGAGAGAGAGAGAGAGAGAGAGAGAGAGAATTGGGTCGCCATAGAAAGAGGTCTAGGTCGTGATTTGGGAAAAAAATATGAGTCTTATTAGCGACGCACACCAAATATAGCTAATAAGTCCATGAGTGTCACCAAAAGTAGCTAAAAATGTCATTTTAATTATCACGTTACTTTTAGCAACGAACACATGCGTCGCTAATAATTGTTTTGGCATCGCTAAAAGATGCACGTCATTTTTTCACAAAGTTTACTTTTTCATCACTTCTAACGACACACCTTATATTCATCGCTAATATTAACTTAGCGATGCTTTGATGGGCGTCGCTAAAAATATAAATTTTTGTAGTGACACTATATATGGTATAATATATATATATATATATATATATATATAGAGAGAGAGAGAGAGAGAGAAAGGATTTTTATAATATAATATAGATAATAAAAAAATATTTATAATTTTATAGAATATTTAATATTCATATAAGAGATATTTGTAAAAAAAATTATTCATTAAATTTTATAACATTCAACAAACAATCACCAATACTATCTAATAAATAATTTTTACCAAACACTCATAAGTTATTCTCATCCAAACACCCATAATTTATTCAGAAGAAGTCAATTTATAGAATCTATTATTCATAATATATTCTCTATAAGCTAAAACTCTCACAAACTAACTCTAAGAATATTGTCCCAATGTAACTTACGTAACACTCTTCTTTGGATTTAATGCTTCCCCATATTATAATATGAACATGATTTTTTCAATTATTCAAATTTTTGAGATTTTTTACCAAACCCATGTGGTTTTGGTTTGATTTAACCCGACTCATGCACTTTTTGACTATTTTCCAAATTTATGTAGTTTTTAAAATCGCATTTTAAAGATCTGATTTCAATGTTATTTTTGTAACAAAATCGCATCTTCAAGATGCGATTTTGAAATCACATTCTCAACATGCAATTTTAATTAGAGTAGTTATATAATTAGTAATTAATTAGTTTGGTTTTTGAACACTTGAAATCACATCTTGATAATGCGATTTGAAAATCACATCTTGATAATGCAATTTTCAAATAGTATCTTGATAATGCCATACATCCTCAGCCACCACCACCATATGCAGACTTTTCAACTAGTCCACTAGGCTGCAGGTATAATTGTTTCTCTCATCTTTGTTTCTATTATATTATTGTTATATTTTTGACATTTGAATGTTTGTTTGGAATAGATGGGATGCTAGAGTCTCGCAGAGGGCCGCCCCCTCCCATGTCCTATGACATTACAAAGACCAACTAGACCAGATGAGGGAAGACCAACTATATATGGTATGGTAATTAACTATCCTCATTCATTAACATAAAATTCAACTAACCACCTACATTTTATTGTGTAGATGATCTAAGAGCCGTATACCACAAATGTCCGCGTTGAGTTGTCAGACTATTGCCTTGGGGGGTCACGATATTTGTCTTGCCCGGATGTTACTCGTCTATTTCTCAATGGTTGAATGGCATTTACTTAATCGTGTCTTGCGATAGTTCGATCTGCTACAGCGGATCCCGTTTATTTTTTATACCAATCGGAAACTACATTCGATTGATAGACGTGAAAGGCTTGGGTACGACTGGGCAGACTATCACAACAACTACATTGACATGTGGGTACACCGTCGCAAGCACCTCATCACCAGGGATCCTGGTACTGGTCAAATAGTTGATAATGACCCTTACTTGCTCTAGTACAAGCGCATTACTCACACACTCAATTGGCTTCCAACCAGTAACCATCATTCGCGAGTTACTAGTGCGATATCATTTTTTTAGATTTAGTACATTAAATTAGTATAAACTTCTCTTTGACCAATAATGTTTTAAATTTGTCCCCAAAAGCATACTGCTACGACTTTAATATTGCAATCCTAAGTACAGGATGTCGCAAAGTAATAATACTCGGTAAGTCCGAGATTGAATCATAGGGAACTTAAGACAATTGACAAAAATAAAAATTTAATAAAATCAAATATGTTTGCTTGGAGAAAATGGTTGTTTGATTGCTAAAACAAATGAAATAACTAAAAATAATATAGAAGAGTATTAAGGCATCAGAGATCCATAACAATAAACTTACGATAATTATATGTGATTCTCTTTTTTATACTCAATTGAAATTCACACAAATGGTGACCCCAATCGGAAAATGGTGTTGTGATTATGAAAATACTATTATGTTTGGTTAATTCAAAACATGGCAACACTAGTTATTTGATTCGCAGGGAATTCTAAGTATTTATCATGCCCCGAGTCTACGATAAATCAAAGAATTATACAAAACAAAGAAACTTTACTAACACTTGAATTAAACTAAAAAAATATTGAATCTTGCATTAAGAGCATTGGCGAATCACACAAAAAAATCATATGATTGTTGTTGCTTCACTCCTAGTCTTAGCCAGAGTTTTAGAAACTTATTACAAACTTAAAATCAAAAGAAAATATAATAAATGAATTGAACATGATGAAGAATCTCTCTATGTTCCGTGAATATTACTATATGATGAGAGGTCCTCTTCTTCACTTTTTGTTCATAGCCCTCTCTCATCTCCCCCTTGTCAAGATTTATATAAGTCTCTTAGAAAATATGATTCTGGAGATCCATTAGGTATAGGAGACATTCAGCTAGATTTTCGCAAGATTTTTAGGCTTTTATTTGGAGCCTAATTGACTATAGTAAATGTCTGAAATTGAAAAACTCTATTTTATAAAGAATTGTATTCCTTTATGTTAGCTTTCCAACCCAAGTTGTTTCATTCCAAATCGAATTCACATTTAAAAGATATGGTCAAAATACCGCGCAGTGGTCAAATCACATGCAAGTATGCTAGGCACTACAGCTGCAACAACTTTAAGACCATATTTGAGCCTTCAAACATTTGAATTAGACTTTTTCCACGATACACAAATTTGTTGAAATCTGAATTATTTTTCCAACGCCACAAATATCAACTCAATCCAATAGCAGCATTGAAAGATATGATTTTTTTACTTTAGCTGATAAAAAATGATCTTAGATTCACTCCGAATTATTTTTCATGGTTCTAATGAGTCCAAATATTATCTTTTAGCACAAAATCATCACCGGTCTATAAAAGACTACAAATGCATCAATTACATTAAATTTAATATATTTTTTTAATTAAAAATGTAAATTAAGGGGTAATATAGATGGTTATTTAGTGATTATCACATACTATGAGATAGATATACCAACTTTCACTCCACACAAAGAAGAATGCTCTAAAGGCTTCATCCCTTGGTGAGTTTATGTTTATAAATGCCATACGACATATTAGAGGGATGTCATCTACTTGTTTGGAGGTTGTTTATGAGGACAAACGTTTATATGACCACCAGCTAGAGCTAGAGCTAGATCTAGAGCTATTGCCTAGAACCGATCCCTAGCCTTAGCTATGGAGATGGTGACAAGAGTTTATACCTCCCCGACCAGCCTTACTACATGACACAGAGGCCTCTACATCATCTTCACAGGAATTTGAGTCGTCTATGCATATTATGCCTTTACATCAGGCTTCTTCTTTGTTGAGATTTTTAATATCACCATATGTCTCTCTTGTTCATTAGGGGCATGATGTTGTAAAGGAGGACCTTATGTAGGGAGTGACACAGGTGGAGCCACAACTAATAACACAATTGGAGCTGAAACCCATGACATAGATGGTGTCACAGACAGTGACACAGGTGGGGGCACCACCACTACGACCTTATATGAAGGGGTAGAGGTTATGGTTGCCAGTCCGACGTTAGTTTGTTGCAAGTTACACAGGACACACAACAACCGATCCCAAACCAGTAGAGATGACGAGTGTGGAATAGGAGAATGCCATCTTGTGGCACTTAATTTCATTTTTTCAATATACAAGGGGATGTGGGTGACTCACATGTATTAGCTTTTTTTTAGTATCTGTAAGTCAAACTTATATGTATGAATCAAATTTTATTACATATAATGCATTCACATATTTCTTCACAACTTTATTTTATGGGTACTTTGATAACTAATGCGACTAAAGTAAGTAAGTCCCTTAATTACTTGATTTATAGTGTTTGGGGGGCAAAAATTTCAAAAAAGTGCGAAAATAACGCCAGACCCCGACCTAACACACCTTGACGTGTAAATACACTTAGATGAAGTGATCGCACGAGAAAACATGAGCCCAGAGGGGTACTTTGGTAACTAACGCGACCGTAGTAACTTACGTCTCTCAATTACTTGATTTATAGGATTTGAAAGTAAAAATGTAAAAAAAAAAAATGTGGAAACCATGCCAGACTAGGACCTACCACACATTCACGTGTAAATACATTTGCGTGAAGTCATTGCATGAAAAAACATTGATAATTTTTTTTATGAAAATATGAAGTGTTAGCAGTGGAGTGGGTTGCTGATCAAGATGCAAATTTAAAATCGCATTTTCAAGATGCAACTTTAAAATCCTATGTTGAAGATGTGATTTCAAATCGTAAGTCTTAACAACTAATTAACTCGTAATTCTTCATCAAAACTGCAGGTTGAGAATGCGATTTCAGAATCACATCTTGAAGATGCAATTTTGTTGTAAAATTAATAATGAAATCACATCTTTAAGACGCGATTTAAAAAATTACATGAATTTAAAAAATGATTAAAAAAGTGTATGAATCAGATTAAATCAAATCAAAATCACATGAATTTGGTAAAAAATTCTAAATTTTTGAGTTGCCACTTTCCCTATTTATGTGTATTATTGGTCTTGGGTAATTATTATTTTGCAATCTCCCTAATAGAACCCTTGTGGTACCGACGCCCAATCAAGGTTTTCACTCGGCTTAGACAACGACTAGCCAGCACCCCAAACAAAATAATATAAAACCCTTGTGGTACCGAAGTGTGTAGAAGCTATGGTCGCCTGTTGTTCCAGAATCATCACCAAAACCCGCTTCAAGCCTACAGCACTAGGCCTAGCACGGACGCTCTATACCTCCGGTTCAACCCTTCAAGTTCGTTCAATGGCGGACTCTGCATCGTCTCAATTCAAGAAGATTCAGATTCAGAGAGACGACACTGTGAGTTTTGCTCCGTCAGTGTTTTCTGTGTTGTCGTTTCATTCATTTTCTTCCTTTATGAATCTTATTATTTTTTCCTTTGAGAGTTCGTTCAGTGAACTTGAGTCTTTGATTTTTAATGTTGGATTGGAATTGAATATGTTCCGAGTGTTGCAACTATTTTGCTTCTGATGAGAGAATGAGAGGTAGAGAGTTTGTGGGTTACTGGGTTTTAGATTTAGAATTATTGCCTTATGCTCTAATGAAATTGATCAAATTGCCTTACGTAGTTACATCTAGAATAGGCCCTATCATAAAGGAAAAAAGATGATTCGAATTAAGCTGTCACCGAGCTGATCAATTAACAGGATCCAAAATTAATTGCAGAAATAAATAATAGTAATCATAATTTGAACTATTTGTGAATTTGTATACAAATCTTTAGTGGTATAAAACTAAGTTTCCATGTAACTTATCGAGTTAAATTGAACCTGTAACAAATTAAGCAGGCAGTTGGATTAATTTTCCACATGTTACTCTGTAACCTCATCCTTTCTACTCTAGTTGATAAATTGACCAGTTTCCTCGGCATACTATGTCACGGTTGTCACCATTTATAGCAGTTTCAGAAGTATTTATTTATCTTTTTAAGTAAAAGGCTTTTTGATTACAGAGTCAGATAAGCATTTTTCTTTTTAAGTCCAATCCAGTAATTATATTAAACGGGAGGGGTGGCATTAGTGGTTCAATCCTTATCGCAACTGATCAAAAAATTAATTTTCATTATGATTTTATGTTTTTGCCTTCTGTTTTTTTTTTCTTCTTTTTTTTTTTTTTTGGAAAAACGAACTAGACATTTGATGCATATGTGGTGGGCCAAGAAAATGCTCCTGGGATCGTTGTGCTTCAAGAGTGGTGGGGTGTGGATTTCGAGATCAAGAACCATGCACTGAAGATTTCTCAATTTGATACTGGCTATAAAGCACTAATTCCTGAGTGAGTTATCTTTTTTTGGCTACTCATTAGTTTGCAGACTCTGAAGTTGGAGCATGGATTTTGGGCTGCTTTTAGTGGTTAATGATTTTCTATTGTTACTTCAGCTTATATCGGGGAAAAGTTGGTTTAGATGTTGCAGAAGCACAACATTTGATGGATGGTCTTGATTGGCAAGGTGCTGTAAAGGATATTCACGCCTCAGTTAACTGGCTGAAGGCAAATGGTTCACAGAAGGTATGATGTTTTTAACTTTTGTTCCCTTATTAAGGATGAAATAATTTAATCCACAACTTATGGCAGCAGACAGAATGAAATGGAAAAATATAATTCCTATAGTCGGTCCCAATAGTTGGGACAAAGCTTTATTGAGTTGGATTAAATCCTTGCTTTATCAAAGTAGTTCTGTTGGTTTAATTATCATTAAAAATAATTCTACCAGTTACCAAAAAAATGTAATTATGTACTGATGTTGATCATGACTCCTGGGATTCTCTAAGTAGCAAGTTTCAATTAACTTATGGTTACACTGACTGAGTCAAATTTGTTAGATTTCAGCAATTAGTTTGTTAAAGTGTGTGGTCTCAAAAGAAGTTCTTTTGTTATGTACTTATTTTCAACACATCATTGAGGTACAACCTTCGGTGGTTAAATACCCAATGGAGGCACATGCCTCATGCAGTGGCACTTAGCTACTTCTTAAATGTACACCTCCTACATCAACCTGTGAAAGGTGGCTCTTATCAAACATGGAACTTATATTTAATTCATTTTGGCTTTTTAGCTCAATAAGCATTTAATCTATTATTATTCAACATATTACAAATTTGGTATCCTTCAACTTGTACCTTTATTTGACATTAAGAATTGGCTCAATGAACTTAAAAAGAAGTTAGTGGCTTATATAAAAATTAATAGACTTCATTGTAATTGATTGGTTCTATCCCAAAATTATGGGGAATTATTTTTGAACCCAATTACTTTGTGGCTTTTATAGGAATATAACTCCTTTATATATATATATATATATGTATATATATATTGTCAAACTTGTGTCTTTCGTGGAGGAAGTTTGAAAATCATTTTACACCAAAGAAAAAAAAAAGAATTCACTTTGCATCAAACATAAAACAATTTTGGGAAAGATCGACATAGAAATGGAGTAGGCATAGTAGTAGATAAAGAACTCAAAGAAGAAGTTGTAACGGTGATTAGAAAAGGAGATATGATAATATTCATAAAACTTGTATTAGGAGATAATATAATTAGTGCTTATGCACCTCAAATAGGATTAGACACACACATTAAAGCACAATTTTGGAAAGATATGGATGAAAAGCATACTTGTAAGTGAAAAGATATTTGTGGGAGGTGACTTTAATGAGCATGTAAGGAAATGATCGTAAAGGATATGAGATGGTATATGGGAGTTACGGGCTTGGGAATAGGAATGATGGTGGGAAGATAATACTGGATTTCACAATTGCATATGATTTATGATTACAAATACATATTTTAAAAAGAGAGATGAATATTTAATCACCTTTAAAAGTGGAGCAAATAAAAGTCAAATAGACTTTTTTCTAGCTAGAAGAATTAGATTGACCATTATGCAAAGACTGTAAAATTATTCATGGGGAAAACTTAACCTCACAACATAGGTTGATGGTTATAGACATATATATATTAAAAGACACATACAAAATATTAAAGATATTAACAAAATCAAGAATTAGATGGTGAAATTTAAAAGAAGAGAAAGTAGAGCAATTTAAAAATAAGATGTTGAAAGAAATACCATGGAACCTAAATGATGAAACTAATGTAATGTGGAATGAAATGACAACATGCATTAAAAGAATAGCAAAAGAAGCTGTTGGGGAATCAAAAAGAATATGACCACCATGTTAAAAAATTTGGTGGTGGAGTGAAGAAGTCCAAAAGGTAGTAAAGATAAAAAAGGAATATTTTAAAACTTGACAAAAAATTGGAAATAAAGCAAGTTGGGAAGTGTATAAAAATTCAAGGAAGGAAGTAAAAAAAGTTGTAGGAGAGGCAAAAGATAAGGCATATGATGATTTTTATACCAAATTAGGAACAAAAGATTGAGAGAAGAACATGTACAAACTTGCAAAGATAAGAGATAAGAAAATCAAAGATTTCAATAATATTAAATGCATAAAAAGTTAGGACTTAAGAGTCTTGATGAATGATGTTAAAATTAAAGATAGATGGAAAAATTATTTTGAAAAGCTATTAAATGAAAATCATATAGAAAACTTAAGTATAGAGAACTCTTTAAGTCATAGAGAAAATATATTTTTCTATAGGATTAGAACATCTGAGGTCAAAAACTCTTTGAGAAAGATGAAAACTGGGAAGGCTTTACGACTAAATGGTATTCATATTGAGGTTTGGAGGTATTTAAGATAAGTAGACGTGTCCTATTTAATAAGATTATAATAACTAAGAAAATGCCCTGATGAGTGAAGGAAAAATATTTTAGTAACTATACATAAAAATAAAGGGGTTACCCAAAACTATACAAATTATCGTGGCATTAAATTAATGAGTTATGTGAAACTATGGGAGAGAGTGATCGAACACCGATTAAAACTTGAGACAACTATATCAGAGAATCAATTTGGATTTATGCCACGAAGATCAACAATGGAAGCTATTTACTTATTAAGAAGAATTATGGAGAGGTATAAAGAAAAGAGGAAAGATCTTCCCATGGTATTCATCGATTTAGAGAAAACTTATGATAAGGTCCCTCCAGATCTAATATAGTGGGTTTTAGAACCGAAAGAAGTTACAAAACAATATATCGAAACAATAAAAGACATGTATGATGGGACGGTCACTATGGTGAGGACAACTGTTGGAGAAATAAGTGAATTTTCGATCATAGTAGGCGTACATCAGTGGTCAGCATTAAGCCCGTTCCTTCTTGCTTTAGTAATGGATGAGCTAACTAGGCATATACAGGATGACGTTCCATAGTGTATGCTTTTGCCTGATGATATTGTCTTAATTGATGAAACCAAAAGAGGAATAAATGATAAATTAGAGATTTGGTGAGCAACTTTAGAATTAAAAGGATTCAAGATAAGTAGGACAAAAACTGAATATATTGAGTGTAATTTTAGTAAAGCTAGTCATACAAATGGGGATGTAGTAAAAATTGAAAATCAAGAGTTAATAAAAAGTGAAAAATCTTGTTATCTAGATTCATTTGTTCATCAAGAGAGAGAAATTGGAGATGATGTTACTCATATAATTAAAGGAGCATGGGTTCAATGGAAAAGTGCATGTAGGGTATTATGTGATCAACATATACCTTTAAAATTTAAAGGTAAATTTTATAGAACGGCTATTAGGTTAGCCATGTTGTATGGAACAAAATGATGGGCAATTAAGAAACATGTTAATAAGATGAGTGTGGCCGAAATGAGAATGTTAAGATGGATGTAGGGTAAGATAAGAAATGATAGAATTAGGAACGAACATATTCGTGAGATGGTAGGAGTAGCATTTATAAGAGATAAAATGAGAGAACATTGACTAAGGTAGTATGGTCATATAAAACGAACACCAATAAATGCACCAATAAGGAATCGTGACAGGGTTAATATTGAGGGTTATGTTAAGTGAGGATGGCCAAAATTAACTTGAGTAGAAATGGTTAAAAAAGATATAGTAATGGGTGGTTTAACAGTAAGATTGACATTAAATAGATAAGAATGGTGAGATAGGATTCATGTAGCCGACCCTAAATAATTGGGATAAATCTTTATTGAGTTAACTTGAGTTATATTAAATTTTTGTAACTCATGAAACTAAATTTTACATCTTTAGATTTGGAACTCCTCAGAGAAATAAAATGCTTAGTGGTGCCTCTTCACTTTTTCATGTCACCATTTGTGGAACATGACCAGCTGAAATATCCTAGAAATTGAATAAAGTGAACTAAATCCTATCAAAAATTACTCTGTGCCTTGGTTTGTGATTGATTTTTTTTTTCTTTGTTATGATATCATTGCGAGCTTGCATTTTACCAAATGGCTACAGCAACATATAAATAGAAAGTTGCAGGATATTTTTATGGATTTTATCTACTACAATGAGATGCTTCATCAAGTACCTTAGCAACTGGTTCCTTGTACTACTGAATTGCTCTTATTTTACATTACTGAAGTATTTAGTGTTTCAAAAGAAAAGTGAATTCATTGATTAAAGGAATTTGTGGATGTGTTGCAATAGGTTGGCGTAACAGGATTCTGCATGGTGGTGCTCTCTCTATTGCAAGTTCTGTTTTAATCCCTGAGGTTGATGCTGTTGTAGCCTTCTATGGAGTTCCTTCCTCTGAACTTGCGGATCCTGCCCATGCTAAGGCTCCCGTGCAGTCTCATTTTGGGGAGCTTGATAATTTTGTTGGATTTTCAGATGTGACGGTAGGATCAATTGATTCTTGTTGGGGTTTCAGTACCACTACCATGTTAACTTTCTTCATGTGTTTTATATTTCCTTTTTTCCTTGGTCTTGGCTCTCATTATTAAAATCTGTCCACAAATTAGCTTTTATTCTTGATGTTCAGTTGTGAACCAAATACACAAATTCCCAGACAAATGATAAAAGCTAGTTGCAAGAAATGGGTGGAAATCTAGATTGGGAAGCTATGAATGCAGTCTCTAGGTTTGAATGGTTAGAATTATGGTTGTTAGTATCTTAGAATATGCGATACGTATATAACGATACGTTTTGATACGGGCATACAACAATATGTATCTTGTAGTTGGATCTTTTTGCACCGTATCACATGATACACGAAACATATCATACAGTATGTTTCGATATGTACGACAAATACTATACCCACAATTAGGTTAAATGACATCGTTTTGGCCTTTTTTTGTTGTTGTTTTGTTATATACTTGGAAACGATCTCATTTTTCTTTTGTTTGATTTTATATTGTCTCTTTGAAATGCCTAGAGATGTTTTCCTGAACAAAAAAGAAGGAAAGTAAATATTTTTAAAAGATGAGAATGAGGATGAGGAGTGAGAACATATAAGAAATTGAAGAAGAAAAAAAAAAAAAAGTGAAGCATCTGATGATGAAGAAGATGATATCAATGTCATTGAAATTGGAGATTGAGATAAAAATGGGATGAATTATAAAAATGAATTATTTTGAATTTTGTCTTGAAATCTTGGTATTGATGGACTATGTTAGAAAGTTGGATAATTAAATTTTGGCTTGAAATTTGTAGTATTTATAAGTCTTGAAACTTCTATTGTATGGAATTAATGTTGATTTTTTTGTTTGTTTGTTTTGATAAATGAGTTGAAATGTTATTCATATCATTTTAAACACGGTATCTATATAACATTTTATATTTTTATTAATATATTTAAAATTTTTTGCATATCTTACGATATATACAGTACGATACACGATTCATTATTTTTGAAAAATAATATGCGATATGATACACGTTTTGACAATTATAGCCAAATCGTAGAATTTCTTGTTTGCTTAAAATAAAAAGTAATAGAGAAAGCGAATGCGTTTTTTGGGGCTAGAATGTTGAGCTTCTTTCCTTTAAAAAAATAAAGAGAAAAAGAAAAAGGGATTTTTTTTTTGTCAGTTTCTCATAATTGTCCTAACTTACTGTGTTGAACGAGGATTAATTTGTGTTAAATGTGTTCTTAAAGTTTTGACACCATTCTTCATCAGCTTTGTCTTTAGGTTTCTTTGTCATGCTATTTGTCTTTTGCAATTTTTTTTGTTTTGTTTTGTTTTTTGTTTTTTTTTTTAACTCATATTTTCTGGCCCATTTATGAAATCGTAGCTATGGGTTGGCTTAACTAGCCACTGATGCATATTTCTTTATGTAATAGCATTTCAAGAGATAGGAAGTTTGATGTTGCTTTCTAGTCTCAATTTTTCCTGCTTTTGGTTTTTGTGATTTTCTTACATAAGATTAGTTTTCTGGGATGGGCTTTTACTGTGATCAAACACACACTAATGTGGTACCAAACTGAGCTCGAACTGAGCTCTAGTGGTGTTTTTTTGAAAAAAAATGGAATTGAAGAGATAAAGGAGACTTAATTTATCATTTTGCAACAATAAGGTCCACAAGGAAAGAGTAGAGTAAGATGGGAATAAGATGGAATAACAGGGCGGTATTGTGGAGTCTCACCAACTGCAATGTGAAGGTTTTGTGTGTCACACCATAGTTTTGAATCACCTTTACAAAGTTGTAAAGAAATGCCTTGAAAGTAAGGCTGCAAATGAGCTGAGTTGAGCTCATTATTCAGCTATTGACACTTGATTTGGCTGAATTTACGCATGTTCAAGCTTTGGTTGAGCTTGAGACAAGCCAGGAAATCAACGTTCAAGCTTGCTAGCTGTCATACTTTGATCGGGATGAACTAAAATGTTGAATTTAATCACTCGAAAGTCAAATCTTTTCAAGGTGAAAAAGTGATTGGCTTGAGAACATCGGTGTTAGCTTATAAGTCAAGATCAGGTTTTACAGGGTAGTAATTTGTCATAATTTATATTCTTCTGTGATGCCTATGACGCTGGCATATTAGGGGTAACAAGTAGCCTTATGAGTGGGGTAAGATTACAAGCTTACCATCACAATCTGTGCAGGAATTAACTGAACCAATCTTGGGTCTGCTCATGCTTACGCTTAGCTCATCTGACAACACACTTTAAAAAAGGCTTGACCTCGGTTCAATTATTACTTAAATGAGCTGATAGGCAGAGTTGGGGTTGCTAATGAACAAGTTGGTTCAGTTGTATCCTACTAGCAAAGAAAATTTTGAATTGCAACATCTCATATTAGCTAACAAGCAATCTTTAGATACTGTGGGAACGATTTTTGATAAGTAGATACCGAGGGAATGTTCTCATTAGTATCAAGTAGTTACAAAGTGAGCCATAAAAATGAAGCACCTGTAGGAAAAATGACTTGGGTTAGTTTCATTTGTATATCACATGCTTTTTATAAAAACACAAAACTGAGAGACCAAGAATGGGTATCTCATTATCAGGAGTTCTTAGGAATGGAATCAAGTGTCAGTAATTTTTTTTTTCCTTTTAACAAGTATAAAATATGCTGGTTACCTGTTTTGTGAGCCTTCCAGTTTATGGGGTTTCAACCAAATTGATCTATCAACCACCGATCTTCAAACACGAAATCATGTTATTGAAGTCAAGAAATTTTAAAAAAGAATGGAGGACATGATTAATTGGTTAATGTAGTTATTGCTCATCGTAGTCTCCATTTTGATGAAGGAAGTAATACTCATAGGCTGACAAAAACGTAACAACTATGAAATCTGTTCGGGCCAAATCGAGGTTCATGATTTTGGACAGGAGTAACACCCGGACCCAGTAAAACCTAATTTACTCTAGCGGATGTTTGGGAAACCTAAGAATCTGTAAAAACAAGGACAGGGCTGACTGGTGTTATGTTATCTTTGTTTGATAAAGTCACTTATTGTAGATTATTCAAGTCTACATTGAGAGTAAGGCAGAAAACAAGCTCTTTCTCAAACCAACTTTGTGTTGGTTTTCCTGTGAAGCAGATGATGAAATGAGGTGAGAGCTAGTCTAAGTCATTTATGAAGATTTCTAAACAGCCCTATAGAGTGACTCATTAGTTCAATATTACAATAATTTCTGTAATCTTGAAAGATCTTCTTTCTTTTTTTATATAGATACTAAAACATTTTTTTACCACTCACAAGGCACTTCCTTTGTTGTTACAATCTTATTAAATAGTTCTATTAACCCAGGCGCCCCACAATCTTTCAACCACTTTCAAGTTTCAGCAAAGAATATCATGTAGTCAACCCCAGATAGTTGGGATAAGGTTATGTTAAGTTGAGTTGAGTTAAAGTTGATGCAATTTGTACCTTGGGGAGTAATCAAGGCCTTACTATATTTACTATACTGATGCAATTTTTACCTCAGGCAGTTTGATCTTATAAAAAAACTTGTTTTCTCTAGTAGTATAAGGTCACTTTATCCTTCTATACCTAAGCTCCCTTGTATGATTTTTATTTAATGACTTTCTACTGTTTTTTTAATTTCCTCATCCATCACCAAGTCTTTAGATCATCACTCTTGATACTAAAGCCTATAAATTTCATCATGCATAGCTGAGCGAATATGTGTTTTTCTAGTGATGCTGCATTTACAGTGACATTGAAATACAAGGTTGTTTGAACATCTCCAAACCTCAAAGGAAATTATTATATAAATTGATTTTGACGTTGAATTTTGGGTTTTCAGGCTGCTAAAGCTTTGGAGGAAAAGCTGAAGACATCAGGAGTTCCATACGAGGTACACATTTATCCAGGCAGTGCACATGCTTTTATGAATAGGTCTCCAGATGGTGTGAAGAGGAGGAAGGGCATGGGATTGGCTGATGAAGATGAAGCTGCAGTTGAGCTGGCATGGTCTCGCTTCCGTTCATGGATGAGTTGTTACTTATCTCCCTAAGCAATATGCTTCATACAAGCCATCATATAATGCTTGCTACCGTAATACTATAATAATCTAGTATTCAATCTGGAGATATAGTAAGACCTGCGTGATGCTGTTATTGAAGTGTGCACGGATGCATCTTGGGTTATCAGTTCCGAGTGGTGGTGAGGTTTCTATAATGAATTTACTTCCCTTGGCTAGTGAATGTAAAATATATCTTTTAAATACTGTTATGGTTGTGCAATTTTTTTTTTTTTTTGGTTAACCAGGAGAACCCCACTTGTATAGGCCGACTCTCAGACCACGGCGAGCCCTTCCTTCCATAAGCCTTAAGCCGTACGACCACTCGCTAACCTCCAGATTGAGTTTTTATGCTGTGAGAGTTGAACCCAAGATGTCCGGGTTTGTGGTTTGTCCCATGGCTCGCCCTTACCGCTGGACCACCTGAAGGTTGGTTATATGGGTAAGTTCTTATTAAGCCCTATTAGTTTCATACATAGAAATGACTTTTTGCCCAGGTGAACAGATTCCAAATACCTGGATTTGACAAATATGTGTTGGACAAACGAGTTACTGTGTGAACTAGTAGGTCTTAGGATCTAAAGTCGTGATTAGTTGACTGGATGAGGACAAGGTGTAGATTAGATGGAAAATGCTTAGCCAATTTTTTGGAAATTCAGGTAACTGGCAAAGTTGGGAAAGACTTGAGAGAAATTAGAGTCACTTTCCTAGAAGGGCCCCAAGTTAAGCACGTGGTTGGAGGAAGGTGACTATTAAACATGGCTTATTTCTAAGCAGTAGGATTAGCAGTCCTTATTTCATTAAATTTGTGTTTCTCAATTGGTGTTAAGGTGGTTAATATATCTCTCTCATTTCATTGTTGTCAACTTGTCAATCAGTGGAACTGTATTCTCATCACAGCTCTCTCTTTCTGTGTGTGTGTGTGTGTGTGGGCCAAGAATGCCACAATGATCCAAAGGATATCAAACGATTGGCCACGGCAATGAAAATTTCTTTCGGCAAAAAATCTAGCAAATATTTTCAATGCCGGACCGAATAGTATCTCCTCAAAGTCTTTGGTCGTTTGAAGGTGTCATTATTTGGACGAGAGTTTCTTGGTTTCTTTGACAATTATTAAGAAGAAAAAACCACACCCTGCGAATAAAATTTTACAGGTACGTAGGAAAGTACAGTTGTACTGTCAAATAGAGAGAAGCTGCCAATTTTTTTTTGTTTATCCTCCAGAAATATCAAGAAGCCGCTGGTTTGCATTAGCTCCATTTGAGAGTGTTTGGATGGCTGGAAAGTGGGAACATGGAATTTGCATTGGCCACTGGAGTCCTTTTAAGCTGGATTAATTCGTTTTTGAGTTGTATAGAATTTGTGGACGGCGTGTGTCCAACCTCCTGCCTATTTTGATTTGTAATGAAATTGGAAGGAAATGAGAATCCTGTTTACTATTTCAGTGTCCGTTTGTACAAGTAGTTGGGACGGCGTGCCCAACTGCTCTTGCAAAAACAAGTCTTAGTATCCACCCATGGACATTAATACAATGACTCATTCCAGAGGATGGCTTGTGCTTCCAAATTATTTGGAATTCAGTTTTTAGGGTAGCAAATGCGAGAAATTGATCATATAATTTTGAACCTTTGAGAATAGAGTAAAAGTAAGCTAGTTTTAGATATTTTAAGGTAGCTAGTTTTGCTTGCCATTTAAAGTTTTGTAGACTTTGAAGGAATTCTAGTCACAATCAAATGAAAATGCCTTTTATCTTCTCATTTTCTCTAACATTTTCCATTGGAGTGTAGTTTCCAGAAATTGATTGGATGGCTGTCTCTCATGAAATAATTGGCCCATTACTCTTTCTGGAACCGCCTATGACATAATGACGTCCTTATCATTTGCTTGAAATTCACTCTTGGGATTTTTGTGTTTACTTAATGACAAGTTTGCATCTCAAATTGTGGTCTGAATGGGTTGTGAGTTAACCCATTCTCTTGGTGACTTTGGTTGAGTTTCTTAGTGAGTCAACTCACCGACCCATATAATAATTCCTCCCCCCCTCCCCTCATGACGGAGGATGAAGAAATTTTACCTAGATGTACGTGCTCGCGTAATTCCCTTGTTATAGCTATTGTTGAATCAATAAGTATTCCAAGTCGTTGGAACAAGAAATAGTTTTCATCAAATTTGGACGGTTGGATTGGAAGGATTTATGTCATTCAAATAAATGACAACTGGCTAAAACTCTTGTCAAATTTGAAACATTAAAATTTTAAGAAAAATTTTAGCAAATTGTTAGAACTTGCATTTTTAAGTGATGGGCTAAAATTTGAAAATTGCAGCTCAAATGGAGCTTGTGTTAGAGCGGCTCTTACTAGGAGATATTTAGGTAATCCATTCTCTTTATGACTTAGGTTGAGTTTCTCAGTGAGTCAAGCTCATTGACCCATATAATCCCTTTGTTACTAGGAGATATTTAGGCCTCTTTAAATAGTTGATTAATACTTTTTGACACGGGTTCATCTTCTCTACCCCTTGGGGTTGTTTCTACTATTCACTTGATTTATTAGAAAGTTATTCCTACAAAGCCATTTTCTCTTTCATGTCTTAATTTAATTATGTTTAGTGTTAATTATTTAGCATTAGTATACTTAGGCATTACAAGAGTTAGGGATGGCAATTTGTTCCGTCCCGTCGGGCTCCGTCCTGCTCCGCTTCTAATAGAGTAGGTATGAGGTGCTCATAAACAAGGTTAGGACAAGATCGGGGTGTGGTTTTAAAACCCCGTCGAGTTCAGGGCGGGTTCGGGGGATGGTCATCCCGTCCCGACTCCATCTTGTTTATATATTAAGTTTTTTTATTTATTCTTATATACACTATATTTACTAATAAACAACACTATATAAAATTAGTTTTAAGGTTTTTTCATATCACACTCATATTTTTTTTCTTGTATTAGTTATTTTAACAAAAAAAATTTTAATTTACTTATCAAAATAAAAATTTTATATTACTTAAAATATATATATATATATATATATATCGGAGTTCAGGGCGGGACAGGATGGGACGAAGACAGAGAATATAAATTAGATCAAAGTTGGGGTCAAGGTAAATCTTTAAACAGGGCAGGACGAGGTTGGAGGCGGAGAATATAAAAGGAGTCAGAATTGGGGAAGGACTACCCCGTCTCAAATCTATCCCGTTACCATTCCTATTAAGAGCACAAGAAAAAAAAAGTAAAAAAAAAAAAAAATCAAGAATTAGATATTGATTGATGTTAAAAAGAGGCCATCTGTTGACTCCATGGAAAGGTCTTGTCCCTTGAAGATGGCTTATCATGTACATCTCTTAAATTCTGACAAGCACAAGACTCTTACACATTAAGTATAATCAACATATGTGGATACAAGGGGTGGCTGAGGGGAACTTTAGCCTCCTCCCCCTAAAAAAAAAAAAAATTAAAATTAAAATTTTTATTATAATTCTGCAATGATCTTTTAAAAATTAGGAATTGGCCCAAAAGTCAATATTTTTTTAGAAAAAAATCCCTACTAAATTTTTAATATATACATTTTGGTTCCCCTTACAATAATTTCTAGATCCGCCAATAATCAATTGACATTGAAAGAAAGAAATTTGGCCAAAATTAAATTTTGTAAGACAATTCCCAATTTCAAGTTTTTCTACAATTGAATGAATGGGAAAACATAAGAAAGCGACTGAGGAAGAAAAAACTGGAATAGAGTTCTTAATTTTGAGGAGATAAATCTGCTTTTATGATGTGATCATTTACAATATCATTGGATAGTGTGATCATTTTTGTTTTCACACCTTATGGCAACATGAACTTTTTGAGAGGATTGTAGCTCATAGCAAGCAAGTAGGGGGTGTCCTCACAGACATAGCTATGCGAAACGTGAAGGCAAAAGCCGCAAAAAGCTGTATGGAAAACGTGTGAACAAATTGAAGAAAATTGGGGACTCTAAGAGATGGTCCAAGTGATGGCTTTTGGACTGCTTAATATAAAGTTTGGTCCAACCTCCCTCTCTTTATTTCATTTCAAAATCAAATGGCCCACGTTTTTTGTTGAAATTTTATCAAACTTGTAGTTCGAGTGCAAGATGGTTGGCCACGGCAAGTCACGTACTGAGAGAGACATATACATATATATATATATACATATATATATAAATAGAGATAGAGAGAGAGAGAGAGAGAGAGAGAGAGAGAGAGAGAGAGAGAGAGAGAGAGAGAGCGCGAGAGTGAGTGAGTCACATGTGGCTGGGAGTCTCTTGTACTTGATTAGAGTGAGAAACAAATATAAAAATGAAATAAAACTTAAATGGAACAAAGAGTAATTGATTTGAGGGAAATAAAGAAATTCTTCATACTTACAGAAGAAAAAAAAAAGTGAGTTAGACAAAAGGAAAAGTAACTTCGATCAAAAAAGAAAAAAGAAAAGGTGATTGATTCGAAGGTTTTCTTCGTAAAATAAATAGAATTATCTTTAATAATTTTATCGCAATGAAAAAAAAATTATATTTTATTCTCGAAGTCTTGAAAGAAACATTTTAAATGAATTTTGTATATTTGACAGTAATTCTACTTTTATCAAAAGTAATTTATTAAATGACATGATAAAATTTTATTTTTGATAAATTTAATTTTGAAAATAATATTATTATTTCCAAAAATAAAATCTCAAATACTATTAAAACATATTATTTGTAGCACATCTAATCATATAAAATAATACAAATCTAATATAATTCTCATAATGTAAATCTAATATGATTCTTTACAAATCTAATAGAATTGTCCGCTAATTTACAATTCTTAAATTTATTTTTTTACTTGCTATGTAATACTTTTTTAAAAACAAAATTCTTTTTAAATGAATCTTATTACCTAGAATACTATTATAATTGAAGACTGACCAAATAAAAACATAATTATGATTAATTTTTTAATTTTAATTTTCTTCCACTCCATTTTTTCTTTTATTTAAGTATTTCTTCATTTTGAACAATTATTTTAGTATAATAAATTATTATTTTCTTCAACTTCTATTTAATTGGATTTTTTTATTTGTTTTCTTCCCCTATGTTTTTTTCTTCTATATATCTGCTCCTTTTTCCCTTGAAATTTGTTTGTTTTTTTTTTTTTCACATTTCTTTTTCTTGTAGGATATTTGACCTCATTTTTCTTTATTCTGATTTTTTTATTTATTTATCATGGGAGGTGATAATTATAAATCCTAAATTAAATAATTTTTTTTCAAATTGGGAGTAAAAAGTTAATTATAAAGAGAATGTGTTATGATTGTAGGTTATGGTTCTAGATCAAATAGTTTGTGTGAGTTCTTTTTTATTTTTCCTATTTATTATCTTCTAATTTTTGTTCTATATAATTTCTTTTAATTATTTTTCTTTATTTTTTTTTATGTTAACCGCATTATTTTGTAGCTGGATATTTTTTAACAAATTGCATAATTTTTTTTACACAATTCTTTTCTTTTAAGATTTTAAACTCTTGAACAGTCTTTTCTATTTATTTTTTTCCTTCTAATTTTATGTTTTACACAGCTATAATGACTGTGGCCATTATTTTTCCTTCATCAACATTTCTCAAATGAATTAGGCCACAATACACAAATAAAAAATAAAGATATAAAACGAAGTTTTCATTTAAAACAAATAAAAGAGTTTCAATAAAAATAGAATTCCTAAATAAGATTTTTTTATACTATAAACTCAGAATTCATCTAGAAGGATATAAAATATCTTATACATAATGAATTTTAAAAGCTCAGATCAATACATACATGTGATAATATCAATGATAGAATTTTCAAGTACCCTTTTCACCATATTCTCACCAAAACTGTTCAAGTACCCCATATTCTCACCAAAACGGATGCCATGATCAGATCAATACATAAACACAATCAAACTCTTTTAACAAATTATCTACCAATTATATATAAAATGCAAATAATGTAATCAAAATCATTAAAAGAATCAAAATATTACAACAAATTGAATGATTATAACTAATCAAATATGTGATTGCTATCTTCCTGTTCACCAGACTTACATGTGTTTTTGTGAAAAAATTAAAATTTGGATTGAATAAAAATGATACTCTCTCACCCAATGGTGTATTGGTCACCTAAAACCAATACATATATGTGACACAAAATATGAAGTTAGATTGAGATTTAAATAAATAGAAAAACCTTGTATTGTGAGATTCGAGACCTTGATCCCCTCCAATTCTTCCTATTTTGCTATCGCTGCTATTGTAGCACAATCCTTTGCTGCAGCGGAGCACCGTAATTCCCCTCCTTAAGGGCATGAATCCAACCATTGATAAATTTTTAAATAATTGCAAAATGAAGTTTAGTTATACATCATTATAACGTAGGAATATTCCAAAATGAAGTTTAGTTATAATGATGTATAATCTTGCACGGTTTGGTATACCCCTCAAACCGTGTTTGACAGCTTTGTTTGGGAATAGGATGAACAATAAAACTGGTAACTAGAGGTGAATTCTTGCCCATGTTGTTCTTTTGCATCAATTTCATTATTTACAATTTTTATTTGCTTTCTTTTTCCTGCAGTTTATTGGTTACTAATCCTTGTTTTTGTTACCCCAAATTGGTCAAACCAAAGCTCATCATGGTTTTGGTTGGGTTGGAGAATGGGCAAATACGGGGTGAGTTTGATTTAGTAGTTGCTTGTTTCTAAATTTTTATCTTGTCCCCATTTTTATTTATTGATGACTAATTAAATTTCTTTAGATCTGATCTGAATCGGAAACCTGTTGGTCAGGCCGACTTAATCCGGATTGAGAGGCTACACCATGCAAATAAGGAGAAAATCGAATTTTATATTCTTGAATTGGTGGTGTGGCTTCATCATCTCGTTAGCCAATCAAGGGCTGCCACCAATGGCGGAATTAGGTCCCTTGTTAAATCCCCGATTTGCTCCCGAATCAAAAAACAATACAGTTGTCCACACATAAAGGCAACTCTCCATCGCCCACACTATCAATATTATTTTTTATATTGTCTATATATTAGCATTAAAACAACACATTTAGCAGAGACACTATCACCTGCTAATTATCGGTTTAACTGGTTAAGATCCGGACATTATGGTGAAAGAATGATATTATAATTACTTCATATATACAATATAATTAGTAACATATCATTACAAAGAAAGTTTTATGGCTATTGGGAGAGCTTTTCCATCCCCCTTTCTGTGGATAAACTTTTATAACTTTTTTTTGTTTTGATTGTTTTTTTCAAATTGCACAAAAGTATATTTCAAAAACAAAAAGAGTAACTTTTGTGTTTGAAGAAAGTTCTCAACTATTTGGGCATCTCATCTTTAGTTGGGGTATAAATAAGGTTTTTCTTACAAGATTATACATCATTATAACCCCTCATCTCCCTCTCTAAGAAAAGGAGAAAAAAAAAGGCAACCTATCATTCTCTTGTGGTATCCGGTGATGGATAACTTATCTTTGTTAATTTCCTTTAATTAGTCTTGGATTCAAATTGCTAGGTCCCATTACCAACAATTGGCTTTCTAGTGAATAGTGTGAGTGAAGAAATTCAGGAAGATGTGACTCCACCTTCAACTCTAATGGAGCATTCGTCTCTTGCTGTGTTTGTTAATGGTAAGTTTTGATATTTAGGTAAGCCCTGCTTTGAGAAGTGCTACATTATGAAAGCACCCATGTAGAAAATAATGATGCAAAAATGTTGCATAGTGAAGAAGTATTTTCAATGCTATTCTTGGCTTAACAAAAAGGAAAATTGATGTATAATTTCAAAAGCAAAGATTTGAGGAACAAAAGTGGAATAAAAATTGAATATCTAAGCACTGGATTTTTTTTATGTATTATTACTGTGAGAACTGATTTAGTTTTGTGGAGGATACAATACAAACTTACAAAGTTGTTGTTGAGAATTGATGAAAAGGAAAAAATGATTTGACTAATAGAATTAACATGAACATAGAAAAGTTTAATAAAAAATTATAAGGAAATGGTTTAGCTGAGATTTCATAATTTTCATTGATCTAGGTCTTTCTAGGCTTGTCTTTGAATTTCTGTTTATTACACGTTCTTCTATAATATTTTGCGGTCATCGAATTTCCGTGGTTTGAATTTGTTTGTAATTCTTTGTTCATTATGTCCGCACTGCAGCAGATGAGAGAAAAAACACAAAATGATCGCTAGAAGAGCAATGAAGAGACGATTTCAAGGTGAATTTCACTAATTTACTCTGATATCAAATGTTATATAGTATACATCTGTGTGTGTGTATTTTTGTATTTATATTTATGTTCTCCAAAAAAATCAATTTAGCTTTTAAATGTTGTAGTTTCCCCAAAAAAAAAAAAAAAATCATTATTTGAGTCACTTAAATGATGTGTGTAATTTGCTTGATCAGCTTGAGATTGTTTACAATTTGATATTTATGAACTTCAATTCATTAATAGCAATGATATTTCTTTGATGTTTTGTATCTATTAACTGATAATATTCACCCTCTCTCAATATGTACACACCTGATGTGATTAATTATCTCGTCATCCGCTAGCTTGTATTTATTTTCTTCACTTCACATTAGGAAATCAACTATGTCATGTTGGGTTTTTTAGGAAGCTCTTCTTTCGTCTATGAGTTGTCTTAACATGCTGGTAATATTCTTCCTTGCCTGTGTGACACATCCCTGTTATATATATACCAAAATTCTTTTAATAATAACAATAGAGAGAGAAAATTGTTAGGCAATTTACCTGAAATCCGCAATGGTAATTTGTGCTAAGAAGGTCAACGGGCAGTGAAAGAGTTCCTAATACCAGCTTAAAGAATTCTGTCATGAATACTTGACAAATTGAGCTGGATTCATTATGAGCAATTTCTTAGGGGGGGTGAGAGAAGTGCCATCTGAACAAAATTTTGGAACACGTGGATTAAAACAGATGAAGAATGAATGAAACTTGATAAAACACCATTTTCTTTTGAGTTTTAATATTTTTTTTTATACAAACCTCTTTGGTTTTTTCTTGAATTTCGATCATTTTGTTATCCCAATTGCTTAGGTGGGATCTCAGGAATTCATCATTTTTTGGCAAAAGTTGGTCCCTGATCATGGAAGGGCTTATGAGAGCAAGTCATGCCCCTATCATATTCTTGTGAGTGGAGCCATGAACAGCTGCAATGTTGCATTTTCCCAATATTTCTAGCATGGACTATGGGTAGCCAGTTACAAGACCTTTTGCTTCATTCATGAGAATATATTTATTTATCTCTGGATCCATGGAAACAATTGTAGGGCAGCCAAATATGTGGGATTTAAAAAACTTCCATACCTGGTAGAGTAAAAGAAATGAAGAAAACTTTGATTAAAATTTTATAGAACAAACTACAAGATTGATTAGTCATAAATTTATACATTTTCAAGTTAAAATTACTAGAAAACTCAATTGTTAAATATATAATGGCTATATGTCATTTTTTTCATTTTGTTTCCTTTTGTTTATTTAATTATTTTAAAAATATATTTTGGATTAAGAGAATAAAAACCAAAGTTTTGCCAAGGCACTTTTAAGAATCTCAAAAGATATCTGCAGAGAACAGAGGGACTTAAATGGATTGGAAGTATAATCAAATCATTATTCTTTTAATCATGTTTTGGTTCTCAATAGAATGACAAAAAAGAAATCACATTCAAGGACATTCCTTTTCTTTGTTCTTTTCAGACAAATTGTAAAAATTGTGGGGTGCTATTTTTCCTTGCAAAATTATATATTATTGTTTTAAAACTTTCAAACCAACTCATTGATGCAAAAGACATCTTCAATGCTGTAGGAGACACTTTTGAAAGCATGATGACATTTTGTACCAGTCTCTTATTGATTAATTAGAGCAAGTAGTGTTGGTGAAATGCTTTTGTATAGTCAAGTTTCTATAATATAATGCCAGCTTGTTTGTGGCAGTGCAATATCTATGTAGTTCTTGACATGCCCCATTGAATTCTACGATCAGATGGATCACTCATAAACATGAAGTTAATAAGGATTACCAAGTAACACATGATGAGAATTGGATTCCTTCTTGCGCAATATCTATGTAAGTTGCATTTGGTGCTAATTTTCTTTTATGTTTGAAGATACAAATTCCAAATACGATTAAGAAAAAGAAAGGCTTTTCATACGATATGAACAGAGTAAGCGATAGGATTTTCTTCATAATTACCAAAGGAAATAGAGTTTTATTTGTCCCTCTCTTTGAAATGTGATTCCACTAAGAATGTTAAATAAATTCGTTTGAGGAAAGAGAGAAAAGTATGATCTTAGAACACGAGAAAGCATGTGCAAATAAAATTGTTGAAAAAATCATTGTGATACAATCTATTCTAGGAATTAATATAATGATGCTTGTTCTTAGTGTTTTTCTTGGAGAGTGAAAATTGTATGATGAGTTTTATTAATCATAATGTGTTGCTAACTTTCCCCCTTTGTGTGAAAGCATTTGGAAGATTGCAATTTATACTTAAGTAATGAGGCAACATATTGAATACAACTTAGAGTAAAAAGCTATTTGACGGAGCAGTAAAAGTTTGGGGTCTTGGACGATTTGAGAGAATTTGTTATTGATTTCTACTATTTTTCTTTGGATTTGCTTTTAAATTTTTGAATTTTCTAGTAATTTTCTTTTAACAACTGGAATTGAATTAATTTTGCTGGGTGAAAAGGCCACGAAGTGATGTACAACACTTGGTACCAATCAAAATTCCAATTTTAGGCAATAGTTAATTTGTTGGGAATTCCTTGTAATTAGTTCTATTTTAATCTAATCATGTCATTTATTTGTGGATAGGATCACAATTGTAGTCTCTCCCCACAACACCTTTGCAAAATCAGATTCCTAGGTTCTCTCAAGTTTGTTTTTAAGAAGTTTCCATTTACTCGGTATTTATGGTAGCTTTTAGTTTCATACTTCCAAATTAGAATTTTTATTAGTCAGATCAAGTATTTTTCAGAAATTTATACTTCATTATTCTTGTTCTTGAAAACTTCATACTTTTATCGGATGATAATGAGTATTTTATCTATTGCTTAAAGGTAATCAGTAACTCTTTTAAATTATTTAATTACTTGCTTATTATTTCAATGGTCCACGGGTTCCAAAGGACCTAATTGATGAATTTTAAGTGTAGGAATTCGAAACAAGGGACAACCATACTGCTCTATTGAAAATATCTCAACTCAGAAACTAGCTCTAGAGTATAAGATTGGGATGAAGTATTTTGCAAAAACAAAGAGGCCTCCAATGAAGGCCTCAGAATTATGGAGTGATAGATCAGTCGTGATCCTCTGCATCCGGTTTTTTCACTCTCTACATTTGATATGGTCTTATAATCTTAATATACTTATGTGAAAAATTCACTAAATTTTTTTTTTTGCCAACTCCCTTTTATTGATAGGTAAAGAATGCATGCCCATGACAAAGTACAAGTGGATGTAAATATTTTGAACTGAGTTTTAGTAAAATGAAAAATTGTTTAGTTGAATTAGATTAATTGATGCAGCTTTTTAAGTTTTTATATATATATATATATATATATATATATGTAGATTAGGTAGCTTTGTGAAACTCTAACACCGCTTGTTGGTGCTTTTTAACATAGAATAACCCAACCAAAAATCCATGGAATTAAGTATTTCACATACAATAGGGCTACTTCTAAAAGTGAATACATTCATTAGCTTTAATAACGAAGACTAAAGGTACTTGAAATTTTCAAAAAATACTCGCCAGGGGTTTTTTAACAAAAATCCCAAAGAGAGGAAAAAAAACCAAAAGCGAGCACACACACACACACACACACAATTAGATAAAAGAAATTCCAACAGTGAAGTCTATTTAGGCCAATTTAGCCTCTAGCTTGTTCTAATTAGGGAAATTGTGACTATAGCCTATAAGAATTTCAATAAGTTGAGTAGTTTGTTCTTTTTGTTTCAGTATATGGAGAAATTGAGGAATGATTATAGTTGTGCATTTGTGTAACACGGAACTAGAGGGAAAATACAAAAAAACATTGCCTCTAAATTTTGATCTATCTAATGCTAAAAGCATAAAATAGATGGATTGAAAATATTCAGATGCGAGAAAATATTACTAGAAATTTTGTTAAGCTGTGGCAACTTTAACCTAATTGATAGTGGAAACCTTTAGCCTCATTGATAGTAGCCACTTATCCTTCTTCAAGCACTGAACCTCCAAGTCTTCCAGTTGTGTAATTTTTCTCTACATAGGCACAGAAAGTGTCACGCCCCGAATTCCCGACCGAACCCGGGGACGCAACTGAACGAAACAAAAGAAGAAAAGAAATAAATAGAAAGTAAATAAATAACAATTTAACTCATTTATAACTAATATAGATACAAGCCTATTCCACTAACATAACTATGCATCCGTATGTCTCTGTCAATACACATCCATTCCCGTTTTATAAAAATTTCGGCAGAACCTCCTTTGTTTTTCGAGCCTTTTTTCCCCTGATAATCACAATACATCATATAAATACAAACACATCACAATCCATCCTCACTCGATGGCCACAACTTTATCAAAGTTAAATATACATCGCCTACTTATACAACCGAAAATATACAATCATCATACAACATATATGTCATTGAGCTTAAGCCCGTACATCACAAAACACGCCTCTCGGGCCAAATATCCATCTACAGTCAAGTCTCCTCCACTTGGCTAGACTTCCTTAAGCCTCAGGTGTCGGGAATGTCATCTGAAATATGGTTCCCACAAATTGGTCAGCGCCAACATGCTGGTATGGTACAATACTAATGCAAGGAACAAAATTAAGACGTGGCATGTGCAAGTATACATGTATATCTACATGCCTCCCTAATCATACATACAATATAATGGCAATGTACAAACTACATCGGTATAAAACCCTACATCACGTTCACAAATTCATCAACACCATGCACAGGTAATATACGTGACACACCCATGTATAACTTTATGCCACACCCATGTCTCATTTACGGGTACTCCCCGATGGCATTGAAGTACCAATGCAATAGCCAATTTTTGGGTTTTTCACCACAGGATCTACACCCTCATAATGCAAAGCACCATGTGCTCAACTCACGCCATATGCCCAAAGAATTCACCCAATGCCAATATGCCATGCATTCATCACACAACGACATAATCTCAATAAAACATTTCACCGATGCATAAAGCATGCCAATTAAACAATATCGTCCTCTTAAAAATAACAATAGCAGCTGAATCATAAGACTTCATCCACAAATATACGCATCATGCACAATCAATCTCAATACTTATGCAATCCACATGTCACAATATCAACAATCCTTCTAAAACATAAATTACATATGATGACCACTCAAGAAATAAATCATAACTCTCAAAAATCATAAAGAACACGAAAGCACAAAAACAATCAACTCAAAGTATCTCAAAGCAATAACTCCTATGTGATCTTTTATCAAGCACAAAAAGCATTCAATCAATATGCACATCAATCCTAATTTAATTATATTCCTTACTTAGTAAGGTACCATACTTGATCGGGTTATCTCAACCCCACGAAGCTGTGTCCATTATGCAATCAAGTCAACAAAGATGTCCCCAAGCTTCTGTTGAATCAAACTCTTTGATTCTCTCTATTGCAATGGCCCCTCAATAGAACTCAAACCAAACAAATCCCATCCATCAGATATTGAAGAACTTTCCCTTCCTCAAGTTGCTCCTTTAATCTTCTCCAAATTCTCAACACATCAGACTGTATCAATCCTCAATACAGTATCTCAAATGTGACCTTTCGTGGAAGAAACCCCATCTCTATCATCTCTATAAAATACTGGCAGCTCTCTCTCTGTTGCTGATTGTGAGCCAACTTCTTTATCACCATTACAGCAAGAGGAAGACCCATGAGCATTATCCAAGCATCTATATCTCAGCTTTAGAGCAGTCCTTTCAACTTCAAAGCTGTCCACTCTACACACCTTGACTTCCAAGAACATGAGATGCAGCAATGGCTCAACATCTTTGGACCCAACCAGAAGCTTCACCAATTGTCCATTCTACCAGCACTCTATTTCAGAACTCATCTTGTTCAAGACTTAATAATTCCATCTATATTGATGATAGGCTATGGAAAATAGCTATGGCACTGTTGGTACTTCAGCCACGCTAATATACTGCCTATATGGGTCTGATTCTTCAATTAGTCTCATGAAACCCATCTGTTGCTTCCGTCTCCCTCTATGCATCACTATACACACAGACACACCCATATGTAACATAGATTACTCTGCTGCAATTCCCCTCTCCCTTAATTCAAACCACATACAATTCAATCTATACATTCCAAACACGGACACTAACATCACTCCTTTTTTTCCATCCATACAAATCAATTTCCCTTCAACAAACCAACTACAAGGAGGTTCAACAAAGCAACAAGAAATTGACACTTGATCGAACCTCGTGAGACAATCCGTCCCATAACTCGCATTTGAATCCCAATTCCCAACTTCACCTCCAAACACCGACACAACCGGATCAATAAACCCAACCACGGCCATGACCAAATCAGCAATCCAATTCATCACAAAAAAAACCGCAACATCCTGAACCCAATAAGCCTGATGTTCACCTCTGTTCTCCACTAGAACAACAGAACAGAGGAACCCATCACCATCTCAACACCCATACGCATCATAAAACCCATCCACTACTGCCGTAACATCGTCATCGCTTCATCTCTTCTCCAAACCCACGACTTCTCCACTCTCCTGCTCTGCGTCAAACCCAAACAGCCACACACACACAAACTGCAACACAAATCAAGCCCCATATATATACATATATCCATGCACAAGCTTCACAACACAGCAATTATATATATATGTACATCTGTACTGCTACTGGATTCGAACAACCCAACGGACTGATTTAGCCGCAAAGATCTCGGCTTCGAAGCCCAACCATACTGCAGTTACTCCTCCTTCTTCTTCCCGAACTGCCATATCTATATATATATATATATATGAGCATCGATCTCTTCCACCATCATCGTCATCACTTGCTCATCTTACCGACCAAAACCAAGTTTGGAGTTAGCCCGTCAAAAAATCTGAATCCGTGAGAACACCGAGTGGACTGATGCGGCAACCGTGCGTTGTTTGGCCTTGGATTGACGAAGCGGGATCGTTGGCAACGGAGGCCGACCTGGCACGCTTGAAGACCGAGGCCACGGTCGGATTCGCCCCCTCCATTTCTCTCTTCCCCTTTTCCCCTTTCTTTCTTTCTTCTTTCTCTCTTTTTCTTTTCTCTTTCACGCGACCTGCACTGCTTCACTGATTTCCTTCCCTCACGTTTCTTTTCTTTTTCTCTTCTTTTATTCATTTTTTACCACACACACATATATATATATATACATACACACACATATATATATATACCATACTTTACATTTATTTATTTATTTATTATAATTTTTTTCATATATACTATTATACATATTTTATTTTATTTCATTTATCATTTTATTTATTTATTTATTTTTTCAAGTCTCTACAGAAAGAAGCATTAAGCATCACACCTGCCACTTTCCTTGCTTATGGCTATGTCCAAGCAAATCAATGGGAATAAGAGCTGAAAGCCTAGAACCTTACCTACATATTGCATGGAGAACGTGTAATACCCCGAAAATTCGACATGACCTAGACTGCACCCCGATCTCATAAAAGTCAGTTCTGTGATGATAACATTTAAAATATATATGAAAATGGCTCAAAATATAGTAACGGAATTTATTATCCTAAAATATGAAATTAATCCTGACCACCAAAAATGGTGCGTGCTCGAAAAATTGACAACCTGGTCAACTGGTGCCAAAATAGACGATACGGGGCCAATACGAATAATTAATTATAAAAATTATGCCGAGATAAATAAGGCATTAACGGGAACCCAATATCGACAAAATAAGGAATCATGATACTGAGACCGACAAGGCGGCTAACTGGCATCACATCTTCGGCATCCGCGTAGGGTGGGGTGCAAGATGTCACAAAACGTCTCTTGAAGCTTCTTAGTCTTTTGCTGTCTTGAGGTTCTTGATGAAAGTAAGGTAGTGGACCTAAATATTGCAGAGCATATTTGATAGGCATTTTTCTCTCCCTAGGAAAATTTTTGCATGCTTAGAATCCCAAGAAATAACTTGGTTATATCATAAAATTGAGGGCTACTTATCGTCTTAGAAGGCAATAGGTTAAGAATTACTAATCACCCGACTTGTACATTAAGAAATAGGAAGTATTTTTTAAGTTTTCTTTTTCTTTATTCAAGTCATGATTTGAGTTGACACTTCCCTGACGTCTTTTCTATAGATCATCCTGTGAAACACTCTTTTTATAACCCGCAGAACTATTCGGGTTGAAAACTTGAAAGGAAGATCATCTATGTTTTCATGACAAAGTGGTCAACCAATTTTTTATATTATTATTTTACTCTTGATTGCTTGTATTTAATCGACCCTTGTTGTAAATGAAAATTCTTTTTTTTTTTTTAGTTTAAAAGTTCATAGTAATTTCTTTTTCTTTCTTTTATTTCTTTTTATATACAAACCCAAAATTGGCAGAACATGTATATAGCAAAATAAAATAAAATCATTATGATTTTATCATCTCAAACCAATTGACAATATGAATCATATGACAAACATGTTGTTTAAGATATCAACTTCAACTTTACATGCGAAGATGATATTACATTTTCAATACCATAACATATTTAAGACCGATTCAAGCCTAAATGAACCCAGTCTCATGGCAATAAAGGACAACTTCAATAATATTATCAACCATTGTATCAAATTTTCATGGAATTTCTTTTACCGAATACAAGCCCTTAATCAAGTTTCATTGTCTTGATGTCTCAAAGTGTATATGTGATAGACATTATTTATACAACCTATTATTTGATTTTTAGCTTGTTGCTCAAATTTTCACAAACAAGTTAGCCTTAAAATTCGGAGATTCCTTATAGTAAATTTGATAAGCCTCATAATAATTAAGTTATCGTAGTAATTTTTTATTGCTTAATCTATGATTTCTACAAACTACCAAATCTTCTCATTGTGGATTAAGTTGCCATCTTATTCTTAAATGAATGAAAGGGGTATAGCATGCATAAATGTAATCATTTTCCTCACTTTTAAGAACATCTCTTTTATTTTTTGAAGTAAAACAAATTTCTTTTTTCAAAATTGTCAACTCGATTATCTTCATAAATTAATGTGAAATATTTCATTTTAATATTTTCAAAACCCTATAGATAGTAATTTATATTTTATTCACAAATATTCTACAATTAGTAATTGGTGTTTTCAAATATGAATTTTTTTTCCTTTAAAATTCTTTTTAAATAATATTATTAAAATATTTAAATTATTGGCGAGCCTTTTCACATGCAATTCATGTGCATCCCTACTAGTATATATATATATATATATATATATATATATATATATATGTATGTATGTATCTATTTTGATCAGTGTAGCAAATAAAAGAGGCAAGATGAAAATGAACCCAAGGAATTGAAGGTTGAGGAAAGAGAAGTACAATCTCTAAGAGTTTGAATAGTTTTACAAGATCCTAGAAGAAGGAAGGAGAGAGGGCTCATTTATTCGTTATAAGGTTTGATGAGTCTCTGTGGTTCCCATTCCTTGATGTTCATTTACCAAATGACATTCCTCTTGTTTCTTGGCCAAAGTATCACTCTTGAATGTCCATCTGCAAAAGTGTAGGTCTTAGCTCCTTGAGGTCCATTTACAGAAGTGCAAAAACAACAATGCCAAAGCCCCTGACTTACATATGGTGGATGAAGGAATCCCAAATTTCCCTTTCCCAAACAACCCTTTTAGAAATGCCCAAAAGCATAGCACCACACACACACTACATAGGAACTCCCCAATCCCTGACCCATCTCCACCGTGACTCATTGGCTGAAACCCTAACAAGCCAATGGCCAATGCCATAAGGTTCACTAGTAGAATAGTGGTGCCAGGCACGAAACATGGGGACTCGTCAAATGTGAATGTTCCAGCATTAGCATTGCTGTCATGGGAGGTAGTTGTTTGGTCTTTTTGTGTAACTTCAAATACTATCTCTGACAATCCTAGGAGCTTGAGTATAACACTTAACATTCCAAACAACCATGCAGTCATGCTGGTTACCCTCCACATTCTCTGATTGTTCCACCATGCACGGATTGATAGGCTAATCTGAAGGTATTCTGATAGGGTGTATATATTGTAGATGACAAAAAGGGCAACATGTATCAATATGGCTGGTTCTTGGACCTGCATGCATTGACAAGGTTTATATTATCAATAGAATTTTAAACAAATGGGGTTTGCAGGCTCATCTAGTATAGTCAAGTGATGAGAATGTTTTTCGAACTTATTTCACAAACCAATGGTGTAATTGATCTTAGGTGTCTTTCTTTGTTGAAGAGCTTTGTATAACATAAAGTCATTCCAAATTTAAAGTCTTTTATTTTTAATAAAATGCATCTCTTGAAAATATGCTTATATGCATATTTTTCTATTATAATATGAATTTGAAAAATAAATTTGAAAGGGAACAAGTATGAAAAAATTGAAGTAAAAAACTCCATTTACTCTACCAAGATTCCAAGAAAAGCAGGTTGATGAAATAAATGTACAAAAAGGGGGTATGACTCTCCCAATGCATGTAAAAAAAACCTCAAGTTGATGATTTTAGTCATTTGATATACTATTGAAAAACATTTGAAGAAGTTTTGGACAGATCACGCAAATGAGATGATAGATGTGCATTCAAACAAATTATTGCTTAGAAATTATTTATGGAGTGTTTACTTTTTGTTTTTTTTTAATAAAATCTAGTTATTGACTCATCAAGCCAGTTGACATAATTCAAAATTATTCATTTATTGGGACCCAACAAATGGCATCTAATGTGAGACCCATTGATTGATACCGAATGTGTCCTAATCCTTTGTGACAATAAATTTAGGCCATTAGTCATTTGATTATACTTATTCATTCATTGGGACCCATCAAATGGCATCTAATGTGAGACCCATTGATTGATACCGAATGTGTCCTAATCCTTTGTGACAATAAATTTAGGCCATTAGTCATTTGATTATACTTGCATTGTTCTTGTTATTGCTAAATTTGTCTCCACTATTTTTTTATAATAAGAATATGGGTAATTACCGGTCATTTGATAATTACCAAAAGTTCAGAAAATGCGCATATCTTTAAGTTTTATTTGATAGAGGAAAGATTGAGGAGGAGGAAAGGACAAATGGAAAGAGAGAACATGGAAGGAATCTTTAAGGCAGGCAGAAAGAAAGGAAAATGGAAGAAAATATAAAGGAAGAAGGATAAAAATTCCTCAAGACGCACCAATTTGTTAATGCCCCAAAGAAGTGGATGGAAAAGATGAAAGTTGTATTATAAAATAAAACAAATAAATATAGATGCCCCACCTTATAGCCGTCTTCTTACAAAGAATTGGATCTAATAGTGTATCCCAAGTAATGCTAGAGATCTCAGTTTATTTACTAAATTTATAGTAGGATTTTCATAGTGAATCCTATGAATAGTGAGTCTCATTCATGTGAGAGTAGGATTTAGGGAGGACAAGTAAATAAGATGTGATCACTAGTGTTATAACAGAGTGGATTATCAGGTAGGACAATTTAGATTAAATGTCTATCAATAATATTATTGAAATATAATAAATTAGTGCAGTAGCACTCCATTTTTTTTCATTCTGCTTGACCAAATGGACAATTTTTCTTAAGACTACCTTTTTTTACTGTTCTTTTCTTGTATTTTATTATTTTAGAAAAAAATTAAAATTTTAAAAATTAAGATCTTATTTCGGTGATGTAAGTATTCATTTTTTATACAATTCACGTGAGTTTGATTTTCTCTTCTATTATTATATAAATATAAAAAAAAATAATTTTAAATAATTTTTTTTTTTAGTGAAATTATGTCATACAACTACTATATAGATTTGAATGTTTATATAAAATTTACATGAATTTTATAGAATATTCAAATTTAAACAGAGCTTGCATTGATTTCACGGCCCGCCAGAGGTTTTTTTCTTCCGAATTTACTATATGAAATTTTATTTTATTTTAATTTTTGCTAGGGTAATGTGACCTGTAACTTTCAATTACCGGACTCAATGGACCAAACCAGCTGTATCATGTCATGGGACAAAATCGAAAAGGGTCTATACATGCATGGAGTAACGGACCACTTGATGAACTGTATATTTCATGGGCCCACATTAACGTAACGACAAAAGGCAACTCCTTTTAGTTAATGGTCCGTATGATATGATGGTAAAATATGATGATTGAGATTTGTCCTTACCTTGGGCAAGAAATGCGAGTTGGTGATGATACAATAAGCCGGCAGGGCAGCATAACATAGCTCCGGAATCGAACGTAGGGGCCACACCAGAACCCACATGTAGGCTAGGCATTGCCGGAATTCGAGCTTCTCATAGAGGGTGGCAAAGATTGGGCTTCTTGAGCTGAGTAGGATTTCTAGTAGCCCAGTAGCCCATCTCTTCTGTTGGGTCATGGTTGCTGGCCCACTAGCAGGTGCACACCCTAAGAACTCGGGTGGGTCCAGTGAACAATATGCTGATCTCCAACCCCTCTTATGGATAGAAAGCCCAGTGAGAAGGTCTTCTACTGTAGATCCATATATCCAACCAACCTGAAACATAACAACCTCGTCCCTTGTTATGTTTTTTTTTTTTTTTTTGTAACATGCGTTTCGAAACATTACTCTTATCGTGTTATCATTCACACGTTTGAAAACTCAAATTTTTGTTGAACCCAAAAACAGTCTTCTAACAATTTTTTGTTTTTTTCGAACCTTACACATCAACCATTTGGGATGGTTAGGTGGTGGGAGCCGTGGGACAATAATGGTTTAATTTAAAGAAGTATATGAATATCTTAAAATCTAAATTGCTATATAGAGATAATATTTGAAGGAAATAACACAATGTTAATAAACAACTACAGTAATAAAGATGGCATTTTGCCAAATATAACAAGGGATATGGAGAGCGTAGCGGTTGTAATAAGGGACTGTTTGGAAATTTTTTTTTTTTTAAATGGGTCAGGCTGTGTTTATTCTTATTAAATTATCTAGTTTTATGAAAAATGAAAAACTAATCCCTCTTTGGTCTCGTTTTGTTTCTTAATATCCTAAAAGTGAGACCGTTTGTATTATCTTTTAAAGAATGTCTAAGCATGTATAATTCTAAAGAACTTTGTCTTCTTAAGATTGTTAGATTAAAACTCAATCGATACTATTTTCTTTTAGAATTAATTCATACGAGACATTAATCTAATTTTAATCAAGTCTTTTGCTAATAAATAGTAGAATTGATTCTCGAATTAATTAGTTGAAAAAGTCGGATATTAAATTATTAAAAAAAAAAAAAAGAAGCATGACAGTTACTTTTTGTCAGTAATTGCTTGCAAGTTGCAATCCAATTGTTTGGTCCTTTTCTCACTGGCTTTCCTTTTTATTTTGCCAGATATATAACACTCACATGACTTTCAAGTTGCAATCCACTTGTTTGGTCATAGCACGGTCACTGACTTTCTAAGTATAAAGATATTAGCCAACACACTACAAGACAAAGCCTTTTTTCCGACACCATATGCAGTCGGAAATAACTCACTTTGCGCCGAAAATATTCACTTTCGACCAATAAGAAACGTCGCCCAACTTAGTCGGTAATAAAATGGTCAAAAAAAGATTAGTCGGTATGAACATTTTTCTTTTTTTCTTTTTTTTTATCTTTTCAAGACTCCCTTAAGAAAAATATCTGCATTTTTTATTTACAGGAAACAAGTAAAACAAATGCTGCAAACCGGGCACAACTTCAAGTAAATCATCGTGGTGGGTCAAAACCAATTGTGCAATACCTCCATGAGATGGTATATTATCATTTTTCTTACTTTTTGTTTTGCCTTATCCTTGTGTAGACCACTAGTTAAGTTTAAATGAGGACTAATATCGTTATATAGCGTGATGACTCGACACAGCAGCCTGTTGGCCAAATTGAACTATGGAGGATGACACATTTTAAAGAGGGCAAGGGCTGAGTCACGCCTCAGTCCCAACATGTTTATGTAAGTATTTTTAATTGTAATTTTATATTCATTAATTGTAATAACTTGTCTCATTTATAATTATTGTAGGATAACATGATTAACCTCCAATCACAGCCACCCATAGAGGATAGTGAGGCATTGAGTGATGAGAAAATATGTAAGCAAGTGTTGGGAACGCGGTCGGGATATGTAAAAGGTCTTGGCCATGGGAAGTTGGCTCCTCCTTCATCTTCATCCAGTCAGGGTGTTCAAATCAATGAGTTTCGTCGATTGTATGAAGCCGAGCAACGACGCAACGAGGCTTTAGAAGAGAAAATGGAACAAATTAAGGAGATAATGAAGACTGAAGTGCAAGAACAAGTGCAAGCAAAAGTTACAATGAGGATGCAAAGCATGGAGGAGCGCCATAGACAAATGGAGGCTGCAATAGAAGAGAGACAGAAACGTATGGATAAATTTCTTGTAATGTTTACATAGTAAGATCATGGGAACACATACAGGTAATATCAAGTCTAATTATTCATTAAAGATTGAGTTGGTGTTGCATGAATGGGTAAAGGAAGAAACTCATTACTAGTTGGGAATATAGTCAAGTGATAGGTTCTTTGGTCATGAATGTTAGTATGTTACCCATCTCTTGATGGGTCTTCCCAGTTTTTAATGTCCCAATCTCCAGTTGAGTTTTGTATATTAAAGGTAGCATTATTGGTTAGATGGAGACTTTGGTATACTGTCTAATTGAACTCAAATATATATGAAATGCTATGTTATAAAGAAAGCCAGTAAAATCTCTTGAATTTATGTGTGTGTATTGCAATTTGCATGGAGACATTTAATTTCATATGACATTTGCATGGAGACATTTAATTTCATATGACATTTTCTTTTTTTATCTTCCCTTATTTCCAGACTATTTTTGAATTTCTGATCCCATTAGGGCATGTATTTTTTCATTCCTTTAATTTATCTGATTAAATTTGTGAACCAAAAGCAGAGCATAAAGAAATTCAATAAACCACTTATATATGGTTAAATTGAATTATATAATTCATTTATTCTCTCTTATATGTTTTACCTCAGTAAATCTCAGCCATTTTTTTTTTAAACCTAACTGAATTCAAAAAAGAAGAAAGACACGTAGGGGTAGACAATAAAACCTTGTCATGCCTTGATGCTATATATATATATATATATATATACTTGTGTTGTATCAGGTTTTGTGCGGAATTATTTTTACAGCAATAATTTTTTTCAAATATTTAACTTTATATCCGACATCAAATTTGTGTCGGAAATGAAAAATATAACCAATGAGTAGGAAATAATAAATTAAAAAATGTAAAATTAATTGTGGTCGGAAATAAACTTTTACCGACTCTTTTTGTGGTTGGAAATAACAATTTACCAACTATAGAAATAAACTTTTACCGACTACAGATATGGTCGGAAATAATCAACTTTTACCGACTACATATATGGTCGGAAATAATATTTTACCAACTACCTATATCGTCGGAAATAATCTTGTACCGACTACATATATGGTCGGAAATACTCTTTTACCGACTACATTTATGGTCGGAAATAATCTTGTACCGACTACATATATGGTCAGAAATACTCTTTTACCGACTACATTTATGGTCGGAAATAATCTTGTACCGACTACATATATGGTCGGAAATAACGTCGGTAATATTTAATATTTCTGACGCTATAATATTTTTGTCGGTAATTTTTTTCTAACCATTTTATTACCGACTAATTTGGACGACGTTTCTTATTGGTCGGAATGAATATTTCCGACGCGAAGTGAGTTATTTCCGACCGCATATGGTGTCGGAAAAAAGGCTTTGTCTTGTAGTGTAAAGACTAGTAAGTCAAATAAGAAACTACTAATTTTTATATTTTCTGTACTAATCCAAATAAAACTAGGAAACTAGAGAAATTATGAATAAATTAAAATAAAAAATTAAACAATCCTAATACAACTTTTTATATTTTTAAGGTACCAAATCTATTCTACATCAAGATATTTGTCGGAGTTTTGTTATAATTTAAAACTCATTAATTTTACTGTAACCTACTATTTAGGTTGATCATTTACAATCCAGCCTAAAAACTCTTAATTTATCAATGAAATGATGTAAAATTTTAATTTTCAGGGAGAAAACTTTTCAAAATTCTAATAAAAGATTTTCAGTAAAAGCCCATAATGGTGCAGTAATAATAATCTCTTAATTAATGGAATGCTAATTGTTGACTTAGAATGTACAGGGATTATTTACAACTTTTTTATTTCCAGATTTTTTAAAAAATCAACTTTGGTATTTTTATAGCATTGCTTATTACTTTATGTTCATGGAGTGCATTGTGGATGAGAGAGAGATGAAATGCTTCTCACCTTTATACCCCAACTGGTACCATATTCATAGCCACAATCTGCAACAATGTTGGCTGCCTCAATAGAACTCCAAAGATGTGGACTTGATGTCTTCCCATCCAACCCAGATAAAGTCTGAGCAGCTGATTTGGTGAAAACCTTTGAATTTCCATATTGCTTCTGTAAATAATCCTCATCACTCAATTTTCCTAGACAATGTTAAAAAAAGTTACAGTTGATTTAGTTCATTTCAGTATATCTTTCATCCCTTCATAGAAATTTAAAGTCAGACTTGGATATGCAGATGAAGAAGAAAATAGTTGGAGAAACTAAAGCAAATTCAAAAGTTGATTGACATACCAATAATTTCTTTGTCATCTGGTGAAAGACCATAAATGACTTTTCGTCTATGGAAACATCCAGTTCCTCCATAAAAGGGTCCTTGAATCCCCACTATTCCACGCACCAAATACTGATTTAGACATAAAACAAGGTTTGTTTGTCAATCAAATTATTAATTTTTGTATTAGTGTTATTTTCTCAAGCAAACCAACTTTAAAAAGAAAGAAAGAAAGAAAGAAAGGATAACTACATTGATTTTTTCCGGTTACTTGATAATTATAAAGATTTCTTATGTATTTATGAAATTATACTAACTTTTCATATGTTATGATAACAATATATTGATTCCTTTTATGTACAAAATTTTTTAATATGACTAAAATATTATTTTATATTAGACTAATTTTCTTCTTTTTATAAAAATTATAAGAGATATTCTTGCAATTATCAAATATCACATTGCGATTATTCCTATTAAAAACAACAAATTTGTGTTTTTTTTTAATATTCGTCTCTTAAAAATTTTAACATAAAAAGTTAATGTAATATTAAAAATCACATCAGAAGTTTTGTAATTATCGGATATTATATGGGAAGTCAATGTAGAAAGAAAAAAACTTATGCTCTCAGAGAGAGAGAGAGAGAGAGAGAGAGATTTTGCTGCTGCAAATAAATGGTGAAAATTTGACGCACTTCATATAAGACGACCAACTGATTTCCATAAGGATCATCCTTGAGACCATCATAGAATTTTTGGGGACTCTGAACAAAGGCAATATCCCTTTCATTCTTGACTCCAAGCAGCAGACACATTGCATGAAGAACAATTTGTGGATTGTTGACAAACATGTCACAGTCTACGTTCAGCATGAAAGGAGCATTTGTCATCACTCCCGAGACTCTCGCCTGTTCATCGATCATAGTAAATATATATTGACAAAATAATAATATTAGATGAACTGATGGCTATTTAAACTAATTTTGTGTGTATTACAAATAAATTAATTAAATTACTCTGTTGTAAAATAATAATAATAATAATAATAATAAAAAATCTTACCAGAACATTCATTGCACCAGCTTTGAAGTGATGTGGATGCTTTGGGCGTTTCTCTCTGGATATATAGATCAGATGTGGCAATCCACTTGATTCAGCTTCCTTGTTCTCCCATATAACCTGCAAAAGATAGTGTAAATATATAAATCATTGACCTATCAAATATATATATATGTGTGTGTGTGTGTGTGTGCGCACACACAAAGATATATCTTTTGGATGCTTTGCGATAAGCTCCATCTGCTGACTTTGCAAGTTTTGAATCAACTCAATTTATTTTGATGAAAAAAATCACAAAGAAAGGAAGCTTCGATGTGTTATATTAGGCTGCGTAACTAAATAATTGGACAGACCCGCATTATATATATTTTATGGAAAGTGACTTCCCCCATAAAAAGAGAAATGTCACTCTCAAGAAATTTTCGGCCAACTATTTATGAATCATTGATAATTCATGCTAGGGGTGCCTTATTGGCATGAAATTACCCTATTGGAATGAATTGTTTCAATTTAGCTGATCTAAATATGTCGATTCACTACTAATGAGAAATGTTTGTTGAATAAATTAATATTTGATTTGTTACTTACCATTTCACACACAGTCACACACATCAATGGGGAAATAAAATGACCACGTATATACCTTAATTATAGTTGAATGGTTTCTGCATTCTATATTTGAGAAAACAACAAACTTGTCTGTGACATCACATGACACAGATCGTTTGGCCGCATCTTCTATTTTTTGGCTAAGCTGTTCATACTCATCCTACAAACACAAGGAAAAAAAAAAAAAAATTTGTCAGTCCATTATTAGTAGACTAGTAGTTGTGCAACAACTTGTACCTATCCAACAGGATAGAGCACTCCAATCTAACTTTACATCTACATATATATATATATATATATATATATATATATATATATATATATAGAGAAAGAGAAAGGCCGGCAAGCAAGAAGTTCATCCATTGGTTGCAATAGATAATTCGAGGTTAAACGAGTACATATATGCATTATTTACAAAAATCACATAGTATCGAAACCTTTGATTAGAATTAATAGAGTTAGCCCCATATAATGAATTTTAAACAAAAATATATCATAAATGAAATAATGGTATATATATTAATGATTTTTTCACACAATTTTCTCATCACGTTGTATAGAGTGAGAGAATATATTATATTTACCATTTTCCTAAATTTAAATGAAACCCATGATTGAGATTAGTATGATACTTTTCACACAATTCCAAACATTCTTGTTGGAACTCTAGTGAAACATCTTGGGACAATAAGGGCTTGCCGGAAAAGTACCGAAACGGAGCTCTTACGTGAATGTTATACTTCTTACAAAAAGGAACCCAAAGCTTAGCGAACTTGGACGCTTCAACGAGTGAATAGAAAGTGAGAGGGGAAACGCCATCATCGGACACATAGCAGGCCAGCTTGTGAGCTGGGTAATCTACAGCTAACAAGGATAGTACTGTATTCACAGTGATAATAGGTGGTTCTAGGACAGGGTCTGCAGTTGTAACAAACATGTCCACTGGGGGAAGCTCAGGCGCCCTATTTGAAAAAGAAAAGAGATGAAAGAACCTCATACAGGCTAGCTATACTATTATACATATATATATATGTGTGTGTGTGTGTGTGTGTATTATACCATTGCAAAAGACGGTCTGGGTGTGTTTTGTAATCCACTTGATTCCATTTAGCATTGACAGTGAGAGGCCAGACGAAAGTGAACCATGACTCGCAGAAGAAGGCAAGGAGCCAAGTGATCCCATGATTTGTAAGAGAAAGAAGACGATAAACAAGGTGGGAGAAGAGGAGGAAGAGGATGATGAGTTCAACAGTTCGTGGAATGGTGTTTTTACGAGAAATTCGTTGATAGAGAGGTAGGGAGATTGGGTAATTGGTCATTTGAAAAACAAGAGGAATTACTAGAGTGGTTTCACTAGAGTGCTGTTGCGCAAGTGTATGAATGTTTGTTATAGCTTTATGGTGGGCTATTTATCGTGAATTTCTACGCTCACATGGCATTTCATTGTACATACATACAAACACACACACACACACAAAATTGTAGTTTATGTTTGCTGTCTGTATATATACCCATACAAACACACACACACACACACACACACAAAGGAGGACAGATCTAAAATTATTATACTGAGTCTCAATCGTATTAACATGTCATGATTATATCATGACATACATATATTTATTTAATTTTTAAGCTTGATGATTAAAAAGTTACTTACCACTTTAAAAATTTTAAAATATAAAATAATTTTTAAGTTTAATAAATTTTGAATATGAAATAAAATAAAATAAAAAAATTTTTATAAATAAAATTAGTAAATTTTAAATGCAAAATAAATTATCTTAACTTGTATTAAATAAGTTGACATAATTAAAATTAAAATATAATTTATTTATTAATTATTTTAAATACATACATAAACTAATTTATACAAAATCTAAACACATTAAAATTTACTGAAAATACTGTCCATATAAAATTATTTAAAAGAAAAAAAAAAAAGAGTCCAACCCTCTCTCCGAGGGAACAATAAAACAGTAAGAAGGACGGATGGTACAAAGATTCCATCACACTCCCCCTGCATTTTTTGTCAGCCAGCTAGCAATGGACCATGTCAGCCTTTCTGTGGCCCATGTACAAGGACCACGCTATCTTGTGACAGTAATATTCAAAAGACTAGATATTTTGTGCTCGTAAAGTCATATCTGAGTGACAATAATAACATGAGACATTATCACTTAACATTTTGGATCACTTGTGTTGCATCAGTGTTTCTTTTCCCAAAGTGATGGATCACTTGTGTTGCATTCTTGACGTGGAATAACTCGTTTTTTTTTAAAGTGAGACATAATATATATATATATATGATAAAGGCTTGTTGAAAAATATCTGTCATACGTCTTTGTATCGCCTGTTATTCTTTGGCCGGCGGTATCGGCGCTTTCTTAAAGCCGGCGGTAGACCGTAACACACCTATATATCTCTATTCATTGTGTTATCGACCAACTATTGCTCTCTTTGTCATTACCACATTTTCAGCTTTCTTTCTCTAAAACATGTTCCTCTCTCACCGTGTTGATAACTTCTTGCTCCCTTTGAAAACTGAATGTAATGTCTCTTCAACCCTTCCAAATATAATTCCAAAAGTTCAATCTAGCATAGAAAAGAGATTCAAAAGGAGAAACGATGCAGAAAAAGTGGGGAGAGAGACTTTTTTGGGACTAAATGGAATCCCAACATAAACGTAACTGAAATGCCCATATTGGTCAAACTTGTGTGGGAATTAGAACTCCCAATCAAAATTTCATCTTTTTTAAGTTCGAATTAAAAAAATATTTTTCCTAGGAATTTATGTTATTTTCATATTTTACCAGTATTAAGATTTTTTTTTTATATATAGAAGTGCAAGTCTACATTAAAGATTTTTCATTTATTATTAAAATTTTAAACTTTCTATTCTTTTTTTTTTTTTGACTCAAGGTCTCTACTGTGAATTCAAAAACTTCGTCTACTATAACTATATCTAGTCTTCCTTCTACTCTATTAAGACTACATCAAAATAAGATTTTGTTTGGTGGTGTTATACTGAGAATGAGAGAGAAAGAAATGACAAAGGAGAGAGGAGAGTTATATTCTTTTCCCAAAGAATAACATTTTGGATCACTTGTGTTGCATTCAGTTGTAACCAATGGGATGGATGTGAATTGGTATAGTAGGCCAGTGAGAACACCCACCTGCCTCTAATAATTTTGGCCTGTCCCCATCAAAATTAATAGAGAGGTTAAATCTTAAAGTAGAGTAACAAAAAAAATTTTTTTTTTAATTTATTATTATTTTTAACTTATTTACGAGATTAAAGTTATTTTTAAAATTATTTTTTTAAAATATATTTTTTAAAAAAATTATTTTTCTAAAAAATGTTTTTTTAAAAAAACATTTTTCAAAAAAATGCTTTTATGAAAAATGATTTTAAACATTTCTTTTTTTAAATTTTCTTTCAGAAAGATATTTTAAAAAAAAAATTATTAAGAAAGCATCTTTCAGAAAGAAACTTTCCAAAACGTCTTTTTGAAAAATAATTTTAAATAATTTTTTTTTTAAATCATTTTTCAAAAGACCACACTAATCATGCGAATGCTGTTTTGATTATTGCTACGAATGATTGTAAATCAATAAGAAAAAAAATCTCACTTAATAATATCATATTCAAATTTAAAAATTTTGTTGGACTCGTCGTAAAATCATATCTAAATGACAATACTAACACGGGACATCATCATCTAACATTTCGATCACTGGTGTTACATTCAGTGTTTCTTTTCCCAAAGTGATGGGACATCCTAGTTGTAACCAATGGGATAGATGTGAATTGGTACAGTAGGCCAGTGAGAACACCCACCTGTCTCCAATAATTTTGGCCTTAATAGAAAAGAGAACACCAATTTTTCTTTGCAAATTGATGATAATGAGATTGAAGAATATTAAGCTTGGACTGCTAGGTGCACTCTTATCTCGATTCAAATTACAGGAAATATCATGGGTCACTATGACTGAATAATACTTGAATGAGACTAATGAGTTGAGATACTTGAATGTTTACATATTTAATAAGAATAAACTAAGGTACATACCATTAGATAAAGAAAAAAAATTTACAAGTAAAAAGTGGTTTTTTCAATTAAAAAAAGAAAGAAAGAAAGTGCATTTAATAAATATGGCTTAAAACCGATTTTAAGTTTAATTTTTGATAGGCCTGTTAAAATCATTCAAAAATATAATAGATGTTAATTGAGTAGGTACTAATATGTATAAATGTATATACATAGGTATATATACACAAAAAGGTGAGATAGCTGGGGTTTTTGGAAAAATTACCTAAGACTCTTCCTAATTTGTCCAACCCCAATTGTTATAACATAAATAGATTTTAAGTATATAAAAATAAAAGTTTTTTTTTTTTTTTTTGACGTAAACCAAACACTATTTTTTTCCTTATTTAAATAAAATACAAAATTCTTAAAAAAAAGTGTTGTCAAAGAGTACCTAAAACTACAATTTAGAACTAACAGCACCTCTCTAGAATGTGCAAGTCCCCAATCCCAATGATTCCAAGCACACTATTGTAAAGGACCACTTTCAAAATATGAGACACAGGCCATGGAAGGTTGATCAGGAGTTTTCATGGTATGGAGAGATGTGCATATAGAAAATCTTGAAAGAAATCTCTCAAGAAACTACATTACAAAGATGACATAAGTAGTGATGTCTCAGTTTTTGGACAACATGGTATGAATTGGTGAGCTGTTCTAACCCACATTTTACTAGTTTCTGGGCCTCTGGCACATGAATTTTCAACATCAATTGTCATCTTCAAGTAACAACAATGACCAAGCTTTTGGAACTATCTCTAAATCCAAACTCCAAATGGTTAAACACTGGTGTCTTTTGTGAGCATAGTCTTAAGAACCCAATGACTGGACAAAAGTAGAACAGAAGGAAAGGAGTGAAAGAAAACAACTAAAATCAACTCAAGAAAGATAAAAACTCAACCTGCTCTATTTTCCATCTTTTTAACTCCACCCTGTTACAGTCAACTATAGATTATAAAAAGATTTCTGCCTTCCCTTTCAATAAGAAATTCCCTGTCATGAAAGTATTATCTTATGAAGTAACAAGTATAAGCAGTAAACAAGAGGTCCACCCTGATGACCAGCCTTTTTCTTTTCCCCCTCTTTCAGGTATTCTGAGGATACTTTTCATATTCATTGATTCGTAAGTAATTTCATTTCCAAAAACTTTCAAAAAATAATTTAGTATGCAATAAATGGATAGAAAATAGTACAGTCCTTGTGATTATTTCACCTACAATATCAAAATTAGTTATGGAGAGAATGAAGCAATCAGAGGATTTTAAAAGATTTTTCTCTCATAGGGTATTGACCCCGCTATTAAAGAAAGATGCTTTTCGATGTGACCGGGCCTTACAAATAATTCCATTTTTGTTGTAAAAGATCATTTGCAAAGCCTAGTCTAGTGTCACTAAGACATCACCATAAGCACTGTGGTAAATAGCATTTGCAACTCAAAACCATTGGGTTGCAAAAAATCAATTCAGTCATTGCCAATACGATAACAACATCAATCGAAAACCAGGGATCCTACTTGGATTCCATTTGTTCCTATAAGTTTCTATAGGTAGATGTTATGTATTCATGTCAATTTTGGAACATTTGGACCATTATTGTACAAGTTGCCCGCTAACCCATTACTTGAGTTACTGTGAAACTTAAGTTTATAGATTCTTCCTTTGTTGCATATTTTGCAAACTGGGAGTTCTATTTAGATTCCGTTTCTTCCTACAAGTTTCTTTAGACATGTGAATGTCTGTTGATTTCCTTCTGAAATCCCATACTTGTGTTACCTTGAAGCTTAAGTTTTTATATTCCTACATTATTGTATGTTTTGCTAACCAAGATTCTATTTGACTCTCGTTACTTTGTTGGTTATTATTCCACCTACAATACCAAAATAGTTGTGAAGAGAACGAAGCAAATTGGTTTTAAAAGGTTTTTTGCTCATATGGTATTGAACCAAAAGGTCTTCCTTTCGAAATAGAATGCCTTATACATGGTAAGTGAGCTGAGGAAGGTAACTGTAAGACCTATGAACACTCTATAGCAGTAAGGAGAGGATTATGATTGGACGAACTCATGTTTAAGTGAGCTTTAGGAAAAAGATTATAATGGATTGAAATGAAATCTTTTTCCTTTCTTTTGCTTTGTTGCATGGGCATAGATATGGGACATGGACACCACATGACACAATAAATTACTAAATTCTTACAAAATAGGGCACAATCGTGGCATATGTATGTATGTAAGTATATGAGTGTTAAAATCTTCATGTGTTTTAGTTTCGTTATTAATATAGTCAAAGTTTCTAGTAATTTTATATAAACTCTTAACTTTAACAATTATAATTGTATTTTATAAATTATAAGTAAAATATATCCTATTGTGCAAGGTTCGTTGGTCACTAGTTGATCAAGTGTCCAACATCATGAATTTTGGTTTTAATTATGGACACAAAAAATGTGTTAAACTTGTCCGGAAATATCTAGGAAATGTAGAGTCCAACATGGACCAAGGAAAGGCTCTTTAGAAGTGTATGAACTTCTTAGTTCCTTTGTCAGGTAATATAATTGGTTGGTCAACCTAAATCCAATTTGCTTGTGACCCCAGTTTATTAATTTACTAGTTTGGTAGGGTTAAGGCCGTGCCTTAAGCCTAAAGTTAAGTTTGGGTTAGGTTTGAACATATTTGGCACAGCCCAAACCGTTCCTAAATCTAACTGACAAAAGTGTGTTTGACATTCAAAATATGCTTTGCATGTGTCCTTCGTCAACTATAAGCATCAACTTTAACATACAATTTAGTTAGTTGAATTTTTTCATCTATTTATTTTAATAAGCACTTATAGAACTAATTGTTCACTTGATTTAGAAGAATGGAACCAATGTTACCTAGAACGTGGATTGTTATGGTACAGGAAACGGGAACGTAAATCGTCACTTGTTATATAACATGGTACGTTAGGGATAAACTTATTTGGATCGCTTTGTTGGAACGAAATGCGTTTATTTGGAACGCGATATACTTTTTGAGTGTATTTGTGATAATATTGATATGTATATATATACACCAAAATGATTTTAACGAATCCAAGCCATTATAAAATAAAATTCTAATGATGTGTGTATATTTTGTATGATTTTTTTGGGACTTTTGATATTTTAGATCGGAATGCTAAATCTTGCATTCCAAATCACTAATGATCTATGTTTTGGATGGTGCGATCCTAATTCGCTAGGGGAGGAGCGAATTGTGGTAACCATGAATGGAACTAATCGTTCACTTGAGATTTACTTTTAACCTCGACATTGCCTCAAAACAAAGCAGGATGCATCTCAGAATCCGAAGCTACACTTTCTCAGCATCACAAAAAACTATAGTAGGCAAATAATAGGTGAAGGATCTCCACCCTTTTCCCATCATCTCCCTCAATCGCAAAGCCCCTAAGCATACCCCCAGAATTTGTTTTACCAATCATCCTGCTCGGGGCCTCAATAACTCCATAACAATCACAAATAAAAACAGAGACAACGGATCCCATTGCTAGAAACCACTTGAGGACCGGAAGAAACCTATTGGAGTTCCATTCACCAACAATGAATAAGTAACCATAGAGATACAAGCTTGAATCCATCTTCTCCATCTCTACCAAAACCCATGTGCCAACAAAGACAACAAAACTTCTAATCTATATGGTCGTAAACTTTTTTTAATGTCCAACTTACAAACACACCCCTTCTCCAATCGTTTCCTTCTCGTATCAACATACTAATTTGCTATCAAAGCCACATCCAAAATTCCCCCCCACCCCCCACCACACACAACAAAAGCATTTTGGCTCAAGAATATGATACCACCCATGGTCTTTCTCAATCTCAAAGCTAAAACCTTGGCCAATAGCTTATACAAGCTCCCCACTAAACTAGTTGGCCTGATATCTCTGATATTCTCAACTCTTTCCTTCTTAGGAATCAATGCTACAAACGAAGCATTTAGACTCTTTTCAAATGGACATGATTGGTGGAATTGAATGATCATAACATCACCTATAATGATCCTCCAACAATACTTGTAAAAGGCCATCATGAAACCATCTGGTCTCGGTGCTTTATCCTAATCACAAGTCTTCAAAGCTGAAATAACTTCTTCCTCCTCGAAAGGGCTTCTCCAAGCTATATGCTTCATCCTCTAGAATGGTTGAAAACTACATGCCTTCTAAACCCTATCTCCACTCATGAGTTTCTATGTATAGCTTTTGATAGAACTTCACTATTCCTTCATTCACTTCCTCTCCCTAATAGTCACCGCACTGATGTTATTTTTCCTCATATGGTAATTTTCCACTCAGTGAAAGAACTTAGTATTCCTGTCACCTCAAAGAGCCTTAGATTTTTGTCTCCACGAAATTTCCTCCAACTTTAAGACCTTGCCCAGTTCCCTTTGAAGTCATCCTTTGTACATTTCTCCCCATTAAACAAAGAGTTATCCTATTCTTTCCTGTCCAAACTATTGGATATTCATTAGGAGTTTTTCCTTCTTCACTTGTGCATTTCCAAACACTTCCGCATTCTCTGCCTTCAAAAGCTAGACTTTCTATGCCATCACATAACTTGGCTCGCCCCTTATATTGTACGCTTGCCACCACTCCACCACTTTATATTTGAAACCTAGACCATGTAGCCACATGCTCTCAAAACAAAATGGAGCCTTTCCCCACCTCAAGCCACCACTATCTAGTAAAATTGGATTATGATATGAAACTGGATTTGAAAAACAAGATTGAGTTACTCTACTACTTGAAATTAAATTGTTAAAGGAGTATTTTAAACCTTGATTACGGATGGCAATAATGCACTAAATACATATGACAATGGGTGCACCCTCAACTGGAACATTTTGTGTTAGAATAAACACATAAAAAATGTCAACTCAAAAATAATTGTTTAAAAAATTCCCTCCTTGCACCATTGTTAAAGGAAAAAAGCAAAAGGCACCCTTAAGGTGCTAAGCTCTCACATTACCCGGAAAGCGAGGCAAAAAAAAGGTTGGCTCAAGACAATTTAAGGTCTTAAGCGACAACTCTAAATAAGGATATTTTTTAAAACTTTTCACTTTTTGAAATGCAAGATGGATAAGTTTTTAATAAAAATGGGATTTAAAATAATGTTAAAATAGTTTCTATTATAAGAGTTCTAATTTAAATATAAATAAAATTCTAATAAATATATAAAATATATAAATGTTTTTAATGATTTGTTTCTAATATATATATATATATATATATGTGTGTGTGTGTGTGTGTGTGTGTGTGTGTGTGTTGAATACAACTCTAATAATAGAGTTCTACATAATCAATAATGTTCTACTAATGAAATTTATAAAAAAAAATATATAAACTAGACAATACAAAATAACTATTCAAAGTATGTGAACATATAGTAATAGAATTAAATTTTCTTTCGTGAAACATTTATGGGCCTTCTCTGTGGAGTTAGATTTTTATTAATCTTAGACTTCTAGTTTGGATTATACTGGAGAGATATAACATTTATGGGCTTTTCTTGTGAAGTTAGATTTTTATTAATATTAGACTTCTAGTTTAAATTATACTGGAGATATATAACATTTAGGGCCTTATTTTTGAAGCAAGACTTTTATTAGCTTCAAACTTCTAGTTTGGATTATCTTGATATAACTAAAATTAGTTGATCTGTTAAAATTGAGGCACGTGTCAGTAGGGTAATTATAAAAGCCCTACCCAGTGAAAGAGGATGAGATACAAATGATTTTAGCCGTCGAAATCCATCTATGCCCCAGGCCTACAATTTTTGATGGAACAATATACTTTTAAGACTTACATCTATAGGGTAAACCTTCGCCTCTGGAATGGAGCTCTGATCAGCTATTTTCTTATGATTACCGAAGTCATTACGTCTAGATCTGAATGAAGATAGTCAATGGTCACATTGGTTTACCCAGAGATCCGATCCCTTTGGACCACAAGTACTTGTAATTTTATTAGGGATTTACACTTGGAAACTACTATATCAAGCTTATCAACTTGGTATGGTGGCTTCCTTATTTCACTCAATCAAGAACTCTATCCATTATGACAACTAATCCACTATAAAGGGGGCCAAGGTACGCATTCAATGAACCCTAATTACATATTTTGAATTCTCTTTTCTTCTTCAACAATTTTAGCTTGCTTCATCGTTTTTGACTTGATTGTCGGAATAACCCTCATTGGTACTTTGTCGGTACCCAGTTTGATTTTGACGTGTTCTCTCAAGAAAAAGGGAAACGATCTTGATTGTTCATCTCATTAAGCAAGTTTTTGACCACATCAATACCATAAACATACAATTTGAGCCTTTTTTTTATAGGTGAGGCCTAAACCAATTGCTTTGTTCGCTTAACGATAAAGTTGGTCCTGCGACAAAGAAGCACTAGCTTGAGTGAAACGAGGCACTAACTTAACAATATTAATCAAAAAATATATATTAGACATTAAAATTTAATTCATTTTAAGTTAAATAATATCTTATAGTTATAACAATTATGAAGTAACACTAAAATGTTCAATCTGAAGGTGACACATGACGTATTTAAGTGATATGACCATGTCACACCCCGAATTCTGACCGAACCCGAGGCGCGACTGACGAGACAGAAAGTAAATTAAATAAAAAGACAAAAGTAATTAAATTCACTAAACATGTGTTCATCCTCACCCATACATAAAATAACATCGAATACATTGTTCATCAGTCATTCGGGCTTAAGCTCTTACATAACAAAATACAAGTTTCATGAATCACAAATACATCACAGGCTTCACCCTATCAGCGTATCACAGAGTCTCTAGTGGCTGGAGGATCCTCATCTGAAAAATGTTGCCCACGAATGGGTCAGCTCAACTGCTGGTATGATGAGATGCTAATGCCAGAAATAAAGCTAAGGCGTGGCATGTGCAAAGTGTACATTTATATCTAAATGACAATCAAAGCTTCGCAGTAATATATGAATGATATGCATGACACACCCATGCACAACTCTATGCCACACCCATGTCTCATTTACGGGTACTCCCCGATGGCTCGAAGTACCAATGCAATGGCCAATTTTGGGTTTTTCACCACAGGATCTACACCCTCATAATGCAAAGCACCATGTGCTTACCTACGCCATGTTCTCAAGGAATTCATCATATGCCAATATGCCAATGCAATCTCAATGAACATGGATCTCAATAATATAACATGCTCGGACAATAAGAAACAAATCACCAGTTAGTTTCATATACATGCATATCTCATATGTTCGTACATCACGCTTCATGTTCTTCACTATATTAACTTGCAAGTAACACATAACATGTGAACAACCAATTCCAAATAAACAGGTAAACACATTACAGATAAACACATACAGCATTCCAGTCATTCACAAATATTCCTAACTTAACTTCATTTCTAACACTAGCAAAACACCATACCTGATGGGTTAGTCACAACCCAAGAAGAACGTGCACGATATGTAACTGAATCGGTCAATGAAGATGCAAGAGATCAGATCTCCCTCTCCTGTCCTGTAAGTGTCCCTAAAAACATAAATTCCCACTCAGTCTACTTTCATTTGAATTTATGTTATTCATCAAATTTTATGTCTTTAAATTTATAGGTTTCTATTCTGCTAAATTAAACTCTACCATTGGTTCTAGGACATTGAAGAAAATAAGTTTAGGTTCTCGTAGAACTCAATTCGGACACCGGGGTTCAAAAGGGCAAAACGGTCATTTTGCACTTTACACGTGTCCTTATATTTTGTGACCTCTTTTCACAAATCGGACTCCACGGTTGAGTCCGGAATGTTCAAGATAATAAAATTTCACTATTTGTTTACCTAATTCGGAGTTCGTTTGACTGTGTTTCAATCTAGGGGCATTTTGGTAATTTTAAAGGTTACTGCGGTTCTTTTATTTTTCGGGACCCCGTCTCGTAAAACGGACCTCACCATTGGTCTCAGAAGGGTCGAGATAGTCAAAATACACTAATGACTTGTCCCATTTGGACTCCGGGATATTTTTGAATATTTAATTAATCAAATTAATTTAATTAAATAATTAATTAATTAATTTAATTAATATTTTATTAATAATTTAATCAGGTGGGTAAAAGTGAAATTTCTAACAGTTGGGGGGTTAATTTGTAATTTCCGAAAGTTCTGGGTTAAGGTTCAAATTCTAAAAGGTTCAAGGTTCAAATTGAAATTAGTTTAATTTGCTATTCTCAATTAGGTTAACCAAATAGGGGCTAACCCGAGAACAGGGATAGGATATCCCTGTTTCAATTTAATTCCAATTTCCTAATTTCTTATCCTTGCAACCAAACGGGCCAAATTAGGTTTTTAATTTAAAACAGTAGGCCGACACGTGGCAGGGGCGGTCCACACCCGCCCGAACCGGACCCGACCCGAACCGGACCCGACCCGGAACAGTCCCCCTTCGTCCCCGATTTTCCGGCGATGGACCAGTAGGGTTCCGGCGCCTTCTCCGGCGCCGGCGACCGATCTCCGGCGAGTTTTCTCAGTTTTCAAGATGCTATTTTCTCCCCCTTTTCACGTAGATCACATCCCCAACCTCCATTTCCCTCAAAGCCTCCTCCATCTCCACGAAATAGAGGGTCGTCAACTCTCCGGCCAACTCCTCCCCTTTCATTTTTGTCACTGTTTGGTTACGGGTTTCCTCCCATTTTCATCCTAAAGGCTTCCTGTGTTCAAGAGGAACACTTCCTCATGATCTTAGCAAGTTTTTAAACACAAAACCCTTAAAACCTGATTATTGCCCCTGACCTGTAACCCTCATTTTCTCTCTCATTTCTCAACCATTTCTTCTCATTCTTTTTGCAAATTAATCCCTACATTATGCTCTCTAAGATCCTACAATTTAAATCAATTAAAATGCTTTAAAAAAAAATTGAAACAGAAGCAGCCCACTTACCAATGATTTCGGCTTTTCCCCTTTTGGTTTGCTTCCCTTCTCTTTCTGTTCCTCTTGGTCACTTCTGCTTCTTCAAGACTCTCTCTTCCTTGCCCTCAGTCCTTCCTTTCTTCTCTTTTCTCCTCCAACCGAGACTAACTCTCTTTTTCTCTTTACTTTCTCTCTCTATATTTCTCTCTCTCTCTCTCTCTATAAATCCCATGGTTTCTGCTCTTCTCTCAACTCTCATACACACTCTCAGACTTCACCACACACACACACCTACTCTCTTACACTTCACAGCCCCTCCCATGCTTGTTTGAGTGTGTTACACTCAAACTCACACACACACACAACCGGGTACACACAGTGCACTGTGCACTGTTATATACATATATATATATATACAAATATACACATATATATATTCTCCAATTTAAATATGCATGTAGTATATATATACATGCACATGTAGCATACACATAATTGTACACACACAATACACACATCACATTCTTAATAATAATAATAATAATAATAATAATAAAAATAATAATATTAACAAAGAAAAAAAATAAATAAAAAAAAAAATCTATGTCATAACAGACCATTTCTAAGTTTTTGTGTTTTCTTCTCAATAAATATACAAAGTTTTGTACTCTATCCAAATCTTATATTAAAGAAATTTTGATAAACTTGTTAGTCCTAATAATGTAGAAGGTGTGATAGGGCCAATCTCATAGACCTCTAAACTTATTCATAAAGGTCAAGCCTATCTTGAGAAGACTTTACATATAGATGGTCAATTTGGTTGATAGATGGAAGATGTTTTATCATAGGCATGCTCAGATTTTGTGAAGAATGATGAAAACTTACTAGTTGTAGTAAAATGTCAAGCCCTACTTATAATTTTTTACATTTTAAAAGTGTTACTATCCTTAAAGCTTTGTATTTTGAAGACTCAAATAATTCAAATATTTATCACGCTAGTTTCGTGCTAATGTTTGATAATAATATTTGTATTAATGTAATAGATTAGATAATTATACTTAGATTACAACTATGATATGCCTTTCACAGAATTATTCAATAAGCTCATAAAACACTATAAACATAAGGACATACAAGTAAAATACCTTATAATTAAAAAGGCTATCGCCTGATCGCCACTCTCCTTGACTAAAGTGATCACCTAGGTGTTGCTCTTTGAAAACGCTTGGCCTCGAACATTTTTAAGGCATTGGGACTGAAAATCACTTAGGCGCTTGCCTTTAAAAACAATGACTTGCACTAAACTCGTATTCCACCTTCATCATTATTCTTTGAAAATATTAAGTGAAAAAATAGAAGAGTATCTTCAAACAAAAAGCAAAGTAATGTATATCTGCCCCAACGATCAACGTTCTTTTATTTACAAGAGATGTTTGAGTTCAAATTTCCTTGACCTCCAGAAGGTGGGATTCAAAGGGGTCAACTAAGACGAATGGGTTAGAACCCCTGCTTGCCCCTTAAACAAATTGAGGAGATAAATCAAGGGAGATGTTCAAAGAAAATTAAGTAGAGATAGATAGGAGGAAATTAATTGAAGATCAATGAAAAGAATTGTGAATTTGTCATTGAGATTCCCATCTTATTTAATTCCATAACTCTTATCTTATGTTATATTAGCAAATAGCAATAAAAGATAATTCTGAATTTGGGGCAAGGAAAAACAAGGCTTACCTTTCTCTGCTCTCAAACTGTCATAAAAGTACCAGGTTTTCCGGTACATAGAAATAATATGATCGGTAAAAATTAATTTCATTACTAATCTCAGAATCCCTGCCCTTGGAACTACTCATGAGTTGACATCTTTGTGACACTCCTCTTTGCGTGTCCCTTGCATTTCAAAGGGCTCGATAAAATCCTGTAACACATATTTACAAAGATTTAGAAATTGAGTAGGTAAGTTTATTGAGGTACAATTCTGAATAAATCAAGAATTATAAATCTATATTAATACCATTGTTAATAATCGAATCATTCACTTGACTAAAGATGAAATTATTTCCAAAACAAATTTAGAACCCACATCAAATTTTCAATTATAAACTTCAATTTATAGTAATTTCATCCCACTCATTAGTGTTTCATCTCCAATTCCCCAGCTACTAAAAAGTACACAGACCCAGTAAAACAATAATTTTTATAGTTGACATGGGAAATTAGATTTTGACAATTGAATTGATATCAAAATTAACTGATCACAATAATCATTAGAAATAACCTTTCGCTTCCCCAAGGTTCAATCATCCTGGAGACTCGATGGAGGGGCAGAAACCACCGACAAATCCTTACGCAGTATCAATCAAACTATATGCTGGGATTTTCCTAATTCCAGCTTGCACCATTGCTTTCCTTATAGCAGCAGCATGATCCCACCTCTTGGCCCCAGCAAAAATGGTTGACAATAGCACATATCGCCCACAATGCTGTGGCTGCAATTCAAGAATCCTTCCTCCCACTTCATTTGCCAACTCAATGGCTCCATGAACCTTGCAAGCACCCAAAAGGGCCCCTAAGACAGAGGCATCAGGTTCAAAAGGCATTCTTCTCATAAACTCAGTTGCGTCCCTCAAAAGACCAGCTCTGCCCAAGAGATCAACCACGCATCCATAATGCTCCATCCTTGGGACAATCCTGAAGTCACTTGACATTAGTTGAAACAATTCCAAACCCAACTCCACGAGTTTGGCATGAGCGCACGCAGTGAGAACGGCAACAAATGTAACCTCGTTGGGATGCAATCCTTCCACCTTCATCTTCTCAAACATGTCTAAGGCCTGCCTCTCGTTACCGTTCAAAGCAAGCGAAGAAATCATAGCATTCCAAGTGCACACCTCTTTAACTGCTATTCTACTAAAAACTTCCATAGCATATACTAAACATCCCATTTTTCCATATAGAGCTATTAATGCCGTCCCCATAAAAACAGTCAATTCAATCTCGTTCTTGATAATAAATCCATGTATTTGTTTTCCTTGATACAAGGCTCCTCCTCCATCTGAATTAGCACATGAAGAGAGTATGCTAACAAATGTAGCTTCATTGGGTTTCACAACATAACCCATTACGTCCTCATGCGCCATCATCTTCTCGAAAAACTTAATTGCTTCCCCAAAGTACCCATTCCTTCCATACCCATTAATCATACTCGTCCACGAAACAACATCTCTTAAGGGCATTTGCTCAAAGAGCAAAAGAGCGGACCCCATGTCCCCATTCTTCCCGAATGCATCGATCATCGCATTATAGGAGACAATGCACGGTTCGGATATTTCATCAAACAAATTGCGTGCGTCAGAAAGATTACCCAGTTGCGCATAGAAGCTAACAAAAGAGGTCTGTATAAATGGGTCCAAAGATACGCCACGTTTGATGACTTGGGTGTGAAGGGGTATACCTGATACAGAAGCTAAAGAGGGAGAGGAAGAGGCAGCTTTGATGAGGGAAGGGAAAGTGTGGTTGTTGGGTGGGGCTTGATGGGTAAGCATGTAAGTGAAAAGAAGGATGGTCTTGGGACCTTGGCCAAGGTTAAGGTAGGCTCTGATCAGAGTGTTGTAGAGGAGGGTGTTCATCCATCTGAAATTTGGTGTAGTGTTTGAATTGAGGAGGAGGTGACCGTTGGTTATTAGGAGGGAATGGATTTGTTTGATGTGGTTTGGGGTTTTGAGAAAACGTTGGAGGAGTTGTAGTAGAAATTCAGGCGAGTGGTGCATAACAGAACTCAAGGCATTTTAATTCACCATTTTGAGAAGGATGTCAATTGTTGCATCATATTTGTCTTTCGATGTGATTGTTGGAGATTGGTGCCATTTCCTGATAATTATTGGCCAATTGATGCCTTTCAATTGGATTATTCTAGCCCGTCCTGCAAACGAATCCTGGACGCTACGGAGTGAGGGCTGAATTTACCCATAAAAAATGATAAATTATATTGATATATCAAAATTTATATTGATTCATTATACTTTTATGAAAAAAATATAAATATTCATTCCAATCAAGTTTTTTTTTTTTTTCAAATTGAAAAAACTGTTTCTTTCTTATTCTTTTACATTTTTTTTAATATTGATTGAAATTTATTTTTATTTTTTAAAGATTTTTTATAAAAATAAATTGAAGGTAAATAACTTATTTTATTAGTTAATTATACTTTAGTACCTTAAAATTTTGCCCCGATTTCAAATAAAGCACTCAATTATTAATTATGACAATTCAGTCTCTCAATTTTTAATTCCATTTCAATTAAGGATAATTGCAAACTGCAGTTAACGACCGTCTCAAATTAATTATATTTTAATATCTTACAATTTAATATAAGTTTTAAAATAGTATTATTTAATTGTATACGGATTTTAAATTATATTTTAGTATCTTATAATTTAATATAGGTTTGAAAATAGTATCATTTAATTGTATACAAATTTCAAATAAGACCTTATAATTTTATACAAGTTTTAAACGAGGTCTTATAATTTTAATGTGTAAACAGTTGCCATTAAGAATTTGGGATTGAATTGTTACAATTAATAATCAATGGCCTTATTTGAAATCGAGATAAAACTTCAGGATACTAAAGTGTAATTAACCCTATTTTATTTTATATAAAAATAAATTTAAAGTTTTAATCAAAAATAAAAATGGGACAAAATTTTAAAAAAAATTAAAGGAATAATTTTGTCTTTTTGAAAAAAAATTGACTAGATAATGTCTTTGTAGTTTGTTAGATAAGGAAAAAAAAAGTCCAGTGATAATTAAAATACAATTCCCAGCAAAAAATTAAAATTAAAATACAATTACAATATATATTACTATAAATACATATATATATATACATCAAAAAAATGTGAATACAAATTTTTTTTTAAAAAAAATGCGTTGAAATCAAATTGTCTAAAGAAACATCATATTCTATTGTAATTGAAATATATATATATATATATATATATATATATATATATATATATATATATATAAAGTGAATGGCACAAGAAAAAAAGGCACATGGAATTTAGAAAGATTTACAATAATAGACTATAATGAGAAACGGAGTCAAGAATTTAGTTCTGAGGAGATAAACTTTACTTTTAATGCTAGATCATAAAATTTCAAATTAAATATATATAATATTTTAATATTAATTAATAATATGTTTAGTAAATAACTAAATTTATTAATATAAATGAATTTACAAATTGGACTACAAAGTCCAATTAAAGAAAGACACCATAAAAACCTTAGATTATATTAAGAAATATTAAAAAAATCAACAAAACTTCCATTAAAGAGGTCAAATTGAAATTAAAATAAATGTAAAGTGTGAAAATTTTAAATTTAGTGGAGGCAAAAACATAAATTAGAGGGATATATTTGAAAACCTTTCAAAATAGATAAGAAAAATTTGTAATTAAAAAAAAATTGAGGGGAGACAATTGACCCCCCTAACTCATGCTTGCTCCGTTCATGCCCATAACTATTATCAATTGCACATGAGTTTTGCATCATAAAAAAAATAAAAATTAATTAATTGAATTATTACTTTAAGCCTCAAATTGCCTAGCTAGTGCCGAGTTTAGCAGTCATGCTGCACCATTTTTTTTATCAACATATATTAGACCCAAAAATTGTAGGAACTGTCAGACTTTTCCAAATGTTTTGCATACCCATCTTTGCTATATAAATAATATATATATATATATATATATATATATATTAAAGATTGAAAAGTTTGCTATCTAAATAAAATGTTGAACTGGAGTCTGTAATAACTCGAAATTTTTTTTTTTTAAATATATAAATTTTTGTGGTTATTTATTTTATTATAGGAGTTATTATTATTATTATTATTTTCAAAGTGGGGAATGTGATGCATATATGGATGATTGTGTGTGTTTAAAAATATTAAATGTGTGTGTATAATTATATGTGTATATATATATATATATAATCTGATTTTGTGTGTGCAAGTGGGTGAATATATATATAAGAACAGTGTGTGCACTGTGTGTGATGTGTGTGCCGTGTGTGTGAGTGTGTATTGAGTGTTACACACTCAAAGGGGTGAGGCTTGTGATTGTGTGTGTGAGTGGGATTCAGGGTATGGGGTGGCAGGTGCAAACTGAAAAGTGGGGTTGGTTGATCTCAGAGAGAGAGAGAGAAATATATGTGCATCTGTATGTGTGTATATGAGGTGTCTGTTTAGAGAGGAAATCAGAAAAGAAGGGAGAGGCTGAGCTAAGGCACCATGGAGCTTGAATCAAGCTTAGACAAGGAGGAGAAAAGAGGCACACGGCTAGAGAGAGAAAGAACCGAAACTAAGGTAAGCCACCTTCTGTTTTGAGATTCCTTTTGCATGATTAATTCCTTTTGAATATAGGGCTAGAAAGAGCTTGGAATATGGAACAATTAGGAACAAGAATCAATCAAAATGGTTAAGGGGAGAGGGAGAACTTCCCAATTGCAGGTCACGGTCATGGAGTATTGGGTTTGATATTTTATGTGTAAAACTTGGTTTAAAAAGGGGGAAAAACATGGGGTGAGGTGCAGAAAATGAATGGAATTGATTTAGGTTTAAAACACTAAAGGAAGGTGTTGGAAAATGGGTTGGCCGGAGTGTTGACCGAGGGTTTGACCCCCTATTTCGTGAAAATCCAATGATCTAAACCCAAAACCAAGCCCATATATGGAATCATTGGGAGAAAATGGAGAGAACCACATTTTAAAACCTTAAAAAGTCACCGAAAAAATCTCGCCGGCGCCGGAGAAGGCGCCGGAACCCTACCGGAGCTTCGCCGAAAAATCGGGGAAGAAGGGTACTGTTCGGGTCGGGTTTCGGGTCCGGGTCAGACGGGGGTGAACCGCCCCTGTCACGTGTCACTCATATGTTTTAAATTAAAAGTTAAAAGGGGCTGTTTGGTTATAAACTTAAGAAATTGGAAATTGGGATAAAATAGGAACAGGGATATCTTATCCCTATTTTAGGTTAACCCCTGTTTGGTTATCCGAATATGGGATAAGGATTTCTAAAATTACAGAACTGCCCCTAGACTTTTAAAAATTACAAACTTGACCCTGAACTTTCGAAAATTACACTTTAACCCCTAAACTTTGGAGAAATTACACTTTGACCCACCTGATTAAATTATTAATAAAATATTAATTAAATTAATTAATTAATTAATTAATTAATTTAATTATTTTAAATACTCTAAAATAACTCGGAGTCCAAATGGGACAAGTCATTAGTGTATTTTGACTATCTCGACCATTCTGAGGCCAATGATGAGGTCCGTTTTACGAGACAGGGTCTCGAAAAATAAAAGACCCGTAATAACCTATAAAATTATCAAAATGCCCCTGAATTGAAACACAGTCACAGGAACTCCAAATTTAGTAAACAAATAGTGAAACTTTATTATCTCGAGCATTCCGGACTCAACCGTGGAGTCCAATTTGTGAAACGAAGTCTCAAAATGTAAGGACCCGTGAAAAGTACAAAAATGATCGTTTTGCCCTTTTGAACCTAGATGTCCGAATTGGGTTCTACGAAAATCTAAACTTATTTTCTTCGACGTTCCAGACTCAATAATAGAGTCAAATTTAGCAAAATAGAAACTTATGAAATAAAGACATAAAATTTGTTGAATAGCATCATTCAGGAAACAAATGAACTGAGTCACATGTTATAATTATAGGAACACGAAAGGGGAAGGAGAAGGTGATCTGATCTCCGGTATTTTCACAGTGATCCTACCATACTACGAGTGCACCTTCCCGGGTTGAGGTCGATTATCAGGTACGATATATTGTGTTAAGTAAGAAATAGAATTGAGATTAGGAATACTTGTTCTGCTGCCTTGATTGTTCACATGTTTGCTTGATTGTTCACATGCTTATGTGCTTCATGTTATCTTGCTAAAGTTGGGTGATAATGTGGATGATGATCATGTGTATATCGCATGTGTTAGAGTAGTGTGTGAATTATATGCTTGAGAACTGTTGACATTATGAAATATGTACTTGAAAGCATGCTTTATGTATGAATGAGATGCATCATTGAGATTACATTATGACATGATGAAATCAGAGCATATTGGCATAGTGTGATTCCTTGGACATGGCGTGAGTTAAGCACTTGGTGCTTTGCATTATGAGGGTGCAGATCCTGTGGTGAAAAACCCAAAATCGGCCATTAGGTACTTGCGAGCCTGACGGATTCCGGACCGTGAAGCGAGACATAATCGGCGGTACTCATGCCAGCGGGGAAGGGCCGTATCATGAGACATGGGTGGCATAGAGTTGCATGGGTGTGTCACGCATACTGCTCATATACTGTATACTGTTCATATACTGCCATCATGATATCGAATGCCATATAGAAATAACTGTACACTTGCACATGCCACGACCTTAGTTTTGTTTTTTGCATTAGCATTATATTGTACCAGCATGTTGAGCTGACCCCTTTAGTGGGGCAAACATTTCAAATGATGTCCCAGCTATACGAGACAGGGAGATGATTTGATTAGGGACCATGTTAGGCCCAAGGGGCGCTTTTGATATTGTATAAGGGCATAAGCCCGAGATTGTATCTTATTTTGTATGTTGTGAACAAATGGACTAGACCTTGTGTATGTATCAGAATAGTGTACGAAATGTATGTAATTATACTTAATCGTCTTTATTTCTTTATTATTTTTATTTTCTTTTGTCTCGTTACTTGCGCCTCGGGTTCGCTGGAATTCGGGGCGTGATAGAGTCATAGAATTGGAATTAGTAAAAGTTGGAAAAAAGTTGATCTAGAATTTGAATTAATTTGTTTCCAATTCTACATTGCCAAAGACAACATTATAAATATAGAAAGTTGCTTCCAACTTAATGAAGATTTTGAAGTTGAAGTTGGCACTTTTCTTTGAATTAATGAAAAATCATTTTCAACAATAATTATTGAAAAAACATACTTGTCATTCATGCTATATGTGGATGAAATGGCAGTCATTAAGTTGAAAAAACATACTAATTTTAGCTGATTAACTACAATAATACAGACCATTTCAAGAGAAAAGAAGGACCTTTTGCTCTCTTTTGCTTAAAATAAAGAAAGAAAAAAATCATTCCAGGGCATATCTTCAAGTTACAAATTAAGATGAATAGGTTCTTCTATACTTCAAAGTAGGATCCGATTTCAACTTAAATGCAAAGCAAATAGTTGGAGCGAAGCTCAAATATCAAATCACTTGTAATCAAATATGGAAAAACAGAAATTAAGAATTTTAGAAATTTTAGGATATATCAAGAAGCGAGAGAAACAAATGGTACACGATGGACACATGATGGCCATGGGTACATCCCAGCTGAATTTTAGTTTTATGAAAATTTGGCCTAGGTACGACGTAGGTTTGAGTTAGGCATTGGATAAAACACGATGCGCAATGTGCTCATCGACTGTGTTGTACATGGGCCCAATAATTGTGTGTTGTGCCAACCTCTAACTGTTTACAAACATGTCACGCTAGGCTGAACCGATTAGGCATAATAAGTAACGTGTCATACTAGCGAGGCTTGTTTGACACTTCTATTTAAAGACAAAGTAGTCATGAAGGCACATTTTGATAACTTCAACTTTGTGGCATAATTTTTTTACCTAGTAAAATACTCGTTTGTATGCAAGCACATGCCAGTATGCATAAAACTCCGGTAATGGGTTTTATCATTTTCTTTTCCTAGAAATGCAAGAAAATGAACTTTTAGAATACAGGTAAGAGTTCAGGTCTCATCAAGGTAGCTAAGGGTGTCTAAATGTCTTAATGATGGCATATTAAAAGCATAAGTTGTACTGCAGAAACTTGTTAGTTTCGGTAGATTTGCAAGAGCCAGTAAGTTTCAACTGAGGAAATAAAATCTCATTTCTCCCTTCCTCACTCTCCTCTTTTGCGACAATCTCTTCCATGACACTACATGAATGTATGATTAGTAGTTGAAGTTGTTCAAGAGTTCTGGCCATGGAAAATGAAAATAAATTCTTCAGATGGCCACATTTCTGAAGTAGAACCTTCTTCAAACTTCGAAAACTCAGAATTCCATTGGGATCCTTGTTCCATATACAATTCAATGCAAGTAGTCTATCTAAAAGCAATACTCTTACTCTAAAGAGCAGCTGAACCTCGATGTCAAATACCACTCTCACTTGATTGCAACCCCTCACAATGAACTTTTCTAGAATTTGCTATCTTTGCAGCAATTTCACCAAACCAACAGTTGTTATATTGTTGCACTTCTCTACTCGCAGGACTTTCAGTTTGCACAAGGAATTAGAAGGAAGATGGCTGAGACATAACTCTCTTGAGTTGAGCAAGTCAACGAGATATAGTTCCTCCAACACTGGGAATGCAACCTGCCAAAACTCAATACAATTTGTGACTTAGTTTAGTTTCGAAAAATTGGGAAAAAACAAAGGTTGAGCACTTACGGGCCAGGTCGGGTCTGGCTGGGCTAACTATATCTGTTCATAAGAATTATTCCATCCATAGCTCGGATCTATTATAGTAAGCCCAAACTGAAACCTCGTAAGGTAATTCAATAAAAAAATGCTATAATAATCATATTAAATACAATTTATGCATTAATATTTATAAAATGAGAAAAAAAAAACTTCTTAACTAATTAGAAAATATAAAAAGTGTGTCTCTATGCCCATCTTCAAGAATAAAAATCAAAAAGTGCGGCAGTACGTTGATAAGCCATAATATTAAAATTGCCCCCATGGCCCTATGGGCTCCATATGCCCAAGCCCACTCAAAAATGTGGGGCACTAGCTCAAACAAGTTTAAAAGGAAGTGGGATTAATTTAAGATTTGGCCAAAAGTTGCAGCATAATTTGGCAAAAATAAAAAGGCTGTGGAGAATTTGAATTAAAAGAATATGAATAAAGATTCATATATCATAAGTCTTATGAATGTTCTCTGGCTAAATTATAGAAAACAGGCACATGTGAAAGCGCGGTTAGTCTAGTCTTATTTAAAGTGGGATGATTTCACACCTTCTAGGCATGACATTGACATTTGAAGTAGGTAGGGACTTGGAATTAAAGGTTCAATTTTAACATTTATTTTAAAATAATTTGTCCCACATTGGTTAGAAAGTGACCCTTTACATTTTATATATGTACTTACTCATTTACAAGGGGTTAGATTATGTAGAGAAATGGGGCAACTCATGAACTTCAGCCTTATAAAACATTAAATAAATTGCATTTTCGTTGTTTTTCAAAATATTAACTGCTATAGGTCCTCCTTTTTTTTTTTATTTAATATATCAACCAAAAAAGTATATTACAATATCTATTTTACAAGCCCATTTAACTACATTACAAGTCTAGGAAACCAACAATTTAACAACTATACAGGAGGAGCTTAGCCTTAGAGATAAAGCCCAACCCAACTCAAAGTTGGCAGAAAGAAATAAATCACATTTCTCCCTAGTAGAGAGAGTGGGAGTATAACTCATGACATCCTTCTTAGGAGAAGTCATGAGTTACTAATCAGGTGAACCGAGTTGACCATAGTTCCTCTTATTAACACATTAGTTCCCGGCCAATCAAATCTATTCAAGAGTTGGTTGATTTTATATCAAAATCCTCGGGCATATGTTGTAAAAAAAAATTGTTTGACATGGATGAAAAATCTTAAAGAAGAACCCATAATAAGAATTTGTTGACTTCTATTCTTGAAGGCATGCTATTTGTCTCACCTCTAAACAAAAGTTTAGTTCCACCCACTATGTAAAAAAAACTAACTGTAAAATCCCTAGTTCCCCATCTTCAGTGACCTAGTCCAAGTCCATTATTCTGGTGTGGGGTAATTCAATTATCAAGAGAGCCATTTTCTTTGCCAAGGTGGTAAGAGTGTGCCTAATTATTTGGAAAGGTTTGAATATGTAGTTGAAATTTCTTTTCAAAATTAATTATAGGCATTAAAAAGAAAAATAAGTATATATAGTCACAAAAGTAAAATGGTCTTTTTAACTATACCCTTTCTTATACACCTAAAAGCAAACATGCATGTTGCAAGGACGATAAGGATCTCAACTAAGCTTTGAATAAGCACCTAAAACAATTGAGACAATTTAAATACATAATTTGTTAAGCAAATTCAAAAGGCACCCAAATCGAAGCAATTCGGTAAAACTTAAAATAAGAAAACTGTTATGTATAACCAGTGGTAAATCCATAAATTTTAGTTAAGAGGCCAAATTACAGGTAAAAATTTAGGGAGTTCATATATATATATATATATATATATAATTTGGCGGGGGGAGGGGGGGAAGTCCTATTTCGTTAGAAAATTTTAACAAAATTAGTGATAAAAAATACAATATCTAAATTCTTGACAGGGTTAAATAGAAGGTATTAAAATTTAGGAGGGTTGGGGGGGAGGGGGGCAAGTCCCATTTTAAAAAAAAATATTGATGTAGAACAGGTTGTGGAAGAATTAAATTCTTAACACGGAATTGCGTGCGACGCCAGAATGGTCGGAATGGCGTGAAATTCGGTGGGTGTCTTGAAAATGATGTGTTGATCAATACTCATGCTTTGCCATGACATATGCCGCTTTTCGGGAAAATTTCTTCGTTTTGGCTTTCAAAAGCGCGTTTTTACTATTTATAGTAAAAAATGTGCTGCTTAATTTACTAGGGTTGCGGTTGGCGTTTGGAGTTGTCCTTTTGGAAAACTACTATTTAAGTTTAGGGTTTTTGATTTATGCTTTTAATTAGAATATTTCTATTTTTGAAATTTTTCGTATTTTTTCTTATTTTAATTATTGTTTTCCTAGTCCTAGTCGAATTAGGGTTTGCTGCTTATATAAAGGCTGTTCTTTGCATTGTAAGGGTAACTATTCATTAAATAAAATATTCTAACAAGTGCATATTTTCATGTGCCAGGCGGTATATATATTCTAAGAGACAGACGGTGTCCTATTTCTTCACAAGCTTCTGCTACGTCAAATATTCTAACAAAATTAGCGTTAAAAATACAATATCCAATTTTTTAAGGGGGGGGGAGCTTGGCCCCTTATATCCCCTGGATTCCCTGTTGTGTATAACATATTTTCTCAATGAATTTTCTTACCCCTAAACACAAACAAGTGGTGTCATATGCATATATTCTAGTAAATCTCACTCTAAAATAAGTTGAAATTTGGCTGAATTTTTTTTCAAAAAAAAAAACCAACTATCATAGTGTTTTTTTTGTTAAATCAATTGACGGGCATAAAAACTTCTGTTGAAATTTGCCTATGTAGCCTAAAACTAAGACAGACTCAGATTGCCCAAAGCTGGCTGTATACTTAAAATTTTGAGTTAAAACTGAGGAAAATTATTTACGTTTCGATTTGATTTGGAAGAAATTTTGAACTTTCTTGCTTACATTTTATAGTTGCAAATGGTGCAAGATTCGGCTAATTTGTCATAAGTCAAATTTTGATTCGAGAAGCAATTTGACCTACTAGCTCAGTCAGGGCCGGATTTAGTGCAGGTAGTGGGGTACCTGTCCCCATTAAAATTTCAAAAAAAATTGGGATTAAATTAATATTTTGTACTTTTTAAAATTTGCCCCAACCATGTTCATTTTTTAAACTTACTCCCCTAATGTTTGTTTTATAATTTTTTAGTTACTCATATTGCACAATACACATTGGAGAAAAACAAAGAATGTGGGACATTGATTCATTTTTGTGCTTCATTTTTTATACATTACTTTAATTGCTTTACTTTTGTTATACACTTTTAAATTTAAAAAAAAAAATCTAAAATTTATTTTGAATCTTTAGGTGGTGATTTAGTGATTAGGAAAAATATCAATATTTTTTTTTTAATTTTGTTCATGGATTTGCTCAAAAAATCCTAATTAAAGGTTTACATTAACAAGAATATGTAAAGTATATTTCTTTCCTTTTATATTTTAGATTTTTTTTCTTATTCAAAATTTCATTGAAGGACGCAACATGCAAGAGTTTTTTTAATCTTTGTTTTTACTTTTCTTATTCAAGTAATTTTTTAAGGGCTACTTGGGAAATAAATAATTTAAAAAGTCGAGTAAAAGTACATTTAAAAGTCCTTGGTACATATTTGTATCCTAATTTAAAAATTATTGTTACTCTCTACCTTCATAACTTATCTAAATATGAAACTCTTAAATTAAATAATATGGCTACTCTAAGAAGTATTAATATATATATATATATATAGGAGTGAGGGAGAGAGAGAGAGAGAGAGAGAGAGAGAGAGAGAGAGAGAGAGAGAACTCTCAAATATATAAGAATCATTTGTTCATAGTATTGCTAGAAACTATATTTTATATAGTTAATTAAATCCTTAAATAATGATAATTTGTTAATTATTTGAACTATGTTTATTTTTATTTTACATTTTTTAGTTTTTTTTTTTTGTTCTTAATGATTGAATTTGAAATGATGAATCATCTCTCATTACTTTCTTAATTAGGAAAGTTTAGAGAGAAAAATGTAAATATAAATTTTAATTGGTATAACTATTTGAATTTTTTTTATATAAAGTGTAATATATATTTTATAAATATATTTTTTTCTATACATATACATATTATACACAAAATCAACTACTCTTTTTTAAGTTCAAAATAAACCGTGTTTACTCTTTACATGTACCAATCAAAATTATTGTTTTTTGCCTTTTCAATTATACATTAAAAGAGTAAATGTGGATAAGCAAAAAAATAGTTTTAGAGTTTTAACTGAAGTAATTTTAGGAGAAGTTAATTTTGTCTATGTTTGATAATTTAATTTTTATAAATTCTTTATATATGATTACTATATATTATTGAGTTAAAGATTATCTATTTTTTAATTAGTAGAGATACATATAATAACAATTAGTACCAAAATCCTCTTGATTTCACTTAATTTGGCCTTGGATGCAAATCAAGGTGCCTTGAGAGAAATTGTAAAAACATTAAAGTAATAAAAATGAGTCTTGTCTTAACAATTAGATTTTATAAATTTATATAATTTAATTTAATTTTTTTAATGATTTTTAATTTTTCCCCACTAAGACTCATTTCTAGCGCCACCATAGAGCTCTGCTGCTTGGAAATGTCGTATATGCTGACTTTCCTAAGCTAAGAGTAACAGCAACACTCCATATTCAAAGAGTTAGGCAGCGACAACTCCTTATTTAGAACAAACATATTGCAAACATGTCTGAAGAAGCAACTACAAGGGGTTGAAAGCAAGTAAGAATAAGGTTATTGATGATGCCATACCTTTTCATTCTTCTGTTGATGACTTTGTCGTTTTAGGGTAGAAGCTTATGAGGTTTGGTAGTTTATTTAATATCATGATTTTTAATTGCCGAAAAACAACTACCTCTTCATCTTCTTCCCTTTAGTCATTTCCAATTATTTCTTCCATGTTCTCACATCTTGATATTTCTAGTTGTTGAAGTTGCACAAGACCTCTTGCTATGAACGGGGAGAAGAGATATTTTATGTAATAACTTGAAAATTTTTTTTTTTTATAAAATTTTCCGGTTAGTATTATTATTAGTATTTATTATTATTATTATTATTTAATTCAATGGTGCATGTATGCATGAATTGTGTAATTATGTATTGTGTAAATATGTATGTAGGTTATGTGAAATTATGTGTTCATGTATGTTATGTGTATGCAGGGATGTATGTAAATATATATATATATATATATGTACATGATTAAATACATTGTTTAATTGAATATATATATATATATATATATATATATATATATATGACTGGGTGTATACTGTTGTGAGTATGTGTGTGCTCGGCTGAAAATGTGTGGAGTGTGCATGAGTGATGTAATATATATATATATATATATATATATATATAACACAAGTCAACTTTGCATTTAATGCAAAGTTGCTTGTGATGGAAGAAGGTGGCTGGAGCAGTAGGGAAAGATCATAAAAGAGAGCAGGAGGAGAGAGAAATGAGAGGCTACAACAGACTGTGAGGTGATGTATGTGTGTGTATCTAGGTGTGTGTGGAGAGACCCATTGGATTAGAGAAGGATAGGGAGGGGCTATAGCTGGCCTAGACAGTGAGAGGATGAGTGTATATACATAGGCGTTCACTTTAGTTAGAGAGAAAAGAGAAACAGAGACAAGTTCGGGTAGAGAGAGAGAGAGAGTGGGGTAGAGAGAGAAAGTGAAGAAAGGATGAGAAGGAAGAGGAAGAAGGGTTGCAGACAGCCCTAACACATCTCAGATTCATTAGAAAGGAGTTAGAAGCAAACAAGGGAGGAGAGGTGCCATCTTCAAGGTGAAAAATCAAAAGCCCATTTTTGTTTCTCTCTCTTAAATTCATGGCTGCGTGATTACTGTTCAAACATTTTAAATTGCATGCATGGCACATATGATTTGAGGGTCTTGTAGAGCATGGAATGTAGGTTAAAATGCAAAAAGAATGGATTGAAATGGTTAAGAAATCAATAGGAAAAGCTGAGTTGCAGGTCATAGTAATTCGGGTTTTCATTTATAATTTTATGCGTAAAACTGTGCTTAAACAACTCAAATGTAATCCTATAAAATACCTGAGAAGATTAGAGAGAAAACAGAGTTAAAACCGTTGAAAAACAGTCACAAAAATGGGGGGGACCAGTCGGCCGGATTCTGGGTTAGTGGCCGGAGAAAAGAAATTGGGTGTGGGGAAAACCGGTTGGGTTGGGGCTGAAGTATGCTTTAAATGATTACTGGAGGTGCTAGGGTTCCTTTGGAGAGGAAATGAGAAATTTTGGACGTGAAAAATGGGAAGAAAACATGAAGGTTGGTCACAGTCTCCAGCGATATGGCCGGAGAAGACGACCGGGGTTCGGCCAGAAGATTGGGGACGCAAGGGGGGGCGACTGGGCCATTCCTGTTGGGTTACCGTTTTGGGTTAAGGGTGTGGGCTTGTTTAAAAGGGGAGTGGGCTGGTTGTTTTGAGTTTAAAGGGATTGGGCCTGTTGGTCTTTGGCCCAACAGTCAAAAGAAATGAAAACGAAGAAAAAAGAACAAAAGGTGAAAAAGGGTGGGGGGCGAGACTCAAACCCTCGTGGGGCGCGTGGAGAGAGGAGCACGTGACCGTTTGGACAGGAAAATCCCGTGTCCATATATGCAATTAATAAATATATATATATATATATATGTTGTACTTTATTCTGTTTTACTAATTAAATTAATTTAATTAAATTTAATGCTCCGAAATGGCCTGAAGCCCAAACAAGGCAAGTCATATATGTTTTCTTACTATCTTGGACCTCCTAAGACCGACGGTGAGGTCTGTGATGCGATATGAGGTCCCAAAAAATAAAAGACCCGTGGAACCCTTAAAAATTACCAAAACGCCCCTAAGTCAAAACGCGGTCAATCGAACCTCGATTAAAATGAAAAGATAGTGGATTTTTATTATTTCGAACATTCCAGACTCAACCGTGAGGTCCGATTTATGAAAAAGGACATCGGGATATAAGAACCCGAAAAAGTACAAAATGACAGTTTTGCCCTTTTTAGCCTGAACGTCCAAATTAAGTTCCGCGAAAGCCCAAACCTATTTTCTTCGACGTTTCAGACCCAATTGTAGAATTTATTTTAGCAAAATAGAAACTAATAAAATAAAGACATAAAATTTGATGAATAGCATCATTCAGGTGACAAACCGGCTGAGTTACATTTTGTGGTTTTAGGAGCATCGAAAGGCAAAGAGAAGGCAGTCTGATCCTTCCACATTCTCAATGCTAGCCACTACACTACGAGTGCGGTTTATTTGGGTTGAGACCAGCCCGTCAAGTATGATGTTTTGCTAATGTAAGAAATGGAGTTAAGTTTAGGAATATCTTGTGACTGGTTTGAATGACTTATGTGTTTAACTATTATAGGGAGGTAACTTGGAATATGTTTACTTGATGACTTGGAGTTGGTTGTTCATATGCTTAAGTGTTGTTTGTATTCCTTGAGAATTCAGTGAAGTGAAGAACATGAACTGTGGCATATGTTTAAATTGACTACATGAGAGATGCATGCATGTGGAATTAGCTAGTGATTTATTTATATTATTGTCTCAAGCATGCTATATTATTGAAACCATGTTTCATTGAGATTGCATTGGCATATTGGCATATGATGAATCCTTTGAGAACATGGTGTGAATTAAGCACGAAGTGCTTTGCATTATGAGGGTGCAGATCCTATGGTGAAAAACCCAAAATTGGCCATTGCATTGGTACTTTGAGCCATCGGGGAGAGGCCCGTAAATGAGACATGGGTGTGGCATCGAGTGCATAGGTGTGTCATGCATACTTTCATTGCATTGTGTTTGGAAAGCATTTAGAGATAAATGTACACTTTGCACATGTCACGCCTTAGCTTTATTCTTGCATTAACATTTCATTATACCAGCAGTTGAGCTGACCCATTCGTGGGACACATATTACAGATGAGGATGCCCCAGCTACTTGAGACTCAATGACACTTTGATTGGATGAAGCACTTGGAGTATTTTTGGCCCATGGGACTTATGTTTTGTGATGTAAGGGCTTAAGCCCGAATAACCTATGAACAATGTAGTTATGGGATGTATTTTATGTTTCTATATGTATTGATGGGAATGGGTGCATGTTTAGTTAAATTTGTTTAAATTGTCCTTTACTTTATTTTATTTACTGTCTCGATAGTCACGCCTCGGGTTCGCTGGAGTTCGGGGCATGACATTTTATATCATTACAGTTTTCAACTTCAAGACACTTCAAGCCTGTAAACTTCCCCTTATCTCTATTGTGAAGAAACTTCTCTAAACCTTCTAATTCATTCAAATATAGTTCTTCAGTTCTTTGCAACAAAACCTTAAACTCATCTTTTAAAGGAATACCATCAAGCTTCAAGAGCCTTGTTGATGAATATTTTTCATCAAAGTAAAATCTCCTCCTGCCCACTGATATTTTAAATCTAATCAGCTTCTGAAAGGGTATATTTCTTTGGGCAAAAACATGACATCTTCTGGTATATGAATTTCCAAATAAACTAAGAGAGATAATGAATTTAGCTCAACAACACTTGTTTTACTTCTCTCTCTGTTGGTTGTTTCAACCTCTCATTTGTCAAAATGATTTGGAATGTATAACTCTTCGAGACGGTGTAAACTTGATATGACATTTGGAGGAATTACTTGGAGATAGTAACAATTATGCAAATCTAACAATCGCAAATGAGTTAGGTGTCTTATCTTTGGTGCCAACTTCTCGATGTTGAACCTCTAAGGCCAAACAGTTCAAGGTTTTCTAAGTCCTTGACTATGGATATGTCTGTCAATGTGCAATCACGTAGATATAACATTCGATGGTGTCTTAGTTTTGATAGAGACGATGGTAGTGTCAGGATATGCATGTTACTCAATTCTAAAACTTTAAGCTTTCTAATTCCATTAAAAAAAAGCATCTAGAATTGTTGAAAGATTCTTGCATTCCAACACTAACATATCGAGCTCAAGACATTCCAATTGATCAGGAAGCTTACAAATATTTTCAGACCTTAATGAGATTACCTTGCAACATAAGTATACATCATCTTTCCTTGGCCATTCTTCTAAATTGACACCATGTTTCACTAGAAATGCTTCCTTAACTTTTGCGATTCAAATAGCAATATCTTGAATGACATCATGCATTTTCACATTGTTTTTATTTCTAATACCTTCCAATAACAAACATGATGTTTTGAGGGTATCAACTAATATGTGCACACTCTATTTCTAGCTCTTTTCAATGTATCTGCATTTTCAAGAAACTCTAGTCCCACTGCATATCTCAGTAAGCCATCAATTGAAATCTCAGCATCTTCCAGAAACAAACAAGATATCAAAAAGCACCACTAGGCATCTGAAAATTGTATATGGTTGTAACTCATCTCTAGGGATGAATACACCTTTCTATCCACTCCCAGAATGTTTTTTAGCATCGAATCTCTTAGTTGTTGAAGTGCATCAGCCCATATATGCCTATCCTTATCCTTCAATGCTGCTGCAACTGCAAGCATTGCAACTGGTAACCCCCCACACTCCTACACACCTCTTCGGCGATAGAACCAATTTCAGGAAAGTCAATAAAATCTCCCACCATCTTCTTAAATAAGTTCCATGATTCTTGTAGTGATAAGACTCCAAGTGGAAAATATTTTTGAGCTTGCATAGTTTGGCACACACTATAGTTCCGAGAGGTTAGTATGACTTTGCAACACCCCTTCATACCATTAGTGAGAGGAATTCCACAGCCTTCAAGTTTAGTTCTTCCCAAACATCATCCAATATTACGAGGCTGTGTTTGCGATTGTTCAGTCTGTTAAAAAATTTAATTTACAGAAATAATGAATCTTCAATTATCATGAAAATCACACAATCATCTTTTATGCGAAAATAAAAGTATTTCATAATACATATCGGAATCAGCCATAATGAAATCACCTTTTTGAAGAAAGCTTGTACAAATTATTTTTCTCACTTAACCCCTTTTCTTTCTCTGCACCGGAATGTTATGGAAAAATCTGGTTAAGATTATGTGGGTAGAGAGAGGACAATTCTTACGTAAATAAAACTGTGATCCTAGTCCCCCATAAAAGTAGGTAGACAAGAAAATCACTTCCCCTATTATCTCTCACTAATTAAGTAACCGTGTATAACTCTTAAAGCCAATAACCACTTGATTTCATTAAGTCCAAATAATGTCCATATTACCTTTTCATGTGAGACATATTTTAACATTCTCCCACTTGGCCCATAAGAACGACACTTATTTGGATTAACAAGGTAAACATAATATGCGCATAACATTAGCTTATTCACACTTTAGTGAGATTACAATAATATTATAATTAAATAACTTACCAACATAAGTCATGGCCGTAAATATCAATAAAGCGACATCTTCCCTTCCATGCACTACAATGCTAGCAAAATAACTTAATTATAATCCATAATAGGAAGTAATTGTAATGTCCCCATAATGTCTTTGTCAAAGACGATTCCTGTCATCAATAATCCATCTTTATAATTACGTAATTAAAGGTAAGTAGGAAAAAATGTCAGAAACACAATTAGTGATATCTCTATAAATGTTATAGAATAAAAACATAAAGATCCACAAAACATATCTCATGGATTATAACAAAGACCCATGCGATCAACATGTTCCTTAAATGTCTTTGGTGCTAACCCTTTAGTCAAAGGATCTACAATCATGAACTCAGTCTTAATATGTTCTATAAACACTGTTTGTTTCTGAACTTCCTCTTTAACGGCCAAATATTTGAGCTCCATGTGCTTAGCACCATTAGAATATTTGTCGTTCTTGGAGAAAAAGACTGCTGCAGAATTATCACAATACATTCTCAGCGGCTTGGCAATGCTGTCGACAATTTCAAGTCCTGAGACAAAATTTCGTAACCATAATGCATGAACTGTGGCCTCAAAGTATGCCACAAATTCAACTTCCATAATAAATGCTTCTATGATAGTCTGTTCGGCGCTTTTCCATGATATTGCTCCTCTGGCTAATAGGAACAAATAACCAAAAGTTGACTTCCGACTATCAACACAACCAACAAAATCTGAGTCGGAGTATCCAACCACCTCCAACTGATCAGACCTTCGATACGTGAGCATATAGTGTCTTGTTCCTTTCAGGTATCTTAAAACCTTCTTTGCAGCTTTCCATTGCTCCATTGCTCTATTCCAGGATTACTTTGGTATCTCCCAAGCATTCCAACTACAAAACTAATATCCGGTCTTGTACAAGTTTGAGCATACATCAAGCTTCCAACAATAGATGCATAAGGAATATTTTTCATTCTTTTCTTTTCTAATGCATTCTATGGACAATCCTTTTCACTGAACTTGTCCCCTTTACAAATAGGAACAGGAGCGGCCGCACATTCAGCCATATGAAATCTTTCAAGAACTTTATCGATATATCCCTTCTGAGATAACCCTAACAATCCACGTGATCAAGCACAAAATATTTCAATTTCTATCACGTAAGTTGCCTCACCCATATCTTTTATTTCAAAGTTCATAGAAAGAAATCTCTTGGTTTCATTTAGTAAACCAAGATCATTACTGGCAAGCAATATATTGTCAACATACAGAACCAAGAAAATAAACTTGCTCCCACTAACCTTTAAATATATACATCGATCAATGGTATTTTTCTTAAATTCAAATGACATGATGGTATCATTAAACTTAAGATACCATTGTCTGAAAGCTTATTTAAATCCATAAATTGACTTCTTTAATTTGCATACCATATGCTCATTTCCTTTAATCAAGAAACTTTCAGGTTGATCCATATAAACCTCTTCATCTAAATTCCCATTCAGAAAAGCAATTTTCATATCCATTTGGTGTAACTCCAAATCGAAATGAGCCATTACAGCCATTATGATCTTAAGAGAGTCCTTCTTCGATACAGGAGAGAACGTCTCTTTGTAATCAACACCTCCCTTTTGAGTGAAACCTTTTGCAACAAGTCTAGCTTTATGTCGTTCAATATTGCCATTGCAGTTGTGTTTGGTCTTAAAGACCCACTTATACCCAACTGTCTTAAAACCTTCAAGCAAATCAACACGTCCCAAACTTCAGTTTGTTCCATTGATTTCAACTCATCATTTATAACATTGATCCACTTTTCTGAATCACTACTTTTAATGGCTTGTGAAAATGAAACCGGATCTTTACTTGTCCCTAAATCATAATCAGATTCTTATAGATATACCAAATAATCATCTGAAATAGCTGATCTCATTTCTCTTTAAGATCTCCTTAATGCTATTCCTTGTGATTGTTCTGCAACTGGTTCATTGGTGACATTTTCATTATGGAGTGACTGATCACTAGATTGTTGTTCAATGTTATCAAACTATTCGATAACCGGAGAAACAATAGTTTTCGTTGAAGTTACGGGTATCGGGATAGGCACCCGAACTTCTTCAATGACCATATTATGTGATACATCACTCCCACTAATTTCACCATTCTCAAAGAATCTGGCATTTTCGGTTTCAACAATTCTCGTATTATGGTTAAGGCAGTAAGACCTAGAACCTTTGGACTTCTCTAAGTAACCAATAAAGTACCCGCTTACAGTTCTAGAATCCAACTTCTTTTCATACGGATTATAAATCCTAGCCTCTGCTGGACAACCCCAAATATGAAAGTGTCTCAAACTCGGTTTCCTTCCCGTCCACAATTCAAAAGGAGTCTTTTGAACTGCCTTACCAGGAACTCGGTTAAGCAAATAAATGGCTATCTTAAAGGCCTCCATCCACAATGAAATGGGTACTAAGACTTAACATACTTCTAACCATTTCCATAAGAGTACGATTGCGCCTTTCAGCCACACCATTCTGCTGAGGTGTACCAAGCATTATGTATTGTGCACAAATACCATGCTCTTCTAGGAATTTAGCAAATAGTCCTGGACATTGTCTTATTCCATCATACCTTCCATAATACTCACCACCTCTATTTGATCTAATGATTTTCACCTTTCTATCTAATTGTCGCTCAACTTCAGCAATATATGCCTTTAAAGCATTTATTGCTTGAGACTTTTCATGTAACAAATAGACATAATCGTAATGTGAAAAATTATCAATACAAGTGATAAAGTACTTTGCTCCATCAAAAGACGGTGAGTCGAAAGGTCCACAAATTTATTCATGAAAGACGTCATTGTGGGCAATTTGGATAGCACTGTGATTGTCACAATGAGAAGAGGTAGCAGAGGCGTGGGTCAAACCCATGTCTTCAAGAAGCCAACAAAGCCAGATGAGATCTTGAGTGGCATCGGTAAGGGCACAATATTCTGCTTCAGTGCTAGAGTGGGTAGTGACAGTTTGTTTCTTGTTGAGCCAAAAAATGAGAGAATTAGCAAGGAAGAAGCAAAAACCTATAGTGGAACGACGATTAGTAGGATCATCGGCCCAATCAGCATCAGAATAGGCACGTCAGTCAAGAGATGAATGAGCTAAAAAATGAAGACCATGGAAAAAAGTGCCCTTACCGTTGTAAAGAATGCGAAGAACTACAGTATAATGAGTAGAGCGAGGAGCAGATAAGAACTGGCTCACAAGATGAACAACATGAGCAATGTCAGGACAAGTAACCGTAAGGTAGACAAAACTCCTAACCAATTGGCGATACAAAGTTTTATCGGGTAGTGGGGTGCCATCCGTAGTGCGAATGAGAGGAATATGGGAACTGGAGAAGTAGGGAGAGAAAATAGTAGAGTCTGAATTCATATGAGTACAAGAAGCAGAATCAAAGTACCAAGAAGACTTACCAGAGGTGGCGGACATAGCAGTGGAAGGTGAAGAACCAAGAACTTGTTTTAGGATTGCTTCATAGTCAATAACAGAGAATGAGGAAAAGGCAGGTGTGGTGGAGTTTTTAGCAGCAGCAGCCGTAGTGGCAGCACAATAGGCCCAAAGTTAGACTGGTTGTTAGATTGTCCCTTTTGCTAGTGGTTGCGTGTTTGTCGATTAGGATTTTTGAAACAGTCGTTCTAATAATGGCTAGGTCCTAGCTTGTGATAGAACTTGTATAGTCTGGAAGGACAGCCCAATAAGAAATGTCTTGAGGAGTGACAGTACTTACAGATCTTTTGGGTAGATTGACTTCCTTTGGGTTAGGGAGGTCGGAAGGTGGCAAGAACTGTGTCTGTGGAGGAGCTCTTGAGAAGGTCAAGATGAGTTTCTTTAGAAAGAAGTTCAGAAATGGCTTGCTCAAGCGTGGGAAGAAGATACCAGTGAAGTAAGAATGCCCGAACAGGTTCAAAGTGATCGTTGAGTGCCATAAAAAAATAGATCAGTCGCTGGTGATCACGATAAAGGAAAAATTGCTCAGCATCATGATGACATCGCCATAGAGGTTCAGAATGTGTCAATTGATCCCAAAGCTTGTACATTTGAGAAAGAAAATCATTAATGGACTGTCTAAATTTATGGCGCGTACGATGAAGTGTTATGAGAAGCTGATATTATTAAGCGAGGTCAGCTGTGGTGTAACAGGCTGCTAGAAAGTCCCAAACTGATTTAGTTGTGGTGAAATGGCCAAATTGAAGACTGAAGGAGGCGATAGTGGTATTACGAAACCATGTGATTATCTAATGATTCTTGCCATCCCAATCTTCAAGCTTTTCCTGAAATTTTTTATCAGATTTTTTCTTACCTTGTTGAGGTTCAGTGATATGGCTAGTGAGATAGCGCCATAACTTGCGCCCTCATAGAAAACTAGACATTTCTTGAGACCAGGGAATATAGTTTGACCCGTTAAGAGTAATGTTGATTGGATAGGAAGCATCAATACGCATAGTGAGAACTTATGAAAATCTAAAATTTTGGGACCTAAGTTGGGTTGCTATACAGTGATGATTATCAAGGACAGTGCTACTGTGAATAATTCGGATAGTAGCATAGTTCTCCTGATGATGAGAGGCGAATAAGGATCAGAAGCAGAAAGGGTTGATAGGTTTGCAACACGATAGACAGGCCACGAACAGCAGCACAACAGCACTCCGACGTGGTACTCAGATTTCAGAATGAATAGGTTTGGGGTCTATAAGATGAAACAAAACCAGAGCTGCGGCTTGCTGAGACGGACCAGAGCTGCGGCTTGCTGAGGCGGAACCAGAGCTGCGGCCGAGAGATGGTGGAACAGACGATGATAAGATTGCTGAGGCCTCATGTTAGGCAGAATGGTGATGGGCAAAGTTGTTGAGATGAACTAGTGTTGCGGCTGATTGGGGTTGCTATGAGGGATTGGGTTAAGACGGTGGAACAGGTTTGTGGGACCTGATGTTGGGCAGAACAGTGATATTGATTCTTGTAAAGAAAGCCATGGGTGGATGATGGAGAATCAAAGATAGAAGAAAGCTATGAGGCAACCGTTGGGATGTTAAGTCAAGCACTGTGATTAGCTGACAGATGGTGTAACTAGTGGGTGACGACTGCTGTGATTAAGGTGACAGACGATGTAGGGTGACAAACGGCGTAACCTCGTGGGTGATCACGATAAGCTTAAGTGGATGGTGGAAGTCATTGATCAAGATTGCTTTGATACCATGTTGACAGAGATGAGAGAAACCAATGAAATATATGTGCATATATATTTGTGTGTTAATATTATAAGGGGAGACCTTTTTATATACAGGAGTAGAAAGGACACACAAGGAAAGCAAAGAAAAAGGAAACAGGAAAAAAGGAAACTCCTAACCCTACTTATAGACCATAATATACATGTATAGTACATATAGTTAACACTGACAATGGACAATTAATAGAAATGGGGTCTTTGATTGGTCAATCGATGCTACATGTGCAATGAAGGGGTGGAAACTTCTACGTGTAAGGAACGGACTTATGGAGCCTCCCTTTTTTTTGCTTTTTGGATGTTCCTGGACCATGCTGAGTTTAGAGATGGAGTTGTTGAGAGTTTGGAGGGGAGGCCACGTTAGGAGAAGTTTGAGGAAGATTTGGGTTATAGCACTATTATGTCTCTTTCGGTGTCTTTTACATGAGTGAAACAGTAACATTTTTGAAGGCATTGAAACGTTTTCTTGTATATTGAAAAACTCTTTCTTGACGACTTAATACTTTTGGATAGTTGAATCCTACTCGTCTTTTTACATTTTTTGTAGAGTTTTTGAGAGACATGAGATTTTATTTTTTTCCCTTCTCCCCTTCTTTTATATATGGGTTCACCGTTCACCCTTCTCAGGTGGTTTTTAATACAAACTTACTTATATATATATAAAAAAAGAACGAGTTCCTTATTCTTGGTATACAAATGAGTATTTGTGTATGTGTTTTTTAAACACTTGCTCAATTTAAAGTCAAGTAGTTACAAAATTTCTTCTTCTGCTGTTAATTTGACGATCTCTACTATCTCACTAGGACTTGTGTTTTTAAATGATACTTTAACACAATAGCTAGCACAATTATCATTAGACAACCAAGCAACACTAGAGATAATAGGAGAGATGAGCTAAATCTTCTAGGTTAGCATGTGGCAGCAATTGTTAGGTGAGAGAAGACTTCTTTGGAAGACAAGATACAACCACTCCAATTAAGAAACTAGTTTGGTATGAGAAAGAGTGTCTGCAGTGGTTTTAGGTTGTTAGATTATTTTTTTAACAAACATATTTGTTGGGCTTAATTTATTCATAGATTTTTCACTTAAAGTAGACAGTTTTAGGAGGTTGGAGTATTTTAATTTGCAATCATATTTGGGCTTAGTTTATTCATAAAATTTTCATCTAGAAGTAGAAGATAGTTCACAATACTCTATCAAGTGCTCTTCATGCTACTAGAAAGTTCATTTTGATGCTGAACAACTTTTTTTTTTTAATAGATAAATCTCTCTCACACACACACACATTGCCATTTAAGGGACTTGAACCCTCAATTTTTCATATAGAGAAGTGGAGAAAGTACCAATCAAGTAAGAGCTTGTTGGTTAATGCATGAAAACCTTAGGAATTCACACCTACGAGAAATAGAACCTTAGACATCCGCACCTAGGGGAAGAAGTTATTGGAATCCACACCAATAAAATAGAGAAAAAAAATACTAATCATCTATGAAGCACGGACACTCTATTTTGACTCACGTGTTTGTGTCAGACACGTGTCGGTACCGACACTCTTGGATACTTCCCGAACACGTGTCCCGGCACTTGAATCATAGATGTTGATAATTAAATGAAGAAGTTCTTTCATTTTTATTTAATGACTTTGTTATTTTAATATCTTAATAATATTTTTTAAATTTGTGTGTTTTTATACTAATTTTAATTGAAATAATATTAAGTTTTTATTATATGGTCATATAAAAATATAAAAAATTATATATATTCAACGTGTCCTTAACATGCCCGTGTCCTATTTTTTTGAAATAACGTGTCTGCGTGTCCGTTTCGTATCGTATCCGTGTCCTGTGTCCGTGCTTCTTAACTAATCATCCATTATTATTCATAATCAAACAAATAGAGTCCTTAACAAATAACAACTAGGTAACTGAAGATAAGTGCAGCAACCAACAAATCCTAAAATTGGATAAATTTCTAAAGATGAACAAAGAAAATAAAATAATAAAACTCCATAAAATAATAAAGATCCATGTCACGTCCCGAATTTTTGCAAACCCGAGGCGCGACTGACGAGACAGAAAATAAAATAAATAAAAGGACAAATGTAAATAAATTCACTAGACATGCATCCATTCCCATCATTACATAAGATAACTTAAAATACATTGTTCATAGGTCATTCGGACTTAAGCCCTTACATTACAAAACATAAGTCCCACGGACCAAAAACATAACAAGTGTTTCATCCTATCAAGGTAGCATGGAGTCTCAAGTAGCTGGAGCATCCTCATCTGAAAAACGTTGCCCACGAATGGGTCAGCTCAACTGCTGGTATGGTGAAGTGCTAATGCAAGAAATAAAGCTAAGGCGTGGCATGTGCAAAGTGTACATTTATATCTAAATGTCATTCAAAGCATCACAATAATATATGAATGGTATGCGTGACGCACTCATGCACAACTCTATGCCACACCCATGTCTCGTTTACGGGTACTCCCCGATGGCTTACAGAGTACCAATACAATGGCCAATTTTGAGTTTTTCACCACAGGATCTACACCCTCATAATGCATAGCACCACGTGCTCAACCCACACTATGTTCTCAAGGATTCATCATATGCCAATATGCTAGTGCAATCAATGAACATGGTTCTCAATAATATAGCATGCTCGGACAATAACATATAAATTATCAGTCAGTTTCATATGCTTGTATATCTCATGTATTCATACATCACAGTTCATGTTCTTCACTTTACTAAACTTTCAAAGAACGCAAGTAACACGTAAACATGTGAACAACCGACATCAAATTATAAAGTAAACATGTTCCAAATAAACACATAAATCATTCCAATCATTCACAAATATTCCTAACTTAACTTCATTTCTAACATTAGCAAAACACCATACCTGACGGGTTAGTCACAACCCAAGTAAACCGCGCTCGTAATATAGTGAGAATGTGGAAAGATCAGACTGTCTTCTCCTTGCCTGTCGGTATCCCTAAAATCACAACAAGTGACTTAGTTCATTCGTTTTCTAAATGATGCTATTCAACAATTCTTATGTCTTTATTTTATAAGCTTCTATTCTGCTAAATTAAACTCTGCTATTGAGTCCAGGACATTGAAGAAAATAAGTTTAGGTTTTCGTAGAACTCAGTTCGGACATCTGGGTTCAAAAGGGCAAAACAGTCATTTTGCACTTTTCATGGGTCCTTACATTTCGTGACCTCTTTTCACAAATCGGACTCCACGGTTGAGTCCGGAATGCTCGAGATAATAAAGTTTCACTATTTTTTTACTAAATTCGGAGTTCGTTTGACTGTACTTCAATTTAGGGGTATTTTAGTAATTTTAAAAGTTACTACGGGTCCTTTATTTTTTGGGACCCCGTCTCGTAAAATGGACCTCACCATTGGTCTCAGAATGGTTGAGATAGTCAAAATATACTAATGACTTATCTCATTTGGAATCCGGATTATTTTAGAATATTTAATTAATTTAATTAAATAATTAATTAATTAATTTTATTAATATTTTATTAATAATTTAATCAGGTGGGTCAAAGTGTAATAACCAACAGTTGGGGGGTCATTTTGTAAATTCTGAAAGTCCTGGGTCAAAGTTTAATTTCTAAAAAGTCCAGGGGCAATCCTGTAATTTTGAAAACCCTTATCCCATATTCGGATAACCAAACAGGGATCACACCAGAACAGGGATAGGATATCCCTGTTCCTGTTTCAATTTAAATTTTTAATTTCTTAACCTTGTAACCAAACAGCCCCATTTAGTTTTTAATTTAAAACATGGGAGCGACACGTGGCAGGGGTGGGTCGGCCTTGACCTGACCCGAGACCCGAACCGGACCCGAGTGCATAGTGTCTTCTTCCCCGTTTTTTCGGCGAACCTCCGGTAGGGTTCCGGCGCCTACTCCGGCGCCGGCGAGAATTTTCCGACGAGTTTTCAAGGTTTTGAAAATACAGTTCCCTAGGGTTTTTCATGTAGATTTCATATCTATCCTCCATTTCCCTCAAAACCTTCCCAATCTTCTCGAAATAGAGGGTCAAACCCTCGGTCAAACCTCCGGCCGACTCTTTCCCCTTCATTTTCGTGACTCCTCGGTCACAGTTTAACCCCCATTTCAATCCCAAATGGTTTCTGCACCTCCTAGGGTCCATTCCCTATCATTTAAACTAAGTTTTTTCACATAAAATGACAAGACCCATTTCTTATACCCGAGACCTGCAACTCAAGTTTTCTATCTCATTTCTTAACCATTTTCTTTCATTCTTTTTGCAAAATAAACCCTACAGCATGCTCTCTAAGATCATATGTATTAAACTAATTATCATGCTTTTAAAAAAATTAAAACAGAATGGTCACTTACAATTTTTCTGTTGGTTTCTCTCTCTAGCCGTGTCCTCTTTCACCTTCTAGTTCCAAGCTTGTATCAAGCTCCAAAAACTCCCTTCCAGAACTCTGTTTCTCTCTCTCGCTCTCCGCTTTCTTTCCTCCTCTTCTCCCAACCGAGACCAACACATATACCCAACTTCACCAACTCTCACACGTCTCTCTCTCACAGCCCCTTTCCTTGACTTCTCTCACCCTGCTCAGCCACCCTGCTCTCTTCCCCCCATGCAGCTTTGCATTTAATGCAAAGCTGCCCTATATACCCTATATATATATCACTCATCACACACACTAGACACCGACACCTCACACACACACACACTCAGTTGGTTACAACACACACACACCCGTCCAGTTACACACACCCAGTGCACACATGCACTGCTGTACACAAGTATACATATCCACCTATACATGCACACATTTTATCCCACACACATATATATACATACCATACATATATATATAACACATATACTTCAAAAAAAAAAATTTAACAACAATATTGATAATATACATTTTAATATCAATAATAATAATAATAATAATAATAATAATAATAATAATAATAATAATAATAATAATAATAATAAAAACAAAGAAAAATAAATAAATAAAAAAATAAAAAAATTTCCATATCATAACAATCCATACCCTGGTATCCGCACCATTTCTCCCAGGGTGAGCAGAAACTTGACTCCATCGAATGCAACTCCATGGTTCTATTTTTCAAGGTCGCACAATCCTTTACCACAGACTTTCTAGAATTTTCAGAATGTTGAGGGGCTTGACAGAATATCTTTCTACAAGGCTGGGGCAGCTTCCAAAATTTCTGAAAATCTTAGGGAGAAATTTCATATTACAGAGGTCTTGAATAATTTTTTTAATTCCACCAAATATTCAGAAGTTTGGCTTAATTCCTGAAATAGATGTTGGACGGATGAATGATTTAAGGTCTGGTTCTTGGTTTGTTCTAAAATTTGCGGCAAGTTTGGAAGTGATTTCAAGAATTTAAAAAAAAAAAATTGTGGGCTAACTTGTAAATTTCAGTCTTTGGTTTTGGGTTGGGCCTTGATAAGTCGATTTTTTTTATGGGTCTGGGTTGAGTTGAGTGAAGTTATGTCAAGTTGGGTTAATAGCAGGTCCAATTGAAGGTGAGTTTAATAAAAAAAACACAGGTCGTGGACTGGATTTTAGATTCAAGTAAAACGGGTTAATAAATTATGGGTTAACCCCGATCTGGGAACAGTACTAAACTCATGCCCTTCGATCTGATTGGGGTTTTGTGACCCTTCCCTCCAGCGGCGCAAAAACGATGTTTGCTGGACGACGGTCAACAATGAAGCTACAACCGGGAAACTCCTGTTGCGGCAACGACGATCGATGAAACTCTGCAACAGAACTTTATCATGATGGTTCTGTGACAGTGATTCACAGTGACTGGCTCTACAGTAGTTAATGATGCTGAACGGTGAGGACAGTGACAGTAGGTATTGCTGTGAATCTACAATAAAACACAGTATTGCTTGGCTCAAACAGTTGCAGGTGAAGATGGCTTTCCTGTGAGGTAGCGACCACAATGGTTCACGGAGGGCGTACGCGAATGTGATGAACAAGTTGTTTTCACAGCAGTATTGCATTGTGTCTGTTCTGGACTCCGGTCGAATGAGACCAACCAACGCAATGAAAGCTACTGGTGATGTCGATGTTGGGTAATTGATTTCGGCAAAGAGGCCATGGATTTGCGATTGAGGACGGATGGATTTGGACGATGACCAACAGTGTGAAGATGGGTCAAAGGTAAGATTGATGGTTGACAGATGGCGGCAGTGGCACGTTGATGTTGGAGACTAGCTTGGCTGCTCTTCAATCAAATGTTCTGGCATCTTTGTCTGATGATGAGATGAAGATGATCACTATTGATGTGTGGATGATCGCTGTTAACAGTGTTTGACGAGAATGCGATGACATGAACAGGGGGATGTCACTAGTGAGAATGATTGTGATCGTGATTTCTTCTTGTACCAAAATTGATGCACAACAACCTTAGAAATTCGTAGTAGGGGAAATACTAATCATTCATAATCAAACTACTAGGCAACTGAAGATAAGTGCAGCTAACAAAAATTCCTTAAATTGGATGAAATCCTATCAGTGGATAAACAAAACAAAATAATAAAAATCTACGCTCTAGTGTCCACACCACATTTTTACACTGCCAAGAAATCAACAAATGTATTTATTTTTTTCCCTTTAGGCTTTCATTTAGATTGCAATTAAATATCAGATAGATTTGAGTATTAATTTATTGTCACTAGTGTTTAGAGTCTAAAAGAGGGCTGTCATCATCTGCCTTGAAATTAGTAAATAGTGAAGTGTGAAATTGCAACCTTGATGCTTCGTCTGAGAGTTTGTGATTTAAGTTCTTTTCCTTCTTCCCCCTCTCTTCTACTATTTTTTCTTATCCTCCTCCAATTTTAGTCTACTTTTCTCTTGATTTATTGCAACAAGATAAATAATTGTTGTAATCTTTTAACTGAATCACACTTTAAAGCATTAAACAAAAACCCTAAATCTCTTCCGAAAACAAGGGGTGGATATGGATTGGTACACAAGCCACTCCTCATTTTAATTTTGACCAAGCCTTGGGGTGGCCTATTCAAAATTTATCACTTTCCAAACCCAAGCCCAGCCCATGGTCAACCCTACTAAAACCCTATCCTACCAATTCTGGACCATCCCTAGTCTATATTTTGGTGAAACCAAATCCTAATTCTTCACTGAATTGCTTAATATCAAAACAACCTATATCATTAATCTTACTCACATCCACTTGGCAATATCATACCATAAATCTCCAATCTGAAAAAGATTTGGTTCATTGAATTAGAATTGTTAACCTCCAAAATGCTCTTTTTAGCACTTCCAAAGAACACATGACACCTACTTATGTTTTGGAAACAATTTAAACATGAAAATTATGCTAAACTGCTAAGCTGAAGCACTTCTAGAAGCATGCACAAATAACCAACTACAAAGATACCTAGAAGTCATTCTTCCTTGATGTTTCTTTCAAGACAATCTAGGGTAATCTAGCATCCCTCGTTTTGAATCTCCTCACTTAGAATAACATAATGCCTTTCAAAACCCAAAAGTCCATGACGGATCCTCACAATTTCAATGGTACAATTTTCATAGCATGCACCAAAAAACAAAATGCAATGAGATGCATAAAAAATCAATAGAGAATGAATAATCAATATCTTCCAAGTTAACGTCTAAAAGGCAAATGACCGCCTTCGGAAAGACATGATTTGTGGGGAAAAAAATACTCACGGCAAGTGATTCATATCCTAGCAATTACACATAACCAAGTTTAAAATAAATAAATCCGTGCCACCCAAAAAAAAAAAAATAACGATGTTAACACTCAACACATTGATTTTAATTTTGTAATTTTTATCATTAACTAAATTATACTCAAACAGCCAACCATTGAGTGGCTTTTTGTGACATGACTTGAACAAAAGTTTAAAAATTTTCTCTTCTTGTTAGTTGTATTACATGGCTTTTGTCCACTATCTGCTCATCTTACTAGAAATGTATAATGCAAACCATTGGATTGTTAAATCATGATAAAACCTACCAACAAATAAGATATTTTGAGGATGGAGGCCTAGTAAGAGTTTGGAACAATAGAGAGGCTAATATGATTTGGTGTTTTTCAATAAGTATTTATAATCATTAGGTACCTCAAATGTGGTCAACATAATATATATATATATTTCTGTAAATTATTCCTTTTGTATGCAATCCTTAATGTATATGCACTTGCATCAACATAGAAAAATAATGAAGTCCAACAATTTTAGTTGAAAATACAATAATACAGACTAATTGAAAAGGATTGATGAACCTTTTGCTATCTTATAGCTCAAAACAAAGCAACAAAATTACCATTCAACTTATCTTGAATTTATAACTAATTAAGATGAATTTGCTTCTTTTGTACTTTAAACTAAGGCCCAGTACACTTCAACAATCTAAGCTTTCACGTAAATTCAAAGAGAAGAATTGGAATGACGCTCAATATTAAAGCACATGTAATCAAAAGGGAAAACAAAAATCAAGAATTGTAAAAATGTTACAATATGTATTTTCAATTTACTCAATTGAGAAATAAGAAAAACTAAGTGATCGGTATCACAAAGCCATGAAAACATCATCATCGTGTTTGGTATTTTTGAGATTTTATTATTATTATTATTATTATTATTGAGCTTTTTAGATGAATATTCCACAAAGTATTTCTTAGGCCCGGCTATAATATTTGAATAAACTAGCAAAGAAATGCAGTCAAGTTTAAGAGACAGAAAGATAGATATGTAAAATGGGCTTGGCGTAACACAATAACGAATAGACATGGTACATTATGACACAAATAGAAGTAGGCATACCTAAAACTCAGTGCCATGTAGACTTGCCTTGTAAGCCCATTAGGATTAGCACAACATGGGAACGTGATACAGTTACAACATGGGCACGACCTTAGAGTTAGTTTTCAAAACAATTGGCCCAAGCACGACATGTAGCATGAACCATGCCATGTGGAGGCCCAACAATTGTGAACCGTGCTAGGACTAGTCCAAGATGCAATTAGACACAACTGTAAATATGCCATACCAACATGACTAATACGACACATCTAGAAGCAGCTTTTGGTAACTTAAAATTTGTAGCATGTTATATAGAATAAGTTTTTTTTTAGCTATTACATTACCCCTAATGCCCTATATATGCAATATATTTCTAGTGGTGACTTCAATCATTCTATTTTTCTAAAAATGCAACTTTCAAAATCAAAGTTACTAGCTAGTTCAAGCTTCACCAATATAGCTAAGAATATCATAGAAAAAAGGTTATACTGATGTGTATATGATGAGCTGACACAAAGAATAGAAGAACTTCCAAAATCTAGAAGTTAAGAACTCAAGTCTTGTCAAGGTTCCAAAAGAAAAGAGATAAGAATGAAATGGCATCAACTTACGCTAATGTTGTAGCTATAGACCACCACCATCGTCATTCTGACCATTGTCATCAACAACGTTGTTGCTGGTCATTAGAATTGCCATCAATGCCACTTCATTCATTATCACTAATGTCATCAATGTTGTCATCATCATCATCATCATCATTTTCTTCTTCTTCATCATCATCATCATCATCATCATCTTCTTCTTCATCATCATCATCATCATCTTCTTCTTCTTCTTCTTCATCATCATCAAAACTCCACACCTAAAAGAAAAAAAGTGAACCACAAAGAGAGAAAAAAAATGAGAGAACTATTATTAGGAAAATTTCTTATAATCATTACAAGATGAGTGCAACTAATGAGAAATGCAATTAACCTTTGTGATGTCGCTATGATATTCATTATCCCTACTGTCACTGTGGGCACTAGAAATGTCATCATTGTTGCCATCAGTTAGTGTCAACGGCTCCTAACAGGAAAAATGAAAAAACAACGAGAAGAAAGGGGGAGCTGTTAGTAGGGAATGTTTTTAAAAATAATTCCAATATGATTTCATTAATGAGAAATGCAATTTCATGACATTCCATAATTACCCATGGTCCTCGTCTCTTGATAAACTTGTCGAGTTGTTTCTTTCGGACCCATTGATTTTCATCTGCATATATCTTTATGTTCGGCATGCTTAGTTGTCCGAAAGTTTGCATCTTGGGACAATTTACCAGCTCTGCTCTTCTTAACGATGGCATATTAAAAGCATAATTTGCACGACAAAAACAAGTGAGGTTCCTTAGATTCACAAGAATCAGAAATTTCAATTGAGGAAATATAATCTCATTAGTCACTTCCCCACTCTCCTCTTTTGCAACAATCTCTTCCATCAGGGTACATGAAATTATGACTAGTAATTGAAGTTGTTCAAGAGTTCTGGCCACAGAAGATGTGCATAAACTTTTCAGAAGGCCACATTTCTGAATTATTACCGTCTTTAAACTTTGAAAACTCACAATTCCTTTGGGATCCTTGTTCCATATACAATTCAATTTCGGTAGTGCAGCTAAATGCAATACTCTTAAGGGCAACTGAACCTCAACCTGTTGTTTTCCAACATTTAGCCCCTCAAGGTCAATTGTTACGTTGTTGCAGTGAGTGAGATGTAGTTCCTCCAACACTGGGAATCCAACCTGCCAAACTCAATACAATTTGTGAATTATTTTTAGTAACTGGATGATGGAGTAAAGTATGCTTAGATCACATTCATTGAAACAGATGATTTTATATATATATATATATATATATATATATATCATACTTGACTGATTCACTATTTCACATGATATTAAATTATAATTCCATATTATTTAATAAACACTCTCAGATATACAGATATACCAATTTTGAAGCCACTAAAAATAAAAGAAATACAGATCTGAAAAACTCTTAATTGGAATAATTTTTTATTATTAAATACAGAAATTATTGTAGTATCCATTTGATTTATTTTATTTTTATGAAATACTTATCAAATATACTTTTGTTTTTTTACCTTAGATTTTAAAGTAAAACAGAAAATTCCAAAAAGTTATACTTAGTTATTTGTACACTATTGGAATTCTAATAGATTTTTACCTTAGATTTTATTTTTATTTATCTATTCTCCACGTTCCAGAAATGTACACTATTGGAATTCTAACAATTTTTATTGCATATTTTAATTTTCATTTTGGGAAAATGAAAAACTTTTCTAGTTCTAAAGTACACTTTAATTTCCATCAAATGAGACTAAGACAAATACTCCTATCTGCCACTCACTTTTATTTAGTTTTTGAAAATGCAGAAATCACGTTCAAGTAGACACTAATGTCATTTTTGGTACGTACAATGATTATTTCATGCAATGAAATAAAATGATTATTTCATGAAATAAAATAAAAAAAATAAAATGAAAATGACATGAAATGAAATAAAAGTTACTCATTTAGACCAAAAGAATGCTTGAAATGATTTTTAATGGAATGTCTAATCCATAGAATAGTCATTCCCAATCATATTAAACAATAATAAAGAATAAAAAAACTTAAAATAATTATTTTATGATACCAAACATGACCTAATTTAAACTTTGAAATATAAAAGAATTAATTGAAAATGGTCAAACCACAATAGGTAAATAGTAATCTACTCTTTATTTTAGTCAGCAAAAAAATGGTGGTTCAATATTGTTGATCATCTAATAATTAATATTTTATAAGTTAAAATATAAACTTTAAATTGTACCTTTGTTATTTTTCAAAATATAAAATGTAATAACTATCAACAAATCAAATGCATTCAAATGATGACTTAGTTAACTTTATATCAAAACCTTCATTATAATGAAAGACATTACACATTTGTTGGCTTCCATTCCTGATGGCATATTTCTCCGGTAGAAAAAAGTTTTGTTCAACCAATTAATGCATGAAAAGCTAACTCTAAAATGAATGCTACACAACTTAGGTCCATCATTCAAATGTTTTGCCACATTGGTCATGATGAGAAATCAGGAGAACTTAATTACTATCAAAGCCATTTTCTTATCAAAATGGTCACATAAAGCTACACAATTGAAATGTTATTTAACTATGCATTTTTCTAGACACTAACAGTTTATTTGGGAAAATTGAAGGCAGTGGGAAGGAGAGGAGAGCTTTATTAATTAAAGTGTTGATAATTAATAAAAGAAGAGCGAAAAGGAGAGGATAGTGTAATCCTCCCATCTTATTTGAAAATAATAAATGAGAGAAAGGAAAAGAAAGAGTTTTATATTAATTCATTAATATACCATTTTTAAATTAACCACATAGTAATTAGTAATCTATAATTTTAAGGGTAATATTGATATCATAAAAATTCCATTAAAGAATTGTGGAGGAATTGCAAAATGGTTAAAATAAGTATTGAGCTCTCCCTCTGTCTCCTTCCTAATTTTTAAACCAAATACGAAATAAGCTCATGAATTCTCCTCTCCTTCTTTTTCTTTTCAACTCCTTCCACTCAAACGGCCTGTTAATGCAAACATACCTATTACTAACAACTGAAACTCATTTAAAGATCATGTTAACCAATCTTGTTTTAACTAATTTTCATAAAATTTTAACATAACACAAAAACGTGAAAGAGAATAGAACACATGAAATTCCTTGATAACTAAGAAACAAGGAGACTCATCACTCAAAAAGTGAAAACTCTCAAATTTCGAAATTGAAATATTATTGATAAACTGAATAACAAAGATTGTTTACATTATTTTTATAGACTAAGAATAATTCTAATCCGAATGGAAATCTACTTAAATGAAAAAAAAAAAAAAAAAAGGAAAGAGATTTCAGGAGAAATAAGAAATAAGGAAGGAGAAGATACTCAAGAATGTTAAAACAAGTTTAGAAAAAGTCTAATATCTCAAATTAGTCTTAGGCTTTGATATATAGAGAATTTACAAAATATTATTTACATGTATGTATGAGATTACAATCCTTGATTTTAGGAAGAAATACCTATGAGATTACAATCCTAGATTTGAGAAAGGAATCCATTGTGATTAACTTTTCCACAATATATAAAATATAACTTATACAAATCTAGAATATACACAAAATCTCATTAATATAAGTTTACATATTTAAGATGACTTGATTGGGGGCTTGATTTCTGATCTTTATATGTTAATAGTGTTTGAATTTTTTATGTTAGATTAATACATATAGTATTTATGATGACTTTTTAATATATAAATGGAAGATGAGCAAGAATTCTATGTGTTGTCCATTATCCTTTTCTCTCTAATTAGGATGAAAACTCTTACAATTTAAACTTTGGAGGTTTAAGTTACCATTAACAAGTCTTGTTTTCCCTTTAGAACGGAAATGAGGGAAGTTTCAATAGTTAATTTTACGCCTTAATTAAAAAAATGCGTTTGACAAGAATGAAAAATCATTAATGAAGAACGCACACTAAGAATTTGTTGACTTGTATTCTAAAAGCTAACTTTAAATTAAAACTAAAGCTCTCCACCTTCAGTGACCAAGTCCAAGTCAATAATTTCGGTGTTCTGCCACATCGGTCATAATGAGAAATTGGGTAGCAAGAGGGCCATTTTCTTTACCAAACCAGTTAAATAACACATAATTCAATCAGCAATCAAAACTTTTTCTTTTTTCTTTTTTGGTTCAAATTTTTTTATTGGTGCATATGAAATTCTGTGCTTAATTTAAGAAATAGGACAATTCGTACCTTGTGGTTGAAGAAGGGTTGAGCTTGGAGAATGTCCTTATCTTTCACTATTTCTTTATCTTCTTTTTTGAATCTAGAGCTACAGAAACTCTTGAGATTTGACAGATCACCAAGATGTAGTGTCTTTAATTGAGGAAAGGTGATGATCTCATCGTTTGGTTCTCCTTCTTGACCGCTTTTTCTTGTTCTTTCTCCTATTGCAAGTATCTCTTCCATCTTTGGGCATCCTCCAATATTGACCTCTTCGAGGTGCACAAGATTCTTGACAGTGAAAGGCGAGAATACATTTCTCAAATTGTCGCAGTCTTTCACACTCAGCTTCCTTAATTGACTAAAGGAATCTGATAGGTTATCCCATAGATCTTTTGTGCTAAGTGAAGAATCAATAATCAAGCTCTCCAAAGAAGGGAAGGCAACCTGCGAAATTCATCACATTATATTTTGTTAGTTAAAACTATGTACTACCTACATATATTCTTTCCGAGTTGGAGGTCATACAAATCCTCTCCATGCGACGTGCCCAGTGAAAGTATAAAATCAATAGCATGAACCTGATAGTTGCAGATGCCATAGAGATCATGTATATATTTAAAATCAGGCAGCTAAATTATAAGTTAAAAGATAATATAGAATATCTGAGTTAACGGAGTATTTCATGACAAAGGTTGTCAATTGTATCATTAATTGTAGCTGCTTGAACTAGGATCCCACCCTTATGGGCTTGGCGGGGTCTAGCTGGGTATGCTATACTATTATTATGGGCCTTCACCATCCGCCCAAGCCCACTCGCCCAAACAAGTTAAAAGGAATGTAAGAATAATACAATTTGGCCTAAAGTTACAAAATAATAGGAAAACAAAATGAAGAATTTTAACTAAAAGAATGCATAAAGTACCACAAATTGCTATATTTTAATTACCAAATTAATAGTCTTATGGATGAACCCTAGCTAAATTATATTGACTCAATAGCACGTGTGCAAACAAATTTAGCCTAGTCTTATTCAAAGTGGGACGACTTCACATCTCTTTAGTTTCTGGGCATGACATTTAAAGTAGGGACGCAAAATTAAGATTCAACTTTAACACTTTTCGTTTTTCCCTAAAATAAAAAATGAAACATCACGTGTTTCGTGAGGGTAACTACTATTGTTATTGTTTTTAGGTAAATGACATTTTAATCCACTTTTATATATTTTTAAAAGTTGATACTTAACACTCAATTACCAACTTTAAGTTTTTAATCTAAATTAATAGTCTTTTAGCTCTAGAAATATGATGTAATAGACTTTTATTCTACATATTTTAATAAAAATTATATATAAATTTGAATTTTAAAAATTTATTTTCTTTTTTGGGTTGATTATTTCCCAGTGGGTTGATTCTTCTTTGTTACGGACATTGATGTTTGTTGTATCCATTCTTTTCACGTTTTATGCTGCGTCAATTAGCACTTGCATGCTCGATATACCCCAATGCTATCGAGATATCTCACAAAAATTATTTAACTTAAATCTTAGTAAACATTAACTTGCAGTTTTGTGGTTTTCTAAAATATTAACTGATCAACAAATCAAATGCACTCAAATAACGATTTTGTTGATTTTATATCGAAATCTTCATTTTATGGTTTAATTAAAAAAATGCATCTGACACGAATGAAAAATCATTAATGAAGAACGCACACTAAGAATTTGTTGACTTGCATTCTAAAAGCTAACTTAAATTAAAACTAAAGCTCTCCATCTTCAGTGACCCAGTCCAAGTCAATAATTTCGGTGTTCTACCACATTGGGTCATAATCAGAAATTGGGTAGCAAGAGGGCCATTTTCTTTACCAAACTAGTTAGATAATGCCTAATTCAATCAGCAATCAAAACTTTTCTTTTTTCTTTTTTGGTTCAAATTTTTTTATTGGTGCTTATGAAATTCTGTGCTTAATTTAAGAAATAGGACAATTCATACCTTGTGGTTGAAGAAGGGTTGAGTTTCGAGAATGTCCTTATCTTTCACTATTTCTTTATCTTCTTTTTTGAGTCTAGAGCTGCAGAAACACTTGAGATTTGACAGATTAACAAGTTGTAGTGTCTTTAATTGAGGAAAGGTGATGATCTCATCATTTGGTTCTCCTTCTTGACCGCTTTTTCTTGTTCTTTCTCCTATTGCAAGTATCTCTTCCATCTTTGGGCATCCTCCAATATTTACCTCTTCGAGGTGCACAAGATTCTTGACAGTGAAAGGTGAGAATACATTTCTCAAATTGTCGCAGTCTTTCACACTCAGCTTCCTTAATTGACTAAAGGAATCTGATAGGTTATCCCATAGATCTTTTGTGCTAAGTGAAGAATCAATAGTCAAGCTCTCCAAAGAAGGGAAGGCAACCTGCGAAATTCATCACATTATATTTTGTTAGTTAAAACTATGTACTGCCTACATATATTCTTTTCGAGTTGGAGGACTTAGAAATCCTCTCCATGCGACGTGCCCAGTGAAAGTATAAAATCAATAGCATGAACCTGATAGTTGCAGATGCCATAGAGATCATGTATATATTTAAAATCAGGCAGCTAAATTATAAGTTGAAAGATAATATAGAATATCTGAGTTAGCGCGGTATTTCATGACAAAGGTTGTCAATTGTATCATTAATTGTAGCTGCTTGAACTAGGATCCCACCCTTATGGGCCTGGCGGGGTCTAGCTGGGTATGCTATACTATTATTATGGGCCTTCACCATCCGCCCAAGCCCACTCGCTCAAACAAGTTAAAAGGGATGTAAGAATAATACAATTTGGCCTAAAGTTACAAAATAATAGGAAAACAAAATGAAGAATTTGAACTAAAAGAATGCATAAAGTACCACAAATTAACATACTAATTGCTATATTTTAATTACCAAATTAATAGTCTTATGGATGAACCCTAGCTAAATTATATTGACTCAATAGCACATGTGCAAACAAATTTAGCCTAGTCTTATTCAAAATGGGACGACTTCACATCTCCTTGGTTTCTGGGCATGACATTTAAAGTAGGGACGCAAAATTAAGATTCAACTTTAACACTTTTTGTTTTTCCCTAAAATAAAAAATGAAACATCACGTGTTTCGTGAGGGTAACTACCATTGTTATTGTTTTTAGGTAAGTGACATTTTAATCCACTTTTATATATTTTTAAAAGTTGATACTTAACCCTCAATTACCAACTTTAAGTTTTTAATCTAAATTAATAGTCTTTTAGCTCTAGAAATATAATGTAATAGACTTTTATTCTACATATTTTAATAAAAATTATATATAAATTTGAATTTTAAAAATTTATTTTCTTTCTTGGGTTGATTATTTCCCAGTGGGTTGATTCTTCTCTGTTACGGACATTGATGTTTGTTGTATCCATTCTTTTCACGTTTTATGCTGCGTCAATTAGCACTTGCATGCTCGATATACCCCAATGCTATCGAGATATCTCACAAAAATTATTTAACTTAAATCTTAGTAAACATTAACTTGCAGTTTTGTGGTTTTCTAAAATATTAACTGATCAACAAATCAAATGCACTCAAATAACGATTTTGTTGATTTTATATCGAAATCTTCATTTTATGGTTTAATTAAAAAAATGCACCTGACACGAATGAAAAATCATTAATGAAGAACGCACACTAAGAATTTGTTGACTTGCATTCTAAAAGCTAACTTAAATTAAAACTAAAGCTCTCCATCTTCAGTGACCCAGTCCAAGTCAATAATTTCGGTGTTCTACCACATTGGGTCATAATCAGAAATTGGGTAGCAAGAGGGCCATTTTCTTTACCAAACTAGTTAGATAATGCCTAATTCAATCAGCAATCAAAACTTTTCTTTTTTCTTTTTTGGTTCAAATTTTTTTATTGGTGCTTATGAAATTCTGTGCTTAATTTAAGAAATAGGACAATTCATACCTTGTGGTTGAAGAAGGGTTGAGTTTCGAGAATGTCCTTATCTTTCACTATTTCTTTATCTTCTTTTTTGAGTCTAGAGCTGCAGAAACACTTGAGATTTGACAGATTAACAAGTTGTAGTGTCTTTAATTGAGGAAAGGTGATGATCTCATCGTTTGGTTCTCCTTCTTGACCGCTTTTTCTTGTTCTTTCTCCTATTGCAAGTATCTCTTCCATCTTTGGGCATCCTCCAATATTTACCTCTTCGAGGTGCACAAGATTCTTGACAGTGAAAGGTGAGAATACATTTCTCAAATTGTCGCAGTCTTTCACACTCAGCTTCCTTAATTGACTAAAGGAATCTGATAGGTTATCCCATAGATCTTTTGTGCTAAGTGAAGAATCAATAGTCAAGCTCTCCAAAGAAGGGAAGGCAACCTGCGAAATTCATCACATTATATTTTGTTAGTTAAAACTATGTACTGCCTACATATATTCTTTTCGAGTTGGAGGACTTAGAAATCCTCTCCATGCGACGTGCCCAGTGAAAGTATAAAATCAATAGCATGAACCTGATAGTTGCAGATGCCATAGAGATCATGTATATATTTAAAATCAGGCAGCTAAATTATAAGTTGAAAGATAATATAGAATATCTGAGTTAGCGCGGTATTTCATGACAAAGGTTGTCAATTGTATCATTAATTGTAGCTGCTTGAACTAGGATCCCACCCTTATGGGCCTGGCGGGGTCTAGCTGGGTATGCTATACTATTATTATGGGCCTTCACCATCCGCCCAAGCCCACTCGCTCAAACAAGTTAAAAGGGATGTAAGAATAATACAATTTGGCCTAAAGTTACAAAATAATAGGAAAACAAAATGAAGAATTTGAACTAAAAGAATGCATAAAGTACCACAAATTAACATACTAATTGCTATATTTTAATTACCAAATTAATAGTCTTATGGATGAACCCTAGCTAAATTATATTGACTCAATAGCACATGTGCAAACAAATTTAGCCTAGTCTTATTCAAAATGGGACGACTTCACATCTCCTTGGTTTCTGGGCATGACATTTAAAGTAGGGACGCAAAATTAAGATTCAACTTTAACACTTTTTGTTTTTCCCTAAAATAAAAAATGAAACATCACGTGTTTCGTGAGGGTAACTACCATTGTTATTGTTTTTAGGTAAGTGACATTTTAATCCACTTTTATATATTTTTAAAAGTTGATACTAAACCCTCAATTACCAACTTTAAGTTTTTAATCTAAATTAATAGTCTTTTAGCTCTAGAAATATAATGTAATAGACTTTTATTCTACATATTTTAATAAAAATTATATATAAATTTGAATTTTAAAAATTTATTTTCTTTCTTGGGTTGATTATTTCCCAGTGGGTTGATTCTTCTCTGTTACGGACATTGATGTTTGTTGTATCCATTCTTTTCACGTTTTATGCTGCGTCAATTAGCACTTGCATGCTCGATATACCCCAATGCTATTGAGATATCTCACAAAAATTATTTAACTTAAATCTTAGTAAACATTAACTTGCAGTTTTATGGTTTTCTAAAATATTAACTGATCAACAAATCAAATGCACTCAAATAACGATTTTGTTGATTTTATATCAAAATCTTCATTTTATGGTTTAATTAAAAAAATGCATCTGACACGAATGAAAAATCATTAATGAAGAACGCACACTAAGAATTTGTTGACTTGTATTCTAAAAGCTAACTTTAAATTAAAACTAAAGCTCTCCATCTTCAGTGACCCAGTCCAAGTCAATAATTTCGTTGTTCTACCACTTTGGGTCATAATCAGAAATTGGGTAGCAAGAGGGCCATTTTCTTTACCAAACTAGTTAGATAATGCCTAATTCAATCAGCAATCAAAACTTTTCTTTTTTCTTTTTTGGTTCAAATTTTTTTATTGGTGCTTATGAAATTCTGTGCTTAATTTAAGAAATAGGACAATTCGTACCTTGTGGTTGAATAAGGGTTGAGTTTCGAGAATGTCCTTATCTTTCACTATTTCTTTATCTTCTTTTTTAAGTCTAGAGCTGCAGAAACACTTGAGATTTGACAGATTAACAAGTTGTAGTGTCTTTAATTGAGGAAAGGTGATGATCTCATCGTTTGGTTCTCCTTCTTGACCGCTTTTTCTTGTTGTTTCTCCCATTGCAAGTATCTCTTCCATATTTGGGCATCCTCCAATATATACCTCTTGGAGGTGCACAAGATTCTTGACAATGAAAGGTGAGAATACATTTCTCAAATTGACGCAGTATTGCACACTCAGCTTCCTTAATTGATTAAAGGACTCTGATTTGTTATCCCATAGCTCTTTTGTGCTACGTGAAAAAGAAATAGTCAAGCTCTCCAAAGAAGGGAAGGCAACCTGCGAAATTCATCACATTCTATTTTGTTAGTTAAAATTATGTACTGCCTACATATATTCTTTCCGAGTTGGAGGTCTTAGAAATCCTCTCCATGTGAAGTGCCCAATGAAGGTATAAAATCAATAGCATGAACCTGATAGTTGCAAATGCCATAAAGATCATGTATATATTTAAAATCAGGCAGCTAAATTATAAGTTGAAAAATAATATAGAATATCTGAGTTAGCGGCGTATTTCATGACAAAGGTTGTCAATTGTATCATTAATTGTAGCTGCTTGAACTAGGATCCGACCCTTATGGGCCTGGCGGGGTCTAGCTTGGTATGCTATACTATTATTATGGGCCTTCACCATCCGCCCAAGCCCACTCGCTCAAACAAGTTAAAAGGAATGTAAGAATAATACAATTTGACCTAAAGTTACAAAATAATAGGAAAACAAAATGAAGAATTTGAATTAAAAGAATGCATAAAGTACCACAAATTAACATACTAATTGCTATATTTTAATTACCAAATTAATAGTCTTATGGATGAACCCTAGCTAAATTATATTGACTCAATAGCACGTGTGCAAACAAATTTAACCTAGTCTTATTCAAAATGGGACGACTTCACATCTCCTTGGTTTCTGGGCATGACATTTAAAGTAGGGACGCAAAATTAAGATTCAACTTTAACACTTTTTGTTTTTCCCTAAAATAAAAAATGAAACATCAAGTGTTTCGTGAGGGTAACTACCATTGTTATTGTTTTTAGGTAAATGACATTTTAATCTACTTTTATATATTTTTAAAAGTTGATACTAAACCCTCAATTACCAACTTTAAGTTTTTAATCTAAATTAATAGTCTTTTAGCTCTAGAAATATGATGTAATAGACTTTTATTCTACATATTTTAATAAAAATTATATACAAATTTGAATTTTAAAAATTTATTTTCTTTCTTGGGTTGATTATTTCCCAGTGGGTTGATTCTTCTCTGTTACGGACATTGATGTTTGTTGTATCCATTCTTTTCACGTTTTATGCTGCGTCAATTAGCACTTGCATGCTCGATATACCCCAATGCTATCGAGATATCTCCCAAAAATTGTTTAACTTAAATCTTAGTAAACATTAACTTGCAGTTTTGTGGTTTTCTAAAATATTAACTGATCAACAAATCAAATGCACTCAAATAACGATTTTGTTGATTTTATATTGAAATCTTCATTTTATGGTTTAATTCAAAAAAATGCATCTGACACGAATGAAAAATCATTAATGAAGAACGCACACTAAGAATCTGTTGACTTGTATTATAAAAGCTAACTTTAAATTAAAACTAAACCTCTGCATCTTTAGTGACCCAGTCCAAGTCAATAATTTCAGTGTTCTACCACATTGGGTCAGAATCAGAAATTGGGTAGCAAGAGGGCCATTTTCTTTACCAAACTAGTTAGATAATGCCAAATTCGATCAGCAATCAAAAAATTTTCTTTTTTCTTTTCTGGTTTAAATTTTTTTATTGGTGCTTATGAAATTCTATGCTTAATTTAAGAAATAGGACAATTCGTACCTTGTGGTTGAAGAAGGGTTGAGCTTCGAAAATGTCCTTATCTTTCACTATTTCTTTATCTTCTTTTTTCAGTCTAGAGCTGCAGAAACTCTTGAGATTTGACAGATTATCAAGTTGTAGTGCCTTTAATTGAGGAAAGGTGATGATCTCATCGTTTGGTTCTCCTTCTTGACCGCTTTTTCTTGTTCTTTCTCCTATTGCAAGTATCTCGTCCATCTTTCGGCATCCTCTAATATTTACCTCTCGGAGGTGCACAAGATTCTTGACAATGAAAGGTGAGAATGCATTTCTCAAATTGTAGCAGTATTGCACACTCAGCTTCCTTAATTGACTAAAGGACTCTGATTGGTTATCCCATAGCTCTTTTGTGCTATGTGAAAAAGAAATAGTCAAGCTCTCCAAAGAAGGGAAGGCAACCTGCGAAATTCATCACATTCTATTTTGTTAGTTAAAATTATGTACTGCCTACATATATTCTTTCCGAGTTGGAGGTCTTAGAAATCCTCTCCATGTGAAGTGCCCAATGAAGGTATAAAATCAATAGCATGAACCTGATAGTTGCAGATGCCATAAAGATCATGTATATATTTAAAATCAGGCAGCTAAATTATAAGTTGAAAGATAATATAGAATATCTGAGTTAGCGGAGTATTTCATGACAAAGGTTGTCAATTGTATCATTAATTGTAGCTGCTTGAACTAGGATCCGACCCTTATGGGCCTGGCGGGGTCTAGCTGGGTATGCTATACTATTATTATGGGCCTTCACCATCCGCCCAAGCCCACTCGCTCAAACAAGTTAAAAGGGATGTAAGAATAATACAATTTGGCCTAAAGTTACAAAATAATAGGAAAACAAAATGAAGAATTTGAATTAAAAGAATGCATAAAGTACCACAAATTAACATACTAATTGCTATATTTTAATTACCAAATTAATAGTCTTATGGATGAACCCTAGCTAAATTATATTGACTCAATAGCACGTGTGCAAACAAATTTAACCTAGTCTTATTCAAAATGGGACGACTTCACATCTCCTTGGTTTCTGGGCATGACATTTAAAGTAGGGACGCAAAATTAAGATTCAACTTTAACACTTTTTGTTTTTCCCTAAAATAAAAAATGAAACATCAAGTGTTTCGTGAGGGTAACTACCATTGTTATTGTTTTTAGGTAAATGACATTTTAATCCACTTTTATATATTTTTAAAAGTTGATACTTAACCCTCAATTACCAACTTTAAGTTTTTAATCTAAATTAATAGTCTTTTAGCTCTAGAAATATGATGTAATAGACTTTTATTCTACATATTTTAATAAAAATTATATACAAATTTGAATTTTAAAAATTTATTTTCTTTCTTGGGTTGATTATTTCCCAGTGGGTTGATTCTTCTCTGTTACGGACATTGATGTTTGTTGTATCCATTCTTTTCACGTTTTATGCTGCGTCAATTAGCACTTGCATGCTCGATATACCCCAATGCTATCGAGATATCTCACAAAAATTGTTTAACTTAAATCTTAGTAAACATTAACTTGCAGTTTTGTGGTTTTCTAAAATATTAACTAATCAACAAATCAAATGCACTCAAATAACGATTTTGTTGATTTTATATCGAAATCTTCGTTTTATGGTTTAATTAAAAAAATGCGTCTGACACGAATGAAAAATCATTAATGAAGAACGCACACTAAGAATTTGTTGACTTGTATTCTAAAAGCTAACTTTAAATTAAAACTAAAGCTCTCCATCTTCAGTGACCCAGTCCAAGTCAATAATTTCGGTGTTCTACCACATTGGGTCATAATCAGAAATTGGGTAGCAAGAGGGCCATTTTCTTTACCAAACTAGTTAGATAATGCCTAATTCAATCAGCAATCAAAACTTTTCTTTTTTCTTTTTTGGTTCAATTTTTTTTATTGGTGCTTATGAAATTATGTGCTTAATTTAAAAAATAGGACAATTCGTACCTTGTGGTTGAAGAAGGGTTGAGCTTCGAGAATGTCCTTATCTTTCACTATTTCTTTATCTTCTTTTTTGAATCGAGAGCTACAGAAACTCTTGAGATTTGACAGATCACCAAGATGTTGTCACGCCCCGAATTCCCGACCGAACCCGGGGACGCGACTGAAGGAAACAAAAGAAGAAAATGAATAGACGAGTAAATAAATAAATAAATATTTGACGAATTTTTTTTTTTTTTTTTTTTTTTTAGATAAATAAATGAATACTGATTTAACTAATATAGATACAACCCTATTCCACTAACATAACGCTACATCCATATATCTCTGTCAATACACATACATTCCCGGTTTATAAAAATTTCGGCAGAACCTCCTTTGTTTTTCGAACCTTTTTCCCCCTGATAAACACAATACATCATATATCATCGTATAAATATAAATACATCACAATCCATCCTCACTCGATGACCACTGTAACAACCTGAAAAATTTTTTTTTAATAAAATCTTCAAGTTGTTAGTATTATTTTTTTTTATTATTATTATTATTATTATTAGTATTATTATGATGATGTATGTATATAAGTGTATGTATATATACATATAGTTTAAAATAAATTGTGTGTGTATATGTGTACAAAATGAGGGTATATTTAAATGTAAATATATATATATATGTATATATATATATCAGGTTGTGTGAGGTGTGTGTGTGTACCCGGTTGTGTGTGTGTGTGGGTTTGAGTGTGATACACTCAAACTAGGCATGGGAGGCATGGTGTGTGTAAGAGAGTGGTTGGAGGTGTGTGAGTGTAGTCTGTATGTATAGGAGTGTGTGGTGGGAGTTGAGAGAGGCAGACTGGTCGTGGGATTTTAGAGAGAGAGAGAGAGAGAAGTGTAGAGAGAGAAAGTGAAAGGAAAGAGAGAAAGTGAGGTGTGTGCTCTGGTTTTTGAAAGAGAAGCAGAAAGAAGGAAGCTAAGGAGGCCAAGGGGGAGAACAGAGGCAAAGCAAGAGGAGAGGAGCACCATCACAGGGTTGGAAACCCATAACCGTGAGCTTTCTCTCTCTAGAAAATCTCTAAATTTTCCAACTTGTTTTGTAACGTTTTGCTTGGATTTAATTGTTAGAACTTATAGAGCATAAAATGTGGAGAATTTAGGGACAAGAATCAACCAAAATGGTTGAGAAATGAGGGAGAAAAATGGATGTGCAGGTCACGGCCATGGGGGAGAAATCTGATTTTTCATTGTGATTAAGAGCTTCAAAATGGTGTCAAAGGGTTCCAAAAATGTTTTAAAATAGTTTGGGATCGAAAGGGGCATCAAAAACACCAAGAAAATCAAGTTTGAAAACTTGATTTTCCTGAAATTCCGGCGACGTCGCCGGAGAAGACGACCGGAGGTCGCCGGAACCCTACCGGAAAAGCGGGGGGGAAGATGGGCACTGTGCGGGTCGGGCCGGGTCGGTTCGAGTCGGGTCGGGCTTGGGGCTGACCCGCCCCTGCCACGTGTCGCCCACTGGTTTTAAATTAAAAACTAATTGGGGGCGTTTGGTTACAGAGATAAGAAATTAAAAGATTTTAAATTGAAATAGGAACAGGGATATCCTATCCCTGTTCTGGATAAGCCCTGTTTGGTTAACCTAATTTAGAATAACAAATTAAACTAGTTTTAATTTGGACCTTTTTGAAATTTGAACCTTTAAGAATTTGAACCTTTTGAATTTGAACCTTGACCTGAACTTTCAGAAATTACGAATTGACCCCCCCAACTATTAGAAATCACACTTTGACCCACCTGATTAAAATATTAATAAAATATTAATTAAATTAATTAATTAATTATTTAATTTAATTAATTTAATTAATTAAATATTCAAATAAATTCCGGAGTCCAAATGGGACAAGTCATTAGTGTATTTTGACTATCTCGGCCATTCTGAGACCAATGGTGAGGTCCGTTTTACGAGACGGGGTCCCGAAAAATAAAAGACACGTAGCAACGTGTAAAATTACCAAAATACCCCTAACTTGAAACACTGTCAGACGAATTCCGAATTAGGTAAACAAATAGTGGAATTTTATTATCTCGAACATTCCGGACTCAACCGTGGAGTCCGATTTGTGAAAAGAGATCACGAAATGTAAAGACCCGTGTAAAGTGCAAAATGACTGTTTTGCCCTTTTTGACCCAGATGCCCAAATTGAATTCTACGAAAGCCTAAACTTATTTTCTTCAACGTCCCGGATTCAACAGTAGAGTTTAATTTAGCAAAGTAGAAGCTTATAAGATAAAGACGTAAAATTTGATGAATAGCATAATTCAAGTGACGATTAAACTGAGTTTCATGTTATGAATTTTAGGGACACGGAAAGGCAAGGAGAAGGTGACTTGACCTTCAGTGTTCTTACGGTGGTTTCACTTGACTACGAGTATACCTTTCTGGTTTGAGATCGATTACCAGGTACGATATATTGTGCTAAGTAAGAAATAGAATTGAGATTAGGAATACTTGCTTTGCTGTGTAAATTGTTCACATGTTTGCCCGAGTGTTCACATGTTTACGTGCTATGTGCTATCTTGTTTAGTGAATGATGATTATGAGTATATCACCTGTATTAACGTGGTGTGTGAATTATCTGTTTGAAGAACTGTCGATGTTATGACTTGTACACTTGAAAGCATATTTTATGTATGACTGAAATGTATCATTGGGATTGCATTATGACATGATGAGATTAGTGCATATTGGCATGGTGTGATTCCTTGGGCATGGCGTGGGTAAGCACTGGGTGCTTTGCATTATGAGGGTGCAGATCCTGTGGTGAAAAACCCAAAATCGGCCATTAGGTACTTGCGAGCCTGACGGATTCCGGACCGTGAAGCGAGACATAAGTGGCGGTACTCATGCCAGCGGAGAATGACCGTATCATGAGACATGGGTGGCATAGAGTTGCATGGGTGTGTCATGCATATTGCTCATATACTGTATACTGTCTATATACTGTCATCATGATATAGAATGCCATGTAGAAATAACTGTACACTCGCACATGCCACGACCTTAGTTTTGTTTCTTGCATTAGCATTATATTGTACCAGCATGTTGAGCTGACCCCTTTAGTGGGGCAACATTTCAGATGATGTTCCAGCTGTACGGGATATAGAGACGGTCTGATTGAGGGTTATATTGGGCCCGATGGGCGCTTTTGATATTTTGTAAGGGCATAAGCCCGAGACTGTATTTCATTTTGAATATTGTGAACCAACGGACCAGACTTCATGTATGTATTAGAACAGTGTGCGGAATGTAAGAGAATGTCATTGTTATCTTTCATTTCTTTATTATTTTAATTTCCTTTGTTCCGTTACTCGCGCCTCGGGTTCGCCGGAATTCGGGGCGTGACAACGTGGTATCAGAGCCTAGGTTCGAATACCTAGAGACCGTGGGGTGTTGTTTAGCACCATGAGACCCTAGAGAAAAGAATGAGACTGTGTATAAACCTTTAGCAACATGTAATAGGATCTTGTGTGCTATGTGGTTTTATATGTCCTGATGCATGATTTATTGTGACTACGTGCTGATTTATGCTATGTTGGAGGCATGACGTGTATGATGTGTGAAAAACTTGTTAAGTATAAGTATCATAACATGCTATGTGTACTACCTATAGAAGCATAGGCCATTGATAGGAACATGATTAGGATCACGCTTGAATGCCCGTATATTGAATATGAAAAAGTGATATTGAAATTTTCCTCTTGGACTTGTAGATATGCCTCCCAGACGAGCTCCTACGGGAGCTGGACCGCCCAGACGGGGTAGGGGTAGACCCAGAGGTGCCACCCAGCCTAGAGGCGCCGCACAGCCTCGTCGTGGCAGACCTAGAGCTGCTGCCCCTATTCCCGATATAGTGGAGGAGGTCGTTGCCCCGGCTGACACACCAGAGCATAGTGCAGCTGAGGAGGACGTTGCTCCCGCACCTGCCCCTATTCCTGCTCCCGCTCCAGCACAGGAGGTGGAGCAGATGATCGGCGCCAGAGATATGGCGACTCTTTTGCAGGAGTGTCTCCGCACCGTGATGGAGGCACGGACCACCGGCGGAGAGACCAGGGATACCTTCGTGATGAAGGTATTCCAGAGGATGAGACCACCCACCTTTGCCGGGCAGCCAGACCCACTGATTGCAGAGGAGTGGTTGAGACAGATTACCCGGATCTTGGATTCACAGGGGATCACTGAGCCCCATCTGAGGATCAGGTGTGCTACATTTCAGTTCACAGACCTGGCTAGTCAGTGGTGGGAGGTAGCTGCTGACAGACTGCATCGGTTTGGAGAGGGATGGGATGCATTTGTGGCCATGTTCAATGACCACTATTTCCCGATGTCTGCCAGAGTGGGATTTAGAGAGGAGTTTGAGGCACTTCTGCAGAGGGACATGACAGTGGCTCAGTACGAGTCACGGTTTACTGCTTTGGGGAGGTTCGCCCCACACATTATTGCACATGAGGATTTGAGGGTGTACAGTTTCCTCAAGGGGTTGAAGACCTCTATCAGGGACAGACTGGCTGGGCATATTATAGAGACTTATGAGGAGGCAGTGATCAGGGCCTCCAAGGTGGAGAGAGAGCTGGCTGATCTTAGAGGGATCAGAGAGACTAGAGCACAGGGCAGGACACCCACAGTACAGACTTCCGCACCTGCCCCGACATATAGACAGCCGAAGAGGTACCGAGCCAGTACTTCTTCCTCACAGCCACCAGCCGGACCCCTTCATTCGATAGCTCCCCGTCCTGCCTTGCCATCTACTCCTAGGGGAGGAGGGTCACAGCGACCTGGCACATGTTATACCTGCGGGCAGCCTGGCCATAGGAGGGCCGACTGTCCCTTGAGGGGACCCAGCAGTGCACAGGGTGTCGGATCCAGTCAGGGGTCATTTCCACTACCTCTACCGGCACCGAGTCAGAGGGCCCCGCCGATTTGTTTCACTTGTCAGCAGCCTGGCCATGTTAGGGCCAACTGCCCTCAGGGGCAGACTTCGCAGAGTGCGCCGAGGTCACACTATTATCAGCATACACAGGTGCCTCTGCCACAGCCACAGTCAGTTCAGGGACTCCCAGCGCCCTATCATCAGCCTACACCCTCCGCACAGAGCGTCAGAGCTCCAGCACCTAGGGGAGGAGGTCAGCAGACACAGAGAGGGGGAGGCAGACAGGGCCAGACCATACAGGGCCGAGTCTACGCAGTAGCCACCCCGGAGACCTCTGCTGCCGGACCGTCAGTAGTCCGAGGTACATTTCTCATATCCAGTTCATGGGCCAGTGTATTGATAGATTCAGGAGCATCACATTCATTCATTTCTACTGCACTTGCCATGTCATTGGGTCTGGATATAGCTTGGTTGGACCCCCCGTTGCATGTTGGTACGCCAGTTGGGGGTGTTGTAGTACTGACGAGGATCTGTAGAGATTGCTCGATAGAGATAGCTGATCGTATTCTCCACTTTGATCTTATTGTACTTGATATGTCTGGGTTTGATGTGATTCTGGGGATGGATTGGTTGTTCACCTATCGGGCGAGTATAGACTGTTACAGGGGGAGGGTGACTGTATGCACCCCGGAGGGAGATTGCTTTTATTTCACAGGGGATCGGGGGGATTTCTTGATTCCACCAGTACGTGATTCTAGGAGCTGGGGAGGCCACAGTTATATGTTGGCTAGTCTGATTGCGGGTGATTATGAGGCTACAGAGATTGTGTTACCCCCAGTCGTGGATGAGTTCCCCGACGTCTTTCCGAGTGACTTGACTTGTCTACCCCCTAGACGAGAGATCGAGTTCACTATAGAGCTCATTCCTGGTACTACACCTATTTCCATACCACCTTACCGCATGGCTCCAGCTGAGTTGAGAGAGCTGAGGGAGCAGTTGACTGATCTACAGCGGAAGGGGTTTATCCGTCCTAGCACTTCTCCGTGGGGTGCCTCGGCACTGTTCGCGAAGAAGAAGGACGGGACACTACGACTATGCGTAGATTACAGGAGGCTGAACCGGGTTACTATCAAGAATAAGTACCCGTTGCCGAGGATCGACGATTTATTTGATCAGCTGAGAGGTTCGAGATGCTTCTCGAAGATTGATCTTAGATCAGGTTACCACCAGTTGAGGGTCAGGGAGGAGGACATAGCGAAGACAGCCTTCCGCACTCGCTATGGTCACTATGAGTTTGTGGTCATGCCCTTTGGAGTGACGAATGCCCCAGCGGCATTCATGGACTTGATGCACCGCATTTTTAGTCCTTACCTGGATCAGTTCGTCGTGGTATTTGTAGATGACATCTTAGTGTATTCACCTGCCGAGGATGTGCATGCCTATCATTTGAGGACTGTACTGCAGATTTTGAGAGAGCATCGGCTATTTGCCAAGTTCTCGAAGTGTGAGTTCTGGCTTCGAGAGGTACAGTTCTTGGGACATGTAGTATCTAGTGGAGGGGTATCTGTGGATCCCTCCAAGATTGAGGCTGTCATGAGCTGGGAGAGACCGAGCAGTGTATTTGAGATTCGGAGTTTTCTGGGGTTGGCCGGATACTACCGACGATTTGTGGAGGGTTTCTCCCGTCTTGCCGCGCCGATGACTCGTCTGACGCGCAAGGGCATCAGATTCTTATGGACAGATGACTGTGAGCAGTCTTTTCAGGAGCTGAAGAGGAGGTTGACTTCAGCGCCTGTTTTGATCATACCTGAGAGGGGAGTGGGCTATGCTGTGTACTGTGATGCTTCCCGAGAGGGATTAGGTTGTGTATTGATGCAGGATGGCAGAGTGGTAGCCTACGGTTCTCGTCAGTTGAAGAACCATGAGCGGAACTACCCCACACATGACTTGGAGTTAGCTGCCGTCATCTTCGCATTGAAGAGCTGGCGACACTACTTATACGGGGAGAGATTCGAGGTATTTTCTGACCACAAGAGCCTCAGGTATATCTTCACGCAGAAGGACCTGAACCTGAGGCAGAGGAGGTGGATGGAGTACATGGAGGATTATGATTTTGACCTTCAGTACCACCCAGGGAGGGCCAATGTGGTGGCTGATGCACTCAGCAGGAGGTCGAGGGGTACTATTGCCAGTATTGCCATCAGGGAGTGGGAGATGATGGGGGATATTGGCGAGTTTGATCTAGATATTGCTGAGTTTGAGGGACAGGCCACACTGTTCAGCTTATGTGCACAGCCCACCCTTTTGACTAGAGTGATAGAGGCGCAGCTAGTGGATGTTGAGGCAGATCAGATCAGAGTACAGATTGCTAGTCCCGAGGGATTTGTGGGATGGACGGTGCATTCTGACCTTAGTCTGAGGTATTTGGGTAGAGTTTTTGTCCCAGAGTCTCTCAGGGCTGAGGTCCTTAGAGATTTTCACCACTCACGTCTGGCAGTGCACCCAGGGGGCACTAAGATGTATCACGATCTGCGCCGTCAGTATTGGTGGGCGGGGATGAAGAGAGATGTGGCGCAGTTCGTGTCGAGATGTCTCACTTGCCAGCAGGTGAAGGCTGAGCACCAGAGACCTGGGGGATTGTTGCAGCCATTGCCGGTGGCCGAGTGGAAGTGGGAGCACGTTACTATGGATTTCGTGATGGGTCTTCCTAAGTCACCGAGAGGCCATGATGCAGTTTGGGTTATCGTGGACAGGCTGACGAAGTCTGCTCACTTCTTGCCTATCAGAGTGACTGATTCATCAGATACCCTCAGTAGGTTGTATATTCGAGAGATTGTACGACTACATGGGGTACCGGTGTCCATCGTTTCAGATAGGGACCCACGTTTCACTGCCCGGTTTTGGCAGAGTCTCCAGACGGCCTTAGGGACACAGCTCCAGTTTAGTACTGCCTTTCACCCCCAGACCGATGGCCAGTCAGAGCGTACCATTCAGATCCTCGAGGACATGCTTAGGGCTTGTGTCATGGATTTCAGGGGTAGCTGGGAGGATCACCTCGCCTTGGTCGAGTTTGCCTACAACAACAGCTATCAGTCCAGTATAGAGATGGCACCATTTGAGGCGTTGTATGGTAGGCCGTGCCGCTCCCCGGTATGTTGGACTGAGGTGGGAGAGACAGCTGCCTTGGGGCCTGATATAGTCCGTGAGACCACGGACAAGATACAGGTGATCAGGCAGCGTCTATTGACAGCTCAGAGCCGCCAGAGGAGCTATGCGGATAGGAGGCGGCGGCCCTTGGCATTTGAGGTGGGGGACCATGTGTTCCTCAAGGTGTCTCCCAGACGGGGCTTGAGGAGATTTGGACGTGGTGGGAAGCTGTCGCCACGATTTATTGGCCCCTTTGAGATTCTGGGGAGAGTGGGTGAGGTAGCTTATAAGCTAGCCTTACCACCACAGCTATCTGGGGTTCACGACGTTTTTCATGTATCGATGCTGAGGAAGTACCATCCCGACCCCTCACATGTACTTGATTGGGTAGATCTTCAGCTAGAGGGGGACGCTTCCTATGACCAGAGACCCGTAGAGATATTGGACTCGAGGGACCAGGTTTTGCGAGGCAGGACCATCCCTTTGGTCAAGGTTCGTTGGAACCATCATGGGGTCGAGGAGGCTACTTGGGAGCGTGAGGCCGAGGTCCGTGCTAGATACCCCGAGTTATTTGATTAGTGATGTATTTTCTTTTGTTTTAGTTATTTTAAATTTCGGGACGAAATTTCTGTAAGGAGGGAAGGATGTAACAACCTGAAAAATTTTTTTTTAATAAAATCTTCAAGTTGTTAGTATTATTTTTTTTTATTATTATTATTATTATTATTAGTATTATTATGATGATGTATGTATATAAGTGTATGTATATATACATATAGTTTAAAATAAATTGTGTGTGTATATGTGTACAAAATGAGGGTATATTTAAATGTAAATATATATATATATATGTATATATATATATCAGGTTGTGTGAGGTGTGTGTGTGTACCCGGTTGTGTGTGTGTGTGGGTTTGAGTGTGATACACTCAAACTAGGCATGGGAGGCATGGTGTGTGTAAGAGAGTGGTTGGAGGTGTGTGAGTGTAGTCTGTATGTATAGGAGTGTGTGGTGGGAGTTGAGAGAGGCAGACTGGTCGTGGGATTTTAGAGAGAGAGAGAGAGAGAAGTGTAGAGAGAGAAAGTGAAAGGAAAGAGAGAAAGTGAGGTGTGTGCTCTGGTTTTTGAAAGAGAAGCAGAAAGAAGGAAGCTAAGGAGGCCAAGGGGGAGAACAGAGGCAAAGCAAGAGGAGAGGAGCACCATCACAGGGTTGGAAACCCATAACCGTGAGCTTTCTCTCTCTAGAAAATCTCTAAATTTTCCAACTTGTTTTGTAACGTTTTGCTTGGATTTAATTGTTAGAACTTATAGAGCATAAAATGTGGAGAATTTAGGGACAAGAATCAACCAAAATGGTTGAGAAATGAGGGAGAAAAATGGATGTGCAGGTCACGGCCATGGGGGAGAAATCTGATTTTTCATTGTGATTAAGAGCTTCAAAATGGTGTCAAAGGGTTCCAAAAATGTTTTAAAATAGTTTGGGATCGAAAGGGGCATCAAAAACACCAAGAAAATCAAGTTTGAAAACTTGATTTTCCTGAAATTCCGGCGACGTCGCCGGAGAAGACGACCGGAGGTCGCCGGAACCCTACCGGAAAAGCGGGGGGGAAGATGGGCACTGTGCGGGTCGGGCCGGGTCGGTTCGAGTCGGGTCGGGCTTGGGGCTGACCCGCCCCTGCCACGTGTCGCCCACTGGTTTTAAATTAAAAACTAATTGGGGGCGTTTGGTTACAGAGATAAGAAATTAAAAGATTTTAAATTGAAATAGGAACAGGGATATCCTATCCCTGTTCTGGATAAGCCCTGTTTGGTTAACCTAATTTAGAATAACAAATTAAACTAGTTTTAATTTGGACCTTTTTGAAATTTGAACCTTTAAGAATTTGAACCTTTTGAATTTGAACCTTGACCTGAACTTTCAGAAATTACGAATTGACCCCCCCAACTATTAGAAATCACACTTTGACCCACCTGATTAAAATATTAATAAAATATTAATTAAATTAATTAATTAATTATTTAATTTAATTAATTTAATTAATTAAATATTCAAATAAATTCCGGAGTCCAAATGGGACAAGTCATTAGTGTATTTTGACTATCTCGGCCATTCTGAGACCAATGGTGAGGTCCGTTTTACGAGACGGGGTCCCGAAAAATAAAAGACACGTAGCAACGTGTAAAATTACCAAAATACCCCTAACTTGAAACACTGTCAGACGAATTCCGAATTAGGTAAACAAATAGTGGAATTTTATTATCTCGAACATTCCGGACTCAACCGTGGAGTCCGATTTGTGAAAAGAGATCACGAAATGTAAAGACCCGTGTAAAGTGCAAAATGACTGTTTTGCCCTTTTTGACCCAGATGCCCAAATTGAATTCTACGAAAGCCTAAACTTATTTTCTTCAACGTCCCGGATTCAACAGTAGAGTTTAATTTAGCAAAGTAGAAGCTTATAAGATAAAGACGTAAAATTTGATGAATAGCATAATTCAAGTGACGATTAAACTGAGTTTCATGTTATGAATTTTAGGGACACGGAAAGGCAAGGAGAAGGTGACTTGACCTTCAGTGTTCTTACGGTGGTTTCACTTGACTACGAGTATACCTTTCTGGTTTGAGATCGATTACCAGGTACGATATATTGTGCTAAGTAAGAAATAGAATTGAGATTAGGAATACTTGCTTTGCTGTGTAAATTGTTCACATGTTTGCCCGAGTGTTCACATGTTTACGTGCTATGTGCTATCTTGTTTAGTGAATGATGATTATGAGTATATCACCTGTATTAACGTGGTGTGTGAATTATCTGTTTGAAGAACTGTCGATGTTATGACTTGTACACTTGAAAGCATATTTTATGTATGACTGAAATGTATCATTGGGATTGCATTATGACATGATGAGATTAGTGCATATTGGCATGGTGTGATTCCTTGGGCATGGCGTGGGTAAGCACTGGGTGCTTTGCATTATGAGGGTGCAGATCCTGTGGTGAAAAACCCAAAATCGGCCATTAGGTACTTGCGAGCCTGACGGATTCCGGACCGTGAAGCGAGACATAAGTGGCGGTACTCATGCCAGCGGAGAATGACCGTATCATGAGACATGGGTGGCATAGAGTTGCATGGGTGTGTCATGCATATTGCTCATATACTGTATACTGTCTATATACTGTCATCATGATATAGAATGCCATGTAGAAATAACTGTACACTCGCACATGCCACGACCTTAGTTTTGTTTCTTGCATTAGCATTATATTGTACCAGCATGTTGAGCTGACCCCTTTAGTGGGGCAACATTTCAGATGATGTTCCAGCTGTACGGGATATAGAGACGGTCTGATTGAGGGTTATATTGGGCCCGATGGGCGCTTTTGATATTTTGTAAGGGCATAAGCCCGAGACTGTATTTCATTTTGAATATTGTGAACCAACGGACCAGACTTCATGTATGTATTAGAACAGTGTGCGGAATGTAAGAGAATGTCATTGTTATCTTTCATTTCATTATTATTTTATTTCTTTTCGTCTCGTTACTCACGCCTCGGGTTCGCTGGAATTCGGGGCGTGACAACCACAACCTTATCAAAGTTAAATATACATCGCTTAACTATACAATCAAAATTATACAACTATGATACAACATCTATGTCATTGGGCTTAAGCCCGTACATCACAAAACATGCCTCTCGGGCCAAATGTCCATCTACAATCAAGTCTCCTCCACTCAGCTAAACTCCCCCAAGCCTCAGGTGTCGGGAATATCATCTGAAATATGGTTCCCACGAATGGGTCAGCGCCAACATGCTGGTATGATACAATACTAATGCAAGGAACAAAATGTAAGGCGTGGCATGTGCAAGTGTACATTTATCTCTATATGCCTTCTAAATCATCTATGCATGGCAATAATAACAATCCACACGCCTTCCACATCATCTATGCAATATAACGACAATAATCCGCATGCTTTCCAAATCATGCATACCACGTAATGGTAATGAATCCATATGCCATCCAATTGTCCATGCAATGTAATGACAATGCACATGAACCACCCACACAACTCTATGCCACATGACAATGCATATGAAATACTCACACAACCCTATGCCACATCCATGTCCACTCTATGCATGTCATGTCAACACCATGCATGTCATGTCTCGGTTTACGGATCGCTCCCGATGGGTAGCCGAGTAACCAACACCTGTTCACGGATCGCTCCCGTTGGGTAGCAGGCACCAATGCAATGGCCGATTTTGGGTTTTTCACCACAGGATCTACACCCTCATAATGCATAGCACCTCGTGCTCACCCACCCTATGTCATCAATGAATCACACTATGCCAAATGCCATGATTCCACCATGCAATGCCACAATCTTAATAAAACATTTCTTGCCAACACATGCAGTATACTTTAAGTAATGCAACATATTTAAAGCAACGATATCATCTGAATCTCAAAACTTCTTTCACAAGCCTGTATGCCATGAACAGTCAAATTAAACACATGCTTGATTCACACAATCACAATCTCAACAATTCACAAAGAACACATAACTCCATAAAGCACCAATACATCAAACTATCACACCTTCCCAAACATATGATATATCAACACGAATGTAAGCCAAAACATAATAATCCAAACTCAGAAGTACGATCCATCTTCACTATAGCAACAAATTATAAAACAATTCAAAGCACATATCAGAGTATATAAGTTATCAATTCTGGGTTCTTCAAGCAGTTATATTCTACGTGATTCCCTAATCATCAAATCAATACATGTATAGAGCAATCAACATGCAAATCATTCCTAAACTTAATCCTATTCCTTACTTAGCAAAATACCATACCTTACTAGGGCGTGTCTCAACCCTAGGAGGCTGTGTCTATTATATGGTCAATCAGCCGACGAGTAGCTCAATCCTTGTACTGTATCAGTCTGGGAGATTGAATCGTCTTTTCCCCTCCCATCAGTGTTCCTAAGATTCATAAACACATTTCAGTCTATATTTTCATAAATTTATGCTATTCATCAAATTTTATGTCTCTTTATAATTGGAATCTCTCTTACATAATTAGAATTTACCATTGAATCCGGAACACCGAACAAAATCGGTTTAGGCTTTCGCGGAATTCAATTTGGACATTTGTACCCTAAAAGGTAAAATGGTCATTTGGTCCTTTCACGGGTTCCTTTATTTGCAGGGTCTCTTTTCACGAGACGGACCCCACCATTGGTTTCAGAATATTCGAGATAGTCAAAATACACTATTTATTTACTTAATTTGGACTTCGGGTTAATTCACAATTAACCATAAATCCTAGGCACAATTATAATTTAACAAAAATTCTATTTTAATTTGAAATAACCAATAATAATTAAATTCAACCTTTGGCTGGTAATTAGCGTTCCACTGGCACTGCAATCATCATTTAACCCTCCAGGTCCTTCTCACTTGGACTGCTGCTTAGATAAATAAATCAAAATCCAAGCCTCCAATGATTCTACTTTTATGGCACCCCAACCATAACCCAATATATAGGTATCAGTATATAACCCAATAATTCCCTCAGCGCCATCTATCGGCCGTGGTCCAGTTCTTCTTCAACAACTAGAACAGACACAAAATTTCTCAATACTTCTGTTTTCCTCCTCCTCTGATTGGTGTGGAACAATAGCTTCCGAAGCCATCCATGTCGCTAACCAACCATCCCCCAACACACGGCTATAGGTATCATCTTGAAACAAATTCTGAAACTTCAGGCATAATCTGTTTGGACAGAATCTGCAATCAACCCATTCCAAATCAGTTTGTGGTATCGTGACAGCAACTGGATCGCATCAATCCAATCCATTGGCTTTCCCTTGATAAATCAACCCATCTAATTGCACAGCCCAAGTTACCGGTGCAGCTCTATGATTTCTGTCAACAGACCCAACTCAATTTCGGTCACCATTCAAGCCAACATAACCAATCTGCTACAAGAATGGAACGGCCCACGCTTGATTCTCCAACAGCATCCAAACCAACCCAATCCGCGTCCCTGATTTGCATCAGGTCTTGCAACAGTTCAACTGCTGCAGATTCCAACTCTCGGCAACCCAACCGGCCCTTCCAATAGCAGCCTCTGTTACACTCACGGCTGCACTTCCATAACAAACACACACATATACATAAAATCTCCCTACACGCTAACTTAATTTCTTCTAGTTTTAACACCACAAACTGTATTGGACAGCAGCCACAGTCACTCACCAAACCTTCCAATCCATCCGGTCCTGCGGACTGCTGCTTCTCTCAAGTTCTCCAGGTCTGCTGCTGCCATGAACTGCTTCCAATAAAGCTCTAAACAGCCCATTTTAATCCAACCCAACCAACGTAAACAACACACATAAATACATACACACTGGCCTGCTACGCCATCGCTACTGCCACTGGATTGACATCCAAACTGAACCCCACCACTCTTCACCGTTTCTGCTGCGCAACAAGTTATGCGCAGCACTGCTACACACACAATTATATATCTATATATATACACACCGATTCACCTGCACCTACACATATACACCCACACAACCACAACAAATATATATATGTATATAGATACATACCTCTCCAAACACGGTTGGGTCCCCAATCCCAACCTGCTCATCACAAATCTGAATCCGCGAGAACGCCGAATCGACTGATGCGGCAACCGTGCACTGTTTGGCCTTGGATTGACGGAGCAGAATCGTTGGCAACGGAGACCAACCTGGTACGCGAGAAGACTGAGATCACCGTCAGATTCGCCCTTCCGATCAACAACTCTCGGTGCCACGGCCGTCGAGACGATCGTCTCACCCACCGTCGCTCCTCCGTTGCCCCCTTGCCTCAATCCCCCGTCTCCGACTCGAGCTTGGACACGCGAGACGCGATGGCCATCGGCGAGATCCCCCCCCCTCGCGACCACCGCCGCTCGCAGCTTCTTCTCTTCTCTTCTTCCCTCTCTCTTCTTCTTTCTTTCCTTTCTCTTTTCCTCTCTTTTCTTTCCTGTTTTCACGAGAACAGTCCACCGCCCCTGTTTTCTATCTCTTCTCGGTTTCCTGTATATTGCCCCCCTTCTACCCGACTTTCTCTCCCTCTTTATTTTTCTCTATTCTTCTATACACTCAACACACACCACACATTTCAGTGTCCCTCCCAAGGCTGCCGACACTCCTATTTTTATATCCTTTTTTTTTTTTTTTTTTTTTTTTTTTTTTTTTTTTTTTTTCAACTTACCATATTAAATATTTTATAAATATTTTTATGCCACAAAATATTATGAAATACTAGTAATTTTGATATGAAGTCGGGGCTCAATTTAATTATTCATTTGCCAATATCGGATATCGTTCAGGTCCCATTTTATATTCCCTATATTTCATTTTATTATTATTATTATTATAATTTTTTTTTTTTTTTTTTTTTTTTTTCAAGTCTCTACAGATGTAGTGTCTTTAATTGAGGAAAGGTGATGATCTCATCGTTTGGTTCTCCTTCTTGACCGCTTTTTCTTGTTGTTTCTCCTATTGCAAGTATCTCTTCCATCTTCGGGCATCCTCCAATATTTACCTCTTCGAGGTGCACAAGATTCTTGACAATGAAAGGTGAGAATACATTTCTCAAATTGTTGCAGTCTTTCACACTCAGCTTCCTTAATTGACTAAAGGACTCTGATTGGTTATCCCATAGCTCTTTTGTGCTAAGTGAAGAATCAATAGTCAAGCTCTCCAACGAAGGGAAGGCAACCTGCGAAATTCATCACATTATATTTTGTTTGTTAAAACTATGTACTGCCTACATATATTCGTTTCGAGTTGGAGGTCTTACAAATCCTCTCCATGCGACGTGCCCAATGAAAGTATAAAATCAATAGCATGAACTTGATAGTTGTAGATGCCATAGAGATCATGTATATATTTAAAATCAGGCAGCTAAATTATAAGTTGAATGATAATATAGAATGTCTGAGTTAGCGCGGTATTTCATGACAAAGGTTGTCAATTGTATCATTAATTGTAGCTGCTTGAACTAGGATCTGACACTTATGGGCCTGGCGGGGTCTAGCTGGGTATGCTATACTATTATTATGGGCCTTCACCATCCGCCCAAGCCCACTCGCTCAAACAATTTAAAAGGGATGTAAGAATAATACAATTTGGCCTAAAGTTACAAAATAATAGGAAAACAAAATGAAGAATTTGAATTAAAAGAATGCATAAAGTACCATAAATTAACATACTAATTGCTATATTTTAATTACCAAATTAATAGTCTTATGGATGAGCCCTAGCTAAATGATATTGACTCAATAGCACGTGTGCAAACAAATTTAGCCTAGTCTTATTCAAAATGGGACGACTTCACATCTCCTGGGTTTGTGGGCATGACATTTAAAATAGGGACGCAAAATTAAGATTCAACTTTAACACTTTTTGTTTTTCCCTAAAATAAAAAATGCAACATCACGTGTTTTGTGAGAGAAACTACCATTGTTATTGTTTTTAGGTAAATGATATTTTAATGCACTTTTATATTTTTTTAAAAGTTGATACTTAACCCTCAATTACCAACTTTAAGTTTTTAATCTAAATTAATAGTCTTTTAGCTCTAGAAATATGATGTAATAGACTTTTATTATACATTTTTTAATCAAAATTATATACAAATTTGAATTTTAAAAATTTATTTTCTTTCTTGGGTTGATTATTTCCCATTGGGTTGATTCTTCTCTGTTATGGACATTGACGTTGGTTGTATCCATTCTTTTGTGCTAAGTGAAGAATCGATAGTCAAGCTCTCCAAAGAAGGGAAGGCAACCTACGAAATTCGTCACATGATAATTTGTTAGTTAAAACTATGTACTACCTACATATATTCTTTCCGAGTTGGAGGTCTTAGAAATCCTCTCCATGTGACGTGCAAAATGAAATTATAAAATCAATTGCATGAACCTGATAGTTGCAAATGCCATAGAAACCATGTATATATTTAAAATCAGGCAGCTAAATTATAAGTTGAAAGATAATATAGAATATCTGAGTTAGCGGAGAATTTCATGACAAAGGTTGTTAATTGTATCATTAATTGTAGATGCTTGACTAGGATCCGACACTTATGGGCTTGGCGGGGTTTAGCTGGGTATGCTATACTATTATTATGGGCCTTTACCATCTGCCCAAGCCCACTTTCTCAAACAAGTTGAAAGGGATGTAAGAATAATACAATTTGGCCTAAACTTACAAAATAATAAGAAAACAAAATGAAGAATTTGAATTAAAAGAATGCATAAAGTACACCAAATTAACATACTAATTGCAATATTTTAATTACCAAATTAATTGTCTTATGGATGAACCCTAGCTAAATTATATTGACTCAATAGCACGTGTGCAAACAAATTTAGCCTAGTCTTATTCAAAATGGATGGAACAAGTTAAAAGGGATGTGAGAATAATACAATTTGGCCTAAAGTTTCAAAATAATAGAAAAACAAAATGAAGAATTTGAGTTAAAAGACTGCATAAAGTACACCAAATTAACATAGTAATTGCTATATTTTAATTACCAAATTAATAGTCTTATGGATGAACCCTAGCTAAATTATATTGACTCAATAGCACGTGTGCAAACAAATTTAGCCTAGTCTTATTCAAAATGGGACGACTTGACAGCTCTTTGTATTGTGGGCATGACATTTAAAATAGGGGCGCAAAATTAAGATTCAATTTTAACACTTCTTGTTTTTCCCTAAAATAAAAAATGAAACATCACGTGTTTCATGAGGAAAACTACCATTGTTATTATTTTTAAGTAAATTACATTTTAATCCTCCTTTTTATAATTTTTAAAAGTTGATACTTAACCCTCAATTACCAACATTAAGTTTTTAATCTATATTAATAGTCTTTTAGCTCTAGAAATATGATGTACTAGACTTTTATTATACATATTTTAATAAAAAAAGAATACAAATTTGAATTTTAAAAATTTATTTTCTTTCTTGGGTTGATTATTTCCCATTGGGTTGATTCTTCTCTGTTATGGACATTGACGTTGGTTGTATCCATTCTTTTCACGTTTCATGCTGCATCAATTTAACACTTGCATGCTTGATATACCCCAATGCTATCGAGATATCTCACAAAAATTGTTTAACTTAAATCTTAGTAAACATTAAGTTGCAGTTTTGTGGTTTTCTAAAATATTAACTGATCAACAAATCAAATGCACTCAAATAACAATTTAGTTGATTTTATATCGAAATCTTCATTTTATGGTTTAATTAAAAAAATTTGTTTGACACAAATGAAAAATCATTAATGAAGAATGCACACTAAGAATTTGTTGACTTGTATTCTAAAAGCTAACTTTAAATTAAAACTAAAGCTCTCCATCTTCAGTGACCCAGTCCAAGTCAATAATTTCGGTGTTCTACCACATTGGTCATAATCAGAAAATTGGGTAGCAAGAGGGCCATTTTCTTTACCAAACTAGTTAGATAATGCCTAATTCAATCAGCAATCAAAACTTTTTCTTTTTTCTTTTCTGGTTTAAGTTTTTTTATTGGTGCTTATGAAATTCTATGCTTAATTTAAGAAATAGGACAATTCGTACCTTGCGGTTGAAGAAGGGTTGAGCTTCGAAAATGTCCTTATCTTTCACTATTTCTTTATCTTCCTTTTTGAATCTAGAGCTGCAGAAACTCTTCAGATTTGTAAGATCACCAAGTTCTAGTGTCTTTAATTGAGGAAAGGTGATGATCTCATCATTTGGTTCTCCTTCTTGACCGTTGTTTTTTGTTATTTCTCCTAACGCAAGTATCTCTTTCATCTTTGGGCATCTGCTAATATTTACCTCTTGGAGGTGCACAAGATTCTTGACAATGAAAGGGGAGAATACATTTCTCAAATGGTTGCAGTCCTGCACACTCAAACTCCTTAATTGACTAAAGGACTCTGATTGGTTACCCCATAGCTCTTTTATGCTATGGGAAGAATAAATAGTCAAGCTCTCCAAAGAAGGGAAGGCAACCTGCAAAATTCATCACATTACAATTTGTTAGTTAAAACTATGTATTGCTTACATATATTCTTTCCCAGTTGGAGGTCTTAGAAATCCTCTCCATCTTACATGGCATGTGAAAGAATAAAATCAATAGCATGAACCTAATAGTTGCAGATGCCATAGAGACCATGTATATATTTAAAATCAAGCAACTAAATTATAAGTTGAAAGATAATATAGAATATCTGAGTTTGCGGACAATTTCATGACAAAAGTTGTTAATTTTATCATTAATTGTAGATGCTTGAACTAGGATGCAACACTTATGGGCCTGGCGGGGTCTAGCCAGGTTTGCTATACTATTATTATGGGCCTTTACCATCTGCCCAAGCCCACTCTCTCAAACAAGTTAAAAGGGATGTAAGACTAATACAATTTGGCCTAAAGTTACAAAATAATAGAAAAATAAAATGAAGAGTTTGAATTAAAAGTGTATAAAGTACACCAAATTAACATACTAGTCGGTCCGAAGAGTCAGAAACCGAGTTATTAAAAAAAATTACCAAATTGATAGTCTTATGTATGAACCCTCGTTAAATTATATTGACTCAATAGCACGTGTGCAAAGATGTTTAGTCTAGTCTTATTCAAAATGGAATTATTTGACATCTTCTTGTATCGTGGACATGACATTTAAAATAGGGATGTGAAGTTAAGAGTTTATCTTTAACCCTTTCTATTTTTCACTAAAATAAAAAATGAAAAGTCATGTATTTCTTGAAGAAAACTACCATTGTTATAGTTTTTAGGTAAATTACATTTTAATATATGTAATAATTAATTTTTTTTATTTATTTTAGTGACAAATTGAATATTGTACACACATATGCTGAGGTGTTATCTAACATTATCAACTACAAAATATTGAGGCTAGGGTATCAATCTATAACACTACAAGATAACACAACACAGAATTAGTGAATTTGGATTGAGCTTAAATGAGCTTGGGTCATAAACGGGTTGACACGATTGACACGATTATTAAATTGGTCCAGTTAGGGTTGACACACGAGTTGACATCTCCTTGTATTATAGGCACGACATTAAAAGTAGGGATGTGGAGTTAGGGTTAAACTTTAACAATTCTATTTTTCATTAAAATAAGAAATGAAATGTACATGTTTCATGAGATAACTACCATTGTTATCGTTTTTAGGTAAATTATATTTTAATCCTTGTGATTTTATCCATTTGTATATAATCTTTTTAATATTTAAAAGTTAGTACTTAACGCCCAGTTACCAGCATTAAGTTTTTAATTCAATAACAACTTACAAATTAGATACTCAACCACAAGAATTTCATCAGCTATAATTACTTGGAATAAAAAGTATTTTTTTTTTAGAATTCAGAGTTGTCTTCAAACAAAAATGAGATTATATTGGTCCCTTCACATCTTTTGTCAGTTCTATCAAATTTAACACTTTGGTCAAGAGTTACAATCAAAGGTTAGAGTCAAATACTATATAGAAAGGAATTAAGTGAAATGGCCAACCACAAAGAGTAAGTTGTAATTTCCTTCTGTAATTTAACTCAGAAATTTCTTTATGGTTCCTCTAATCATTAATATTCAATAAATTATTAATCATTTTTTACCCAACTTCATTCCAAGGTGATTAATTAATAATTCCAGCACATAATAACTAATATTTTTAAAAAAAAAAAATCCTTTATACTAGTAACTATTAAAATAAAAAAATAAAAATATATGTTTATATATATTTTGAGAAATTTTCTAGTAACATTTAATTTTTGGAAGTAAAAAATGAGATTAGGAGTTCACAAATTTTATTAAGGAAAAAGCTCAATAACCTTGCAAATATTTATGCATGTTTTGTTTTTATACTAAAAATTATAAACTTAAAAAAAAAAAATCATTAATAAAAATTATAGCAAAATTTAATAATTAATAGTCTTTTTTTAAGGTCATCCATGGTTATTAATTATTCATGAATCTACTGTAATTTGCTTGTGGAATAAAAAAAAAAAAAGGACTAGTGGCAAAATATTCTTTCCCAACTCTTCTTTGAATCCAAGAGTTGTAGAAACTTTTGAGATTTGACAAGTTTTGAGGCATTGCTTATGTGTTGTATTTTTAGGCAAACATTAAAACCCATGACCCATTCAAAAGATTTTTTATTTTGTTTTTCGTACTTTTTTATCTTAATATGTTAGATTAAATCTATCTCTTAGTCACTCACAACTAATTGGACTATCTATAATCTAATTGCTATAGTAACAATAACAGATTCCTCTGCATGTAAGATTGTTCTATAAGGGCAAGTAAGTTGGAATACAAAAATTAAACTTGTAATTTAGAGTTGTATGCAAAACAAATTTGAATTATACTTGTGCTTATTGGAAGTTGTCCCATGAATGATCTTGTGCAGTCTTAATGGCTCTAGTTTCTGTTTGAAGTTTTGAATTGTTTCGGTTGAGTTTGCTATCTTGTACAGGGGTTTACTCCTAACTTTTAGCATTAATAAAGTTATCTTACAAAAAAAACTTGAATTATACTTTTTCAAATAGAGTGGCTTTCAAAATTAACATTAATATATACAACAAATATATACATATATATATATATATATATATTTTTTGTTTTTATAAACCATGATGAGAATTGAAACATTAACTCTAAACCATGAGTAAGCAGTGAGTTCATCACTTCAATTCAAGCATAAACCAATTTCTGAGTCAACAGACGGAGTGCTGGTACAATAGGGCAAACTGTTTGATAGTGATTGGCAAGAGATGAGAGACAATTTAGAACATCAAGTTTTAAACCATTATTAGGCATGGGTTAATGAAAGAAACAAAGCTTCGAATAAGGACATAAAATTACTGAGACAATTTAGGCAGAAATTTGTTAAAATAAATTCAAGAGGCACACAAATCTAAGCAATTGGGTAAAACGTAAGCTGATTAAAAATTTTGCTGAATTTTTTTTTAAAAACAAGATAGTCCGGTTAATTTTTATTTATTGGTTATTTATTTGTTTTGAAAAATGCAACTATCTTAGTTTTTTTTTTTTTTAAACAAAATTCTGTTTAAAATTCCCATATAACCTAAAATTAGAACAAATTTTAAAATTTTCAATTGAAAATGAGAAAAGTTATTTACATATTGATTTGCGAATAGAAAAGCTCCCCTAAGAATTACATAGTAAGTGCTTTACAAAGCATGGACATGAGTTTAATACTCCACAAAAGTAACGACACTCCTTAAGTCCACCTCCCCTGGATTTAGTTTACAAAAAAAAAAAAATGTTTCTTTATTTCAAAAGCTTTTGAATACTTAAATCCAAAGTCATGTAGACAATGAAAAATGCACTGACTGTAACGAGACTATGTTGTGGTGGATTACCTCAATAATTGATAGGAACTGTGGTAAAACAGAAGAACCCAAAAAAAAAAATTACTAAAGCAAATACTTCTTCAACGGCTCACTAAATGCATATCTATATCTATTATATATATATATATTATTATATTATATTATATATATAGGTATATGGGTTCACTTGAGGATATGAGAGTGGAGTTACACTTTAGAATGGATCTCAAAGTGATGAGGGTTAGGAAGAAGGTGAAGCAATCCAGACAATGGAATCCATGGGAAGGCTTCTCTCTGTCATTTTTTTCTCCTTTTCTCCTTGTACACATTTTTGTGAGGACCCTATTTATATAGAATGTTCATGTGCTATCCTCATGTATCATAACAGTTTCACTGAAGTCACGGATCGGTCTTTATGTGTACTTCTAAAAGGTAATAGAAACTCATAGAAGAGTCAAGAAGATTTCTTCATAGTTTGGAATGGCTAATTTGGCTCTATTTCTAGTCATTAGACCCGAACTACTAATGTCGAACTACTAGAGTCGAATTATTAAAGCCGAACTACCAAAGGCGAACTTGTTGAGCCAAACTAGCGAATCAATTGTCTTGGTCACCAATCTACATGGCCTAGAGTATTCTGTTATTACAGGTCTTGGGCTGCCTTCCTCTTTGGTCCAAAACTTGTAAATCTATTTTTAAATCGACATAACTTAGGCCGACATCATAACACTTCGTTTTTTATTATTGACTTGAGATGTCTGAGTCGTGTTTATATATTCTTTTAATATTTTGCATATTTTTTGTTTCATACTTTTTGATTGACAAAAATACCCACCATGATAAGGTCAGGATTCTAAAATTGTTTAAATTTGGATTATTATTTTTATCCCCCTCAACAAAAAAAGAAAAGTTAGATATAAAAAAAGAAAACACGTTTACTTCACATTGGAAAAAAACAATCAGAAGCACCCCGTACATTATTTTCATTATTATTTGACATAAAGATCATTATTATTCTTTAGGATGTACAATATGTAGATAAAAGGTGTTTCAAATAAAACCCTAAATAAAAGCAATAATGCGTACACGTAAATAACAATTGTGAAGCCAAAAATAATTAAAATTGAAATATAAAGCAAACTTTAAGATTAAATTTATCCATTTGTAAATTATTTAATTTGATTAGAATTATTCTTAGTTGAACCAATAAAAAAATATATTAAAAAAGTATGTTTTTTAGTTCTGAGTTCACTCTTTTTAATTTTATATTTCTATTGCTAGTAAAATTAAAAATTTTAAAACTTATGTTAAAAAATCCCTAATTTTCTATTTACATTCTATCTCATATCATAATCAATAGAAGATGCCATGTATCCTTTTATAAATTATTTAATTTTATTAGAATTCTTCTTAGTTGAACCAATAAAAAAATATATTAAAAAGTATTTTTTTAGTTCTGAGTTCAATCTTTTTAATTTTATATTTCTATTGCTAGTAAAATTAAAAATTTTGAAACTTATTTTAAAAAAATCCTAATTTTGTATTCACATTCTATCTCATATCATAATCAATAGAAGATATCATGTATATAATTGGGTTCTATTTTTTTATTTTATAATTATATTGCTAATAAAAGTAAAATTTCTAAAATTTATTTAAAAAAAAAAATCCTGATTTCCTATTCACATTTCTATCTCATATCATTATCAATAGAAGATATCTCATATATAATTGGATTCCACCTTTTTAATTTTATAATTCTATTACCAAAATCAAGATAGTTTGGAACAAAACAAAGGCTTAATTCTTTCATATTAAGAAAGAGTCTGAAATTAACAACTTGAAATTATATATAGCAGTTGGAGTTCTACTTGAAATACAATATATAGTATTGAATATTTTTCATTGCTTCAATTAAGCAGTTTTCTAATCAATTTGTTTTAGAAAAAAAAAATTATAGAGAAGGTAGGCCTTAAAGATGAAAAAGGGATAAATAAATTATATATATTTAAGAATACCAACTTTGTCTTATAATATTGATAATTAACATTTAATTATTTAATTCATATATTTTATTAAAAATAAAAATATATGTATGTGTATAGCAAAAGCAACCCTTTCATATTAAACATAACTGATAAAAAAATCTTAAGAAAAGAAATATATTAAAGTGGAGAAAATTTAAATTCTTGCTATGTTATTTTCGTTAATTCTAAATATGTTTTGTTTGTCACTGACATTAAAGATGAAAAAGTATACTTTATTCAAATTCAGTTAATTTTACTTTCATTTTCAACATCCCATTTAATTCTGTGGTGAGTTATATATATATATACATTTATTTTTTTTTGTGTCTTGGACTATCTATTAATTTATTTACATTACTGAATAATTATGAAATATATAATAATATAACTTATATTACATATATCTTAATAATTGGATAAATATTTCACGTAGAACAAACATATTGCAAACATTTTTGAAGAAGCAACTAAAAAGGGGTTGAAAGCAAGCAAATATAAAGTTATTGAAGAAGCATACCTTTTCATTAAAAAGAGGTTGTGCAGGGATGGAACTGGAAGGGTTCCCTTCTTTTGTCGATGACGTCAATGATTTGGGATAGAAGCTTCTGAGATTTCGTAGACTCCTTAACGTCATGATTTTTAATTGCTGAAAAACAACTTGCTCTTCTTTTCCTTCTCTTTGGTCATTTCCAATTATTTCTTCCATGTCGTCACAACATTTTACTTTTAATTCTTGAAGTTGCACAAGACCTCTTGCTATAGAGGGGGAAAAGAGATATTTTATACCACCACACCATTTAACATGAAGAAACTTTAAGATTGTAAATTCCCCCGTATCTCTATTGTGAAGAAACTTCTCTATACCTTTCAATGAAAACAAATTTAGCGCTTCAGCTTTTTTCAACAAAACTTTAAACTCGTCTTTTAAAGTAATACCAGCAAGTGTCAAGAACCTTGTTGATGAATACATCTGGGGAGATTCCATCTTTCCAGAATAAACTTCAAACCAGTTTTCAAACTGGTCTCTGTCGCCCACTGATATTTTAAATCTAATCAACTTCTGAAAGGGCAAAAATGTGACGATTTTTGGTATACAAATTTCCAAAGAAGTTAAGTGAGATAGTGAATCAAGCTCAACAACTCTTACTCTGCTTCTTTCTATGTTGGTTGCTTCAACCTCCCATCCCTTAAATGTATCAGGAATGTATAACTCTTCGAGGCGGTCTAAACTTGATATGACATTTGGGGGAATTAATTGGAGATTTTCACAATACTGTAAATCTAACAACCGCAAACGAGTCAGGTGTCGTATCTCTGGTGCCAACTTCTTGATGTCAGAACCTCTAAGGCTAAGCATCTCAAGGTTCTTCAAGTCCTTGAGCATGGATATGTCCTCCAACTTGCATTCACGTAGACATAACATCCGAAGGTTGCTTAGATTTGATAGAGACGAAGGTAGTGACCGAAATAGCAGGCGACTCAAATCTAAAACTTTAAGTTCTCTCGTCCCATTAAAAAAAGCATGTGAAGTTATTGTTGAAGTATTACCGCATTCCAAAACTAATGTATTTAGCTCAGAACATTTCAATTCATCAGGATACTTATCAATATTTTTACACCTCAATGAGATTACCCTGCGGCCTTCATACACATCTTTCTCCGGCCATTCTTCTAAATCGACAACATGTTTCACCATAAATGCTTCATTATCTTTTGCGATTGAAATAGCAACATCTCGAATCACATCATGCATTTTCACCGTGTTTTCATACATAGTACCTTCCAACAACAAACAACGGGTTTTGAGGGTACCAACCAACGTGTGCACTCTATTTCTTGCTTCTTCCAGTGTATCTACGTTTTGAATAACCCTCAGTCCCATTCCATGTCTTACCAAGTCATCAATTGAAATCTCAGCATCTTCCCGAAACAAACAACATATCAAAAAGCACCACTTGGCATCCTGAAATGGTAGATGGTTGTAGCTCAACTCCAGGGATGAATACACCGTTGACTCCACTCCCTCAATGTTTTTTAGCATTGAATCTCTTAGTTGTTTAAATGCATCAGCCCATGCATGCTCATCCTTATCCTTCAATGCGGCTGCAACGGCAAGAATTGCAACTGGTAAACCCCCACACTCCTTGCACACATCAACAGCAGAATTCTTGATTTTAGGATTGTCGACAGAATTTCCCACCATCTTCTTAAATAAGTTCCACGATTCTTGTGGTGATAAGAGTCCAAGTGGAAAATTGTTTTGAACTTTCATCTTCTGGAAAACACCTTGGTTCCGAGAGGTTAGCACGACTTTGCAACACCCCTTGATACCATCAGTGACTGGAATTCCAACTGCCTTCAAGTTTAGTTCTTCCCAAACATCGTCCAATATTACGAGGTTTTGTTTGCCATTGTTCAGTCTATTCCACAGTTCACCAGCTCTTCCATCTTCTGACTCCTCTTTCAGTTGTAGCTTCAAACGGTATGCAAGCTTTCCTTGAATCTCCCTTACATTCACGTTCTGAGAGACGTCTGCCATCACGACATCATGAAAAACCCCTTCTTTCTCCACTTGTTTTCCCACCTCTACCACCATTGTCGTCTTACCAACCCCCCCTATTCCGTATACCCCAATGAGGTTGACGCTATTATCTTTTAAGCCCTCCATGATCTTGTTGAAAATCAATGCCCGCGAGTCAAATGTCTCGTAATCTGCCGGAAATTGGAAACCAAAACTTGGAGGAGGAGCAGGATGTGCGATTCTCTCAAAATTTCCATCATCTTTGAGTTTAATAACAACATCCGTCTTCTTCTTGGCTTCCTTACTCACTCTATAACGGGAGCTGAAGATAAAGCACCTCTTCTTTTCTTGGACTTGCAGGTCTCCCAAAAATTTATTAACGTCTTCTTTCATCCCGTCCACCTCTGTCAGCCACCTCCAAACATCATCCTCAATGATTTCTCCGTCGTTGCTTGCCTCATTGACCCTTTCTTGGACCCTTTTTTGCTCGCCATCAAGTTTCTCAATTTCTTCTTTAAGTTTCTCAATGTTTTCTTTGTAATGAACCAAATAACCAATTTGCCGCCCCATTGATCTCATCAACGACTCCGTGATTTGCTCCACAATCTTTCCCACAGCAGCATTAACTATCTCCATTTTCAACCCACGAAATAACCTCTCTTCTCTTTTTTTGGTTTTCTTCAAGGAAAAAAATTACACAGGATTAGTAAAGAACAAATGGCAGCAATTAATGGAAACAAAGAAAGATTTTTATAATATAACAAAAATAGGACACATGCAAGAAAGGCAAGCTTAGATCAACTGAACACACTTGGTTCCGGATTTGAATGAAAACGAAACTGAGAACAGAAGGAAAATAGAGAAGTTGAGCATTTTCGGGAAAAAGTAAACTCAAGTTGAAAGCCAAAGAAGAGAAAGGAAAGTGAAGGGAAAAACAAAAGTGGGAGGACTTTATTCCGAAGTGGGTTACCGTCAGCTTCTCATTGTGTCTCAACCAGACCCACCTGAGTTGAACAACTCATACTCTCAAACTCAGATTACTAAGGAATGAATCTGATTTTGTTTACTATCTAATTTTTGGGCTAATATATATAATGACATTCTTCAATATTCTAAAAAAATATTGAAAATAATTTAAATTTTATATTTATAAGGACACTCAAATTTTATTTTTGATAAAAAAATATAAATTGTGAAGAGTCAAAATATGAAAAATAATAATAATAATAATTAAAAATTTTAAATTTTAAATTTAAAAAAATTTATTAAAAATGTTCCATTTTTTTACTTTTGACTGAGTTGATCAATCAATCACTCAAGCAAATTTGCTTTTACTTTTCCTTGGGAAACGCATAAATCTGGGTTTCTTTTTTTTTCTTTCTATAATTTAATAATAAGCAAATTTCTAGCTGCATCTTACCTTTCCATTAAAGATAAAATAGCATTACATTTATTTTTTAAAATAACTTAATAAGTAATCTTAACACAAGAATTATAATATATAAAAAATTAAATTTACTAATTTAATTATAAATTTTTATATAGTTAACATTCTATAATTCAATACTTTTGAAAAAGTAATTCAATTCTTTTATAAAAGTAATATGAATAATAGTAATTTCATGAACAAAAAATAATTTCTTTTGCTTGATCGCATAGTTTCATATTTTATAAAAAAAAATTCAAAATAGAAATTTATATTTGAAATATATTTTTTTTAACGTTACAAAGTATAGAATAAATAAATAAAAATTCCAAACTGAATATGTAACCAATATAATTCACTTATTTTGTTTTTCAAATTTCGTAATATCATAATTACTTAAAACTTGTTAGTAAGTATTTGTTCAATTATACCTAACAAAATAAAAACAAAATTCTTAGTGATATTTTATCTAACATATATAAAGCAAAACGAAAACGTGGAAAAAAAATCGAACGCATCGAATTTTTTATAAAACAAGTAACAAAAGACTCCTCACCTAAACAAAAAAAATAATAATAATTCTTCAAAATTTGTAATTAAATTTAATATTAAAGAGATATTATAACAAAAGATTAGAAAATCTATCTCTTACTTACTTAATTGAGTACAAAAAAAAATAATCATATTATAAGATTTCTGAGACATGTATAAAATATTTGTGTTAATACATGATAAAATTACTTTCTTCTAAAGTGACCCTCTTATTTTGTTGTCTATTTCTCACTAGTGGTACCCAACCAATGACAAAGGCCAGCGAATTATGATGATTTTATTAGGAATCCTCTCATTCATCATTGCTGATGTGATTTGGAGAGGGAGAATTTTTTTTCTTTCAAGAGCATAAATAGAATTCCCCTTTTAATATTGTTAGTCCAATAACTCATTGGTTTTAATTTATTATATTTATGTTGGTTATTTCTTTTCCAAATTTATAAATGCACTCATATTAATAAAAATGTAAGTGTATATAAGATGGGATATTGGAGTGAGAACAACTCCCACTTTAAAACTACTTTAAAAAAAGTGTTATTAGACTGAAATTGAATATTTGGTGATTTATTAATTTTAAATTGCAGAGTTGTCACCTTTGTCTAAAATTGTTCTTATTTAATAAATTTGTCATTCTAAATTGAAATATTTCTACACTACTTTAAATTATTATTGTGATGCTTATATAATTAATAAACTAAAAGCATAATCACTCTGAAATTAAGGTCTCGTGCAAGATGATAAACTTTTTTCATTTTTCAAATACAACTTAAGTTTGAGACCCAGTATATATGCACATACACATTTAAATAGAATTTTTCTTCTCCAATCATTATACTAAAAAGAAAAAATAACCACTCTCGAAGCGTTGATTAATCATATTAAATGATTAATCATATTCTTTCAAGATCAGGCACATTGTAATAAATAATTATAAAGAATTAAAGTAGTGGGAAAAAGAAAAGCAAAGTAAAAGTAAAAGGAAAGGTTAAAAAAAAAAAAGAAAGAGAAAAAAGAAAAGCAAAGGCAATAATTGAAGTTATGGAAATACATCTAATTGTATTCATTCAAGATTGGTGCACATTCTAATAAATAATTATAACAAATTCATTATATTTAATATAAAGTATTAAATATGGATTGGGGTCTTCTTTGGTCATGTAGGAAGCTGCACTAATGGATGATCTTTCATTTTTATCTTCTACTACTTAACTTTTAGTAAGGAACAAATGGCAGCAATTAATGGAAACAAAGAAAGATGTTTATATTATAACAAAAATAGGACACATGCAAGAAAGGCAAGCTTACATCAACTGAATACACTTGGTTCCGGATTTGAATGAAAACGAAACTGAGAACAGAAGGCAAATAGAGAAGTCGAGCATTTTCGGGAAAAAGTAAACTCAAGTTGAAAGCCAAAGAAGAGAAAGGAAAGTGAAGGGAAAAACAAAAGTGGGAGGACTTTATTCCGAAGTGGGTTACTGTCAGCTTCTCATTGGGTGTCAACCAGACCCACATGAGTTGAACAACTCATACTCTCAAACTCAGATTACAAGGGAATGAATCTCATTTTGTTTACTATCTAATTTTTGGGCTGATATATATAATGACAATCTTCAATATTCTAAAAAAATATTGAAAATAATTTAAATTTTACATTTATAAGGACACTCAAATTTTATTTTTGATAAAAAATAAAAATTGTGAAGAGTCAAAATATGAAAAAAAAATAATAATAATAATTAAAATATTAAAATATAAAAAAATTATTAAAAATGTAAAAGTTTTTTAAATAAAAAATAATTTTTTAAATTGTCACCAAAATCACGAATTTTTGACCTGACCCAGATTGTTTCAAAATTTATTTACCCGATCCAAGCACTTTTGAACTTATTTTCCGAACCCGCGTCCTTTTTAAAAGCGTGTAAGTTTTAGACACTTTTAAAAAAAAAATTTGTCAAGGGCATGTTAATCTTAGATGCCTTTAAAAGACGTCTTAATTTTATACGCTTTTAATTAGGATTAAGTAAAGGCGTATAAATCTTAGACTCCTTTGAAATACGCTTTTAAAGTGATACTCTCCTTGTAAGACTTCTTATTCACATAAAAAATAATAAATAAGAGAGAGAAATTCAAATTCAGATTGTTAATTAAACATTTGGTATTAGTCATTCAAAAATAATTATTGAATATAAATTTTTTTATCTTTTATTAAGAATATATTATAAATAAATTATACTGATTTTATTTTAAATTTCTAACAATTAAAAATATCACTTTTTAAATTTTTAAAATTATACTTATATTTTTTAAATAATTAATCCTACTAAATTATTTTTGAATGACTCGTACCAAATGTCTAATTAACAATTTGATTGTATAAAGATCAACTTTTTATAATTAATTCATTTATTAAACTAATAAAATAAAAAATAAAAAATTTGCACCACTTACATAAGATTACAGTAGACTCATTTATTAATCTAATAAAATAATTATTTTATATCCCATTTATAAAGAATGACTCAAATTTTGTCTTCTTGTAATATAATCCTAACTAGAAATCTAATACCAATAAAAGTTTAATTACTATAAAAGTCTTTTGCGTATATACAATTTAACCCAAATTAAAAGTTTAATAACAGTCTAATTTTATACAAAAAGCCTATAAATGCTCCAGAAAAAAAAAAAAATCAATTATGTAACTATATGCTTATACAGAACGTGAATTGTTATTTTATATTTTCTGATTTATATTTTTATAAATTTCATTATTTGACTATTTGACTTTATTATTAGAGTTTTTATTTAACATATAATTTTTTTTAAATCACATTTTTTATTAAAAAATTAATCTTCTTACTTCTTAAAATGCGAATAAAAAGTCAATCAGAATCAGAATTTCTCTCTCTTATTTATTGTTTTTTGTGTGAATAAGAAAACTTATATATATTTTAAAAAGAGTGTATCACTTTAAAAGCCTATAAGACTTAGACGCTTTTCAAAAGCGTCTAAGATTTATACGTCTTTACTTTATCCTAATTAAAAGCGTATGAAAATAAGACGTCTTTTGAAGCCGTCTAAGATTAACAGGCCTTTGGCCAAAAAAAATTATAAAAGCGTCTGAGACTTGTACACTTTCAAAAAAAATCTGAGCTGATAAATAAGTTAAAAGTGTTTGAGCCAGATAAATAAATTTTAAAATAATTCGGTTCGGGTCAAAAATTCCCAAAATCACTTCAGTACAATTTTGAAGATAAAATTTGAAAAGCTTTTTGAAGATACTCTCACATCCTTATTCAATGTCTGTATCGTTGGGGTGCATCTAACAGGTGGGGGAGTGGTAATAGATTTTTGGTTGCAGTCCATTCTATTTTCTCTACTTTTGACTGGGTTGATCGATCAATCACTCACTTCTATTCAATTTTTTTTTTACTTAAATTGAACAATCAATCAGTTATCTTTTGCTTTTGCTTTTTCTTGGGAAACGCGTAAATCTGGGTTTTGTTTTTTTTCTTTCTTTCTATAATTTAATAATAAGTAAATTTTCAGATGCATCTTACCTTTCCATTGAAGATAAAATAGCATGACATTTATTTTTTAAAATAACTTGATAAGTAATCTTAACACAAGAATTATAATATATAAAAAATTAAATTTGCTAATTTAATTATAAATTTTTATATAATTAACATTCTATAATTCAATACTTTTGAAAAAGTAATATGAATAATAACAATTACATAAACAAAAAATAATTTCTTTTGCTTGATCATATAGTTTCATATTTTATAAAAAAAAAATCAAAATAAGAAATTTAAATTTGAAATATATTTTGAACACCTAAATTTTCATTGTCAAACTTCCCAATTCCCCTCTAGGAAAAAGGGGTAAATGATGCAATTACACAGCATTAGTAAAGGAAAAATGACAGATGTTTATAACAATCAAAAGACACAAGCAAGATATTTTAGCTTAGGGGGGGCGTACCTCTGTCTTGTCTTCCAACGAAGGTAAGTTGTTTTGTCTCGGGACACCTGAACACACTTGGTTGCGGTTGCCGATTTGAATGAAGACGAAATCGAGAACAGAAGGGAAATAGAGAACTCAAAGTGTTTCTGGGGAAAAGAAAACTCAAGCTGAATGGCAAACAACAGGGAGAAAAGTGCAGGGAAAAAGATGGGGTGGAATGGGAAGGCTTTATTCATTTCTGATGTGGGTAGCTTCTGTTTCACATTTCGTCCCAATAGGACCCATGCATCTTCCTTAATCTCATATTCGCATCAGCTTACACAAATAACTAAATTGAATAATCAATAACTAATACACAAATTGTTGTCCCACATCGATCCATAGATTTTCAAGAATTGAAGTGTTGGTTAAGAGAGTTCTTCAACACAAAAGTTAGACCCTTTTGGTGGTGGTCAAGTGGATTTATATTTGTGGTATATTTTTTCAAAATAGAATTGTTTTGAAACGTTTTTTTCAAGAATAAGGTTACAGTAAACTTATTTATCAAATTAGGATCATTTGTGAAATTATTTTTTTGAAAGACAATTTAAAAATAAATATTATTTGAAATCATCTTTTAAAAAAACACTTTCAAAAGCATCATTTTAAAAAATGATTTCTTAATAAAAAAAATTTCAAAAACGTTTTTATGAAAAAGGATTTAAAAAAAAAATGTTTGAAATCGCCTTTCAGAAAGACGCTTTCAAAAGTGTCTTTTTAAAAGATAATTTTAAAAGCGTTTTTTTGAAAAATGATTTTAAAAACAATCTTAATCCCGTAAATAAGATTGAAACAACATCAAACTAAAAAATAATTTTTTTTTCACTTTATGTCAGGATTTTACTCATATTTCTGTTACCATCCTCTCTCATGTATGTGTGTTATTTAACTTTGTGAAAGAAAATTAATATTTTTTGTGTGTGTTGGATTTACCCTTCTGTTATCATCCTTTCATGTGTGTGTGTGTGTTATAGTTATTGAATACCAAATAACTAATAATTAATAATTCAAAAATATATGTCAGTTAATCTATTTTTACTGAACAAAATATCTAAGTGGTTATTAAATTTTTACTCTTCGTTTTTGAATTTTCATATCCTTGAATAAAATATAAAGCCAAAAATAAAATGTCAATAATATATATTATCATTAGATAAAATTGTGCTTCTTAAATAAGTACTTCTATTTTTTTCAAAAATGTCAATAATATATATTATCATTAGATAAAATTGTGCTTCTTAAATAAGTAATTCTATTTTTTTTCAAAAATGTTAATAATACATATTCTGTACATATCAAAAGTTTTTGGAATTTATCATTCTCCCTTTTGCTATTGTTGAAATGTGCGATTGGATCCATTACTTCAAGTGAGAGTACGAGCAAGAGCAAAAGCAAAAGCATAAATCAAAGCAAAAAACATATGCAGCATTTTTTAAAACAAACGGAAAAGAAGTAAAGTATGATTCTGTTCTGGCATCCTAAACAATCAAAAAACCAAAATTTTCAGTTGTTGGGTTATATCCCATGTCTCTAATTATAAAAGATATCACGATTTTAAATTTTTGTAAGTGAGAATACGTTCATGTTATAAGCTCGACTTATTTAATAATAGATACTTGATCAATTAACAATAAAAAATAAATAATCAAATATAATTTTTTCTCAGAACCAACAAAACTTGAAAGTAAAATTTTAATAATATATATTATCTCTAGATAAAATTGTGTTTCTTGAATAAGTAATTCTTGATATGAATAGTAATTATTAAAATAAAAATTATATTTAATAAAATTTTTAATTTAAGTCAAATTTTAATAAAAATAAAAATTATTATTAAAATAAAATTTTTAAGCCCACCTATCAAGATTTATGAGTCGTTGCCAACATGCCAATTTCCAAGTTGTTGATGATAATTTATGGTGGAAAAAGTGAACTTAATGGCTTGACATGTGAGCTGTAAAATATTTGTCCTTTAATGGCAGCACTGATTTTTTCTGAAGTTGTTTGTCGTCACACAATTATTTCGAGGGATAGGTCCCATGTGTTGCTGTAAAGGCCACTGTGTAAGATAAATTCTAATAACAAAAATTATTTTATATTTTAACTGTTTTTTGTTATAATTATAAATATTAGTTTTTTTAAAAATAAAATTATTATTTTTTTAACTATAATTCTTAATCATTAAAAATATTATAAAAAAACATCAAATATAAATTATTCGTATTTTATAATCTAAAAAGTTGGTGTGAATAGTAATTATTAAAATAAAAATTATTATTAAAATAAAATTTTTTAACCCACCAACCAAAATTTATGAGTCGTTGCCGACATGCCAATTTCTAGGAAGCTGATGATAATTTATGGTAGAGAGAGTGAACTTAATGACCTGACATGTGAGCTGTAAAGTATTTGTCCTTTAATGATTTTTTCTGAGTCACGCAATTATTTCAAGTTATAGTCCCATGTGTTGCTGTAAAGGCCACACTGTGTAACATAAATTCTAATAACAAAAGTTAATCCAACACTGTTAAATTTTAGTAGTAATAAAGAAATTTATATTTTAACTTTTTTGTTATAATGGTAAATATTATTTTTTAAAAATAAAATTATTATAAAAAAATATCAAATACAAAGCATTGATAATTTACAATCTAAAATATTAATGTGAATAATAATTATCAAAATAAAAACTAGATTTGATAAAGTTTTTAATTTTAGTCAAATTTTGATAGAGATAAAAATTATTATTAGAATAGAATTTTTCAACTCACTTACCAAAATTTAATTTTGATAGTTCCTTTAATTTCACCGTTAAAATTGCTCTAAAGTTTCAATAGAAAAAAATAGCACTATATAAACCATCGCGATAATTTTCTTGATGAGTGATCATATTGATATTTTTTGTTGATACTAATGAAGGAAGGAAAGATAAACTATCGCGATGCATTTCAGAAAATTTGATTGTATATATGATAAATGACTTAAAACGATTAAAAATAAAGGTTATATATTAAAATTGATTGGTCCCAACTGATCATAATAAACTAACTCAAAAAATAAAATAAAAACTTGTCTTTTAACTTAAAAGTGAAAAATTTTTATAATCCATAATAATTTAATATCCTGGTGAGAGACTTAATACTAATTAATTTTATTTTTTTTATAACTATTGTTACTTTATTTTCCCTTGTTTTTTTTAAAAAGAAAAATATTTATTCTTCCATAGTATATCTCTTATCTTAAGAAGTTGTTAAGTGATGCCAAGAGTGAAAATATAAAATATAAAATGTTAAAATAAAACAAAAAGAAAAGAAAAGAAAAAATTATGTCGATTGTTAAGATAGTGCTACTAAATACACTTAATTGAGTCATTGTATTTATTTGTTCTGACATGAGTGATGACAGTTCCTTTTTAAATACCAAAAATAAAAATTCAAGGTTTTTAATAAATTTTAAAAGATTATAAAACACAAGAGAAAATGAAAGCACACAGACACATAGGAGAGATATTATCCAATCTGATCTTCACCAAAACCAATATGTTACAAGACCACAAAACAAAGCTTTCATGGTGTTCATGTAGGGTGTGAAGTGTTGGAAATTGGGTGATGTGTACTCGAGTCTATTTGTGGTTATCCTATTAGTTGTGGTAATGAGATTTAAACATATACGCATTAGTTAAGCGTAATAAATTCATCTATGTGTAGTCTCTTAAATTATCATGTAAGTCTCAGATTATCACGTAAGTATTTTGAGTGATGCTCTCTGAGATTCTTCTTGGGTGATTATCAAAGTGCATTTGGTCTTGGATCATGTAAAGATATAGGCGACTCAATCTTGTAGCCGTCCTATTTGATGAGAATGATCTCTTGCAGTGTTTCAAAGATCTTCGTGATGTTTCAAGAAATTAATTCATATTTCCTCTGAGAAAAAAAAAATTTTAAAAACAAAAAGATACTTGATGAGCACCAATTCAGTGGCGAACCTAGGATAAGAAGTTAGGGAACATAAAAACTAAAATTCAAGGAAGTTTTTAATAATAATACGAAGAAAAAAAAATTTGAAGTATCCTAATTTTTTCAAAAATAAACAATAGAAACTAAAGGTGATAATTTTCAAAACTTTGAGAGGACTATCATCCTAACAAAATGTTATCGGTTTACTTAGTTGTCAAATCTAACTTCATTATACATCCTTCAATCCTATCCAATCAATTTTCAATGACTTTTTACCATGAAGACCTAAGTAGTTAAAAATTAAGAAAGATGTTTTAGATTCTTAATTTATTTCTCTAATTGTATTTCAAATGTGTTTTGTTATTGTGTGATGTAATTTGTACCACTTATGGGCCCACCATGAAACTCACCCATGTAAAAGTATTTGTACCACATTAAACACCAATTGCATTATTCAAATATCATAAACTGAAATTGAGTCCTTAATTATTTGTTGTCCTTTTCAAGGGCAAAACTGATTTGGATATGCTACAAAGTACAAAAATTCTATTTTAACTGATGTGTTCATATCGGACACTGACTTTTTCAAACACTTTCTAATCACGTGTTGGACACACAAAAAAAAAGTTTCTAATTTTTTTTCCCTAAATTTCGGACACATTATGGATACTTTTTCCTTTTTTTCTTCTTTTGTTTTTTCCTCATTTTCTTCTATTCTTCTTGATTCTTTTTTTAGTTATATATATATATATATATGTATGTAATTGTTAGTCTTGAATAATGGATGTTAAGTAAATGATGAAGTTCTTAAGTTTTTATTTAATGACTTTATTATTTTAATATCTTAATAGTATTTTTGTAATTTATGTATTTTTATGCTAGTTTTAATTTAAATAATGTTAAGTTTTTATTATGTGGTCATATAAAAAATATTAAAATTTTATATATATTCAATATATTCATGTCTTACTTTCTTAAAAAATAATGTCTTTGTGTTTCCATATTATCATGTCATATTTATACCCTAGATCCATATATTTGCTTATTAAGGGATATGCTTCCACGTCTGCATAATATGGGATAAAAAAAAATTGCATAAACTGCTAGGGAAAAAAGTACAGAAGTGAATTCACTAAATAGGTCATTTCTCTGTCTTCTCTCATGTGTCTCTTGTCTCATTGGATGATGAAAGGCTCCATCTCGTGAAAATTACACAAGGGTTGTTGGTTGTGGGTGTGTGTATAATAAATCAATTGGCCAAGTTTATACTAATTTTTTAAAGATTGAAGGTTACTATATATAGAAATATCACCCAGATTTTACAAGCTATGACAGTTTAGCAAAATAAAAAAGGAGCTCAACACAACACTTAGTGATATACCATAAAAGAGCAGGCCAATCAGCACTTGACACATATGATCATGAATCCAACTCATGCTCGGCTAACTCAGCTCTCGCTCAGCCAATGGCTAAGCGCTCGAGCATCTAGATCAGCACAAAAGGTCGGAGGTGGCCAAGCATATGCCTCCAGAGCACATATACATCCGAATAAGGATCTCAGAGTTAATCACAGGATCCAGACCAACACTCCAGACCTCGTCACCGCCTAAGCGGATGCCGAGCAGGGAATAAGGAAGCAATCCTCAACACGGAAACAGTCTTCAACAAGGAAATAGTCTTCAACAAGGAAACTACCATCTATGAATATCTCTAAGCAATACTTCACAAGGTAACTGCAATCTCCGATGATCAAATCCCTACATTCATGGCTCCGAATCCTAATCAACTTAGGAAGGCCACGCTCTATAAATTAAACCCTAGAGGTACGCTTTATCTTCATGCTCATTCTTTGGCTTTCAATACAGTCTTTCAATTCCTTTTACTTACTTAAGCATCAGAGCGGCTACCGCCGGAGCCAATCCGGTGGTCCTCTGATCATCTTTCTGAGTGTTTTACAGGTCACGGAGCCCATACTTATTGCGAGTCGAAAAGTGCAGCATCACTTAGTAAAGGCCCCTATAGTTATGCTAGTGATTCCTCCTATCAACTACTTTTTTACTTTATGCATAATTAACAATATTTGATTCATGCAGAAATGATCGTGATCATTTTTTATTTCTTTCTTTCTTTCTTTTTTTTATTTATTTATAGAGAGTGGGAGTTATTTCAGCCAAGACATTGATTTACAAGAAAGTTTCAGAGAAAACTTGACCTATAACAATTATTTTCATCTGTGGTTTTGTTTTCATTTCATTAATATCAGCACAAAATATACATTGGCATGTTGCCATCATAGAAGAATAAGAATAAGAATTGCCACAAATTATATTAAGATATTAAAACAACATTGCTTCTTGGAGAGAGAATATCCAGGATGCATTGTCACGCCCCGAATTCCCAACCGAACCCGGGGATGCGACTCAAGCGAAAGAAAAGGAAGAAAATAAAATAAACGAGTAAATAAATACATAACAATTTAACTGATTTAGATAACAATTTAACTAAGTTTACTAATTTAGAGTCAATAAATAAATATATAACTCATTTACTGATTAGATACGAGCCTATTCCACTAACAGAACTATACATCCATCAATACACATACATTCCTGTTTTAAAAAAATTTCGGCAGCACCTCCTTTGTTTTTCGAGCCTTTTTTCCCCTGATAAACACAATACATCATATATATACAACAGTCACAATCCATCCTCACTCGATGGCCACAACTCTATCAAAGTTAAATATACATCGCCTACTTATACAATCCATCACGTCTACTCCTACACTTAAACTAAAAGATCACAAATTCATTATTTATTACAATATACAATGTCATTTCCATTCTTTTCAGAAACACACCAATCTTTTATAATATCTAAATACGCCCCAAGGGCTCAAATATTCTTCCAAATTCATTTCCTCTCCTTTCTCCAAGATTTCATCAAGTCCCGCGTACCAGGAGCTTTATCTGAAACCTGTGCCCACGAATGGGTCAGCGACAACATGCTGGTATGGTACATTACTAATGCAAGGAACAAAATTAAGACGTGGCATGTGCAAGTGTACATGTATATCTACATGCCTCCCTAATCATGCATACAATATGATGGCAATGTACAAACTACATCTGTATAAAAACCCTATATCATGTTCACGAATTCATCAACACAATGCATAGGTAATATGCGTGACACACCCATGCATCTCAATGTCACACTCATGTCTCGCTTCACGGTTTTTCCCCGTTGGCATGCAAGTACCAATATATGTCTCGCTTTACGGTCCGGACCCCGTAGGCCTGCGAGTACCTAATGGCCAATTTTGGGTTTTTCACCACAGGATCTGCACCCTCATAATGCACAGTACCTCGTGCTAACCCACACTATGCTTTCAAGGAATCACACAGTGCCAATATGCCATGATCTCATCATGCAATATCGCAATCTCAATAAAACATTTCACCAATGCATAAAGCATGCTTTTTAAACAATATCGTCCTCTTAAAAATAACAATAGCATCTGAATCAGAAGAACTCATCCACAAATATACGGATCATGCACAATCAATCTCAATACTTATACAATCCACATGTCACAACATCAACAATCCTTCTAAAACATAAATCACATATGATGGCAACGCAAAAAGTAAGTCACAATTCCCAAATAATCATAAAGAGCACGGAAACATATAAACAGTCAACTCAAGGAAGCAATTGAGTCCTACGTGATCTTCTATCCGCAGATAAGCACAAAAGCATTCAATCAATATGCACATCAATCCTAATTTAATTCTATTCGTTACTTAGTAAAGTACCATACCTGATCGGGTTATCTCAACCCCAAGAAGTCATGTCCACTACTCAGTCAATTGGTGAATAACTCAATCCTCCTACTGTAGCTGTTTAGGAAGTCCTCGCCTTTCTCTTCGATGTTCCTAAAACCATAAAATGTAACTCAGTTAGTTGGTTACTTGAATGATGCTATTCATCAAATTTTATGTCTCTTTATGTTTGGTATCTCTTTTACTTAATTAGACTCTACCATTGTATCCGAGATGCTCGGAATAATTAGAATGCACTATTTGTTTACTTTAATCTAATTCCGTTCGATTACTTTTTGACCTAGGAGCATTTTGGTCATTTCTCCTTTAAATAATTATTTAATTAAATATTATTTCATTTACTCGAGTCAATTCACAATTAACCCTAATTTCTAGGTATAATTAAAATCTTACAAGGTTCTATTTATTGCCCATAATTTTTCCAATTCCTATATAAGGTTATACTATTTTTCCTGTACGTTTCCAATTTAAGCCAATTATTGGATAGCTTCTCCTTTTTAACCAAACACTTCCCGAACTCAAATCTAAAATTTTACCCATACAGTAATATTGTTAGGCAGCTATCTGAACGGTTGAGTTGGGTCGGCCTCAACCCGGTTTGGCCCGAATAAAAATACAAAACTCAATCGTTAAATTGTGTTCAGATTATTTTTCTGCATTCCTATTTGATCTAAAACAATTTCTATATTTAACGAAATCCCACAATCAATTTAATTATTCATGTTTCTAAAAATCCAAGACTAAAGTTTAGTATTTTACCATGTTGTTTCGCGTTTCTTCAATCCAAATTCATCCGGCTTGCCGCGTTACTGCCTTAACTCATCAACACCATTCTGAACCGATCCAACCAACATAAACAACACACATAACCCCACCTATTTCTTCCAAATCCCTCCAGGTTCTCCAATTTCACTATGGCAGCCGCTGCACAAGCAGATCTGCTGCACTGCTCTTTCATTTCCCTTCTCTGTTACACATATACAAACACGCACACATATACATATATCCCTGCACTGCTACACATACACTGCTCAGCCGCATCACTATTTTGCAGCAGTTCCACCTGCTGCTACTCTGCTACACACACACTGCTCAGCCGCATCACTATTTTGCAGCAGTTCCACCTGCTGCTACTCTGCTACACAACGCCACCACTAACACGCAGCACATAACGCAACATGGTTGCTGCTGCTTCGTCACTACTGCTGCACTCTTCATTTCCCCCAATTCAATCAACAACCCAACTACAGCAAAATTCAACAAAAACAACAAGAAACCGACACAACTGGATCAATAAACCCAACTTGCTAGCTCTCAATCCGACAAACCAACGAACCAACGCAACATCCATGACAGCCATCGACAAAACCGCTACTCCAACACGTTGCTACCATCAACCCCTGCACCCGACTACGGTCTAATGCAACCCTCATTTCAAAATACACTACCAGAAAATTCAAATATTAGAAACCTCATCTTAGTCTTGATCCATTTCCAAAAGTTGGTACTCAACTAGTGCACCGCAACTGGGCCAACAGGGATCCGTAATACACAACCCTTAATAACTTGTAATCGTTTGCGTTCTGATCCAAACCAAACCCGAGTACAACTCTGATCGGCAACTTGGAATTCTCCAGCCGTTTCTCCACCGCCATCTTCTTCCCCAACTGCCATACAGTCCGTATTCACAGAACTCTCAGCTTTCCAATCAACACCTCCGGTGCTACGCTGCGACGATCGTCCCTTCTGATCCCTCAGGCAGCGCGGTCGACATCGAAGCCCAAGTCTCCGATAGCCACGCCGTCGACGATCGTCTCCTCCATTGCCCCTCTTCTCCTCTCTTCCTTCTTTCTCTTTTTTCCCTTTTTCTCTTTTCTTCTTTCTCTCTTTTTCTTTTCTTCCCCCTGTTTTCACGCGACCTCCCCTGTTTCCCCTTTTTTCTATCTCACGGTTTCTTCCCTCTTTAAACCGTAACCCCCTATTCTTATCTTCTCATTTTTTTTTTTTTTTAACTTACCATATTAAATATTTTATAAATATTTTTATGCCACAAAATATTATAAAATGCTAGTAAATTTGATATAAAGTCGAGGCTCAATTTAATTATTTATTTACTAATATTGGATATCGTTCGGGTCCCATTTTATATTCCCTATATTTTATTTTCTTATTATTTTTTTTTCAAGTCTCTACATGCATAAAATGAAAGGAATTTACTTCATTCAAGTGCCTATGCCCTAGCAATTTCCACCCAACCAAAAATTCAAGTACCAACTTTTTGAGCATACTCACAGAGTGAGCGCAGTACCCAAAATCTGTATTGAATTACCCAATAGTATTTTTCAATAGAAGTAATATCCTAATTTTGTTAAACTAATTCACTCCCTACTCATGAGGTAGACCAAAACCCTATAAACTATAAGTGTGGTGGACTAAACTTGGAATTTCCATATTTACAACACGTCCTTCAATCCAACCACTCACAATGGGGCCATGGTCCTCCAAAAATTTTGATATTGTAATTTTTATCACTAATTTTGTTAAAATATTTTAACAAAATAGCACTTGGTCCTTCCAAATTTTTTTTTTTATATATTCATAATAACTTTCCTAAAATTTCTAGATCCAACTCACCCAACCCCAAGCTCGGAAAAGATTGATATTCAGCATAGTTATTTTTATCATTTTATCAAAACATAAAGATCAACAGGAGCCAAGAACCAACCAATTTTCTCTAGTGGCTTTAATGAAGATGATAGGTTTTGCATTTAGATGTCATATAAGAAAAGAGCCTCGTTCAAATACATAAAACCAAACCACCACTGGATTAATTGTTTGATAACCATGCTAAATTTACCAAATTGAACTTGAATAGCCATAAAAGTCAATTTTACAAATTTTTACATGTCAATAACGTATTTTCCTTTCATCTGCTTAAAAATAGCTGCCGCTGATGCCCTTTCTAGCCCGTGGCTAAGAAAATAGACCAAGAACTAAAGCTAAGAAAGCCAGCTGAAATCTTGACAGATGCCTTTGGAAACCCATGATGATACATTTTTTTCTCAGCTTTTGTATAATGTTTAGGTGCAAAATGGCTTCGGATTCGGTATATAGGATACAGAGTGCAATCTGTTTCATGTGCACATGAAAGAAATGTCTTTACAATATTGAAAACCAACACGCTATACATACAAGTTTAGTTGAACATGAGCAATGCAATTCTCGTACGACATATTTCGCTAACCGGTGGACACTCTAGGTCTAAATGAAGAGATCTAATGATATCCAATCCATTCTACTGAAAAAATAAGTAACAACAATAACATGAACGGTTAAAACTATATGACAAAGAAAAAAATGGATAGACTGTTATTGTTTATAGTAGCCACTCTGGTGAGGAGGAGGAGGATATGGAGATGGAGAACTGTAAGGAGGTCGAGGAACAAATCCAGGTTGCTGAGCATGTGCATTATAATATGGGCCCCGCCACCCAGGATAAACAGGTTGGCCATACTCGTGGCTTGCCGCTGGCTGTTGGTGGTGTTGTGGAGGTGGGCAGGGAGGACTACTTGCAGCTGGCACATGGTAAGGAAGTGGCTGCTGCAAAGAGCCATAAGGAGGAGGGGGCGAGTATACCCAAGAATTATTGGCTGCTCGGGGGGCTGGTAGTAAGGTGTTTGGGGATGAGGAGGATTGGGCATCATGTTTCCAGGGTCAGTTTGCTGTTGAGAATTGGATCTTTGAGTTTGATGAGGCTGTCCAACAGTAGGGTAGTCGCAAGCGGTTGTGTTCTTATTCTCCTGAAAACTGAGGCCTGCCACTTGTCATTGTACGTCTTCCATCATTTCTCGACACTGAATGTTTCTGGTCATAACAAAATCACCGCACTGCTGCTTTATGTTTGTGATTGCATCCTGTTTAATAAAGCAAGGCAAATACAAATGAAGTCATTCCTAATGAGAAAGTCACTAAAGAGCCAAGGCAAGTTGACAATAAAATTTGAGTCTTCCATGATAATGAGGCATTTAACAAGAGAGCTTAAATGCAGTTGTGTACTTTTTTAAGTCAAGCAATAAATAGTTTCATTTTTTCCCTCAACCCACCCGCCCCCCTTTTTTCCTCTTTTAGGCACAATACAGCCGCCTAGATTAGCAATGAGAAATTTCATACCTGAAGAGTACTGTAGAACTTCAGTCCCTCGTTAATGTTCTCTTTGATTTCACGAAACTTTGTTATGGCAACTTCAATCTGCTTAAAGCTCTTCTCACGGGATGCTGAGAAATTTAGACAACAAAAAAACCATACAAGAATGTCAAACGAGGAATACACCTCATATGAATTGAAAAACAGAAGCTAGAAGCTTCAACAGAGAACAAGGTGAAAGATTTAGGTGGTCATATAATTTAAAATTTTAAACAAATTGGATCTCTTGAGATTTAAGTATTGATAGAAAAAAAATGATTGGGGGGGCGGGGGCGGGAACAAAACAATACAGAAAACCACAAATAACAGCAATTCAATTTTTACATATTACTTAGGGAATCAGTCCAAAACATTACAGATAGTTAGCACCAAGATAACAGCTGGTTGAAGACAATCACAAAATTTGCCAAGCTCACTTGATTGTCCCCATTAGACCTCTTAATGGGATTTATTTGTAGATAAAACAGCAATATAAAATCAAGCTGAAAGCAGGATGTGTAGGAGAGGTAACACTAGTTTGTGAAAAGGGTGAAGTACCAGCTCATAGGACTGGTCCAACCAGCTAGACCATTTTTTAACAAAAATCATTATTTTGTGTACGTATCAAATGTTTTTGCAATTTATCATTGTCCATTTCCCTATTGTTGAAATGTGGGATTGGAACCATTACTTAAAGTGAGAGTAAGAGCAGAAGCAAAGGCAAAAGCCAAAGAAAAAAAACGTATGTATCATCCTTTAAAGCAAAAGGGAAAGAAGTAAATAATGATTCTTTTCTCACAAACCAAATAATCAAAAAATCGAAATTCTCAATTGTTTGGTGATATCTTGTGTTTCTCTTAAAATAAGGACACAATTTTAAAATTCTGTAAGTAGGAATGTGTCCCAGTTATAAGTTGGACTTATTTGGCAGTAGACACTCGTTCTGTTTCCAATAAAAAAATAAATAATCCAATATGAATCTTTCCTAAGAACCACAATAAAACCGTAAGTAAAATGTCAATAATATATATTATCTTCAGATAAAATTTTACTTCTTAAATAAAGAATTCTATTTTTTTTCAAGAATTTCATTATATTCCGTACATATCAAATTTTTTTGGAAATTATCATTATCCATTTCCCTGTTGTTGAAATGTGGGTTTGGATCCATTATAGAAAGTGAGAATAGGAGAAAAAGCAAAGGCAAAAGCCAAACCCAAAAAAAACAAATAATCAAAACTCTCAATTATGGGGTGATATCTTAATGAAGAGCGGAATGTGAAAGAGAATCAAACATGTTAAATTCTTTAATAATCAAAAACAAAAAGGACTCATCCAAAGAAAACAAACATCAAATTTCTAAACATAAATATATTATTGATAATTTGAATAATAAAGACTGCTTTACATCATATATATATATATATATATATATACGCTAAAACTACTAATCTAAATAAGAATCCACTAATTCATTATACTAGTCTTATTACAATTAAGAAACTAGAATAATTTTGAAAAAGAAAAAAAATCTAAAATTAATAAAAATTGGGACTTTTTAGAAAACTAGAAACCATATCAAACTAGGAAACTATAGTCACAAGTAGAAGTTAATTCGGACTCCCCTAAACAAAGAAATTTCAAAATAAAAAATTATTATGAATGGCAAAAAAGTCAAATTGGAAGCCTAAATAAAGTCGTTTGGCTCTGGGACAACTTCAGTCATGGAGAAGTGATAAGTATTGTTTGTCTCGTTGTTTTAGGTCAAGATAGGGTTTTTGTTCCCAAAAATGTGACTGACCAACTCTGCGTCTATTAGTACTTTTTCTTAGAATAGGACTTGGAACGTTCCCGTTGTTCCTCAAAAGTCTCCACAACTTGTTCTACATCAGTCCCCTCCTCTTGAAAAGAACTCAACCTTGAGTTACAATCAGGATAGAAAGGGTCTTCTGCATAGTACTAATAGATGTTAGCAATATTGAAAGTCCATGAAGTTTCCATTATTTCTGAAAAATTAACAACATAAGCATTGTCATTGACTTTGTGCACAATTTTGTATAGACCATATTTCTTTGGCTTCAATTTGCTATAACTGCCAACTAGAAATCTCTCTCTACACAAGAAAACCATAACAGAATCTCCTTTTTTGAACACCTTGGAACGCCTATGCTTATCTTCAGTTCTCTTGTATTTGGCATTGATCTGTTCCAATTCTAATTCATCTCAGCATGTACTGCTTGGGCCTATTCCGCCATATTTTCTGCTGTAACACTCACACCATGGTCCTTAGGTAATCAAACCAAGTTTACAGTATGCTTTGGCTAGTGATGTAGACAACTACAAAAGGTGTCTTTCTTGTGGCACTATGAACAACACTATTATATGCAAACTCAACTTGTGGCAAGGCATGATCCCACTGCTTCGGCCTATCTCCACAAACATGCGAACTAGACTGCCCAATATTTTATTTTTCACCTCAGTTTGGCCATCTGTTTGGGGATGAGCTATAGTACTGCATTTCAAGGAAGTATCAAACATTCTCCACAAAGTAACCCAAAAGTGACAAAAGAACTTTGTGTCACGATTTGGAGTAATGGACTATAGAACTCCATAGAGTCTCACAATCTCTTGAAAGAACAATCGTGTAATGTGTGAAGCATCTGATGTCTTTCGGCATGGAATGAAGTGCGTCATCTTAGAAAACCTGTCACTAACTACAAAAATATAATCTACCCCTCATTGTGTTCGAGGTAGTCCTAACACAAAATTCATAGACGGGTGATGAATGCGCGAAAGCGCACTCTAAATACTTTATTATTAGATTAAAATGCTAAAATGTGACCCTATTATTAAAGCATAATATTTAATATTCTTAATTCCTTTATATTTAGTTTTTTTGACATATTTTCTATTAAGTGAGCTGATTAATATATTTATTGAATTAGGGAAGCATTGAAGGTAAAAGAAGAGATATGGAGTATATTGTGCAACTTTTAGCTTTTAGGCAGATTCGATCTATGGAGCTTCAATTGAGGTTTGGATGGCGTTAGAGTTTTAGAATGAGAAAGTGATTTTCATGAAGTTTTTAGAGGATATCTTAAGCTTTTCAGAAAGGTCTGGTTTGTAAAAATCCGAGTTCGTTTGGACCTTCAAATATTGTTTTAAAGTCAGGTCAGGAAAGCTGGATTCCTGTTTGAACCAACAAACTTCAATGGATCATAACTTGAGTTTTCGATCAGGTGATTCAAAAGTCTAAATTTATCTACACATCCAGGGCTACAACATTCATAAAGAGCCCAAATCAATATTCAGTCGTTATCTGATAGAAAAAGGGACCTAAAGTTGTAGCTGCTGGCTGTGCGTGGGATAGAGAAAGGAGCAGGATGATTCAAGAAATAAAAGGAAAAATGAAGTTTGAAAAGTCAACCAAGTTGGGCTAATTGGGCAGAATGACAAGGTAGGAATTAAAGAAAATAAAGGAAAAAAAAAAGAAGAAAAGAAGCACGGCTGACCAAAGTCCAAAAGAAATAAAAAGAGTAAAGGCGTGGGGTCCAGGCCAAGTGAAGAGAAAAAAAAAAGAAAAAAAGCTGAATGGGCTAAGCAGTTGGGTTGAATAAAAAAAGGCAAGGAAGAGAAAATGCAAGCCCTCATTGTGCAGCACTGGGGGCTGCATCGTAAAGGCTTAAGCCGAGGGTTTTAAATAGGAAAAAGCTGCTGGAAATAAGGGCAGTGAAAAAAAAATAGGTGCGGTGCTGACTGGGGCAGTAGCGACGTAGAGAGGAAAGAAAGCCAACATGCTTCATGTTTATTTTTATTTGAGATTGATGTTGTCCGTCCTGTGTATGGGTAACTAAATTTTCAAGTAGGGTTAGGGATGAACTTGCACACTAGATGATATTTTTAATTTATTTTTGATTAACGTACTGGACTTTTATTTATTAAAATTCTTTAGTTTTATCATTCTCAATTTATTGTTGGTATTTTATTATCCGAATAATTAAAGAGTTTATTTCATTTATAGATTCATTCATATTTTTTCTATTGAATGGATTAGTCCTTTGATTATGTTTGGATCAATTAATTATTTATATTGATTTAATTCTTTGCCGCAATATTGCACTTTGGGTATATTGTCGTCGTTGAGTTTTCTCAATGTGGATAACAATTTGTGTGATTTAAAAGTGATAAATGATTTTTCAAAAGGTTACATTTTGTTTAATTTTGATTTATAATTCTATATCTTTCGATTGGGATTTTTGAAATTAAATTCTCCATTAAGTTATCAGTGAATTAAAAACAATTAAAATATCGGATACGTGCAAGGGATTCCCGACGTTCTACTGTTTGTTAATTTGAGTATTCTTTTCCGTTAATCACTTTGTTAAATTTTAATTTACAATTTAATCACTTTTTATTTTCTCGTGAATCATTTAATATTTTCTTTAGTTTCGAAATTCTTTCTGTTATTCTTTTCATTTTGTCTCCCTGTGGAGTCGACACCCCAAAGCTGCACTACAACTACCGCGTTAATCTTTGGGCGTAATCAAATTTTGGCGTCGTTGCCGGGGAGACAATAGAAGAATCAGTAGATAGTTTTTCTTTTCAGCAGTTTGTAAAGGCGATAACTTCGTTCTCTTCTTTTTACTTGCTGCATTATTATTTTATTTGTTTTGTTTTATTTTAATTTTTTTATTTTTTTTATTATTATCTTGCATGCATAATAGATATAGGGACGCATTAAGTCGATTTGCTTATAGGCCTGTGTTAGAGTCTAATTTTTTGTTTGATAATTCTTCAAATTTTGAAAATATGAGTGAACACGAGGATCAACCCATTAGGACCCTTCAGGATTACCTCCACCCTACACGCACAGCCACACCATCATGCATCATGTTTCCACCCAATGCTCGTCAAATTGATGTTAAAACGGGGGTAATACAGTTACTCCCTACATTTCATGGTTTAGAAAATGAAAATCCATATGTGCAAATTAGGGAGTTTGAAGAGGTAGTTGCGACTTTCCATTATCAAAATGCAACAAATGACATTACGAGACTTAAGTTCTTTCCTTTCTCTTTGAAGGATAGTGCTAAGAATTGGCTATACTTACTAAGACCACAGTCGATTAGATCGTGGAATTAGATGACTCATATTTTTTTTACTAAATACTTTCCCCAAACATAAGACCAATGCTTTAAAAAGACAGATCTTCACCTTTGCACAAAAGGACAGTGAGACTTTGTATTAGTCTTGGGAGAAATTTAAGGAGTTATTGAGTATGTGCCATCACCATAGGTATGAAAGTTGGCATCTAGTGAGTTATTTCTATGAGGGACTTACACCTAGAGAGCGTCAATTTGTAGAGATGATGTGTAATGGTGAGTTTTTGCAGAAAGATTCTGATGAAGCCATAGAGTACCTTAATGAGCTTGTTGAAAAAGCTCACACTTGGACAGGACCTAGTGCTACTGAGAGCACAAGTAGGTCACAACCTATAGGGAACCAAAATGGAGGTGGAATTTACCATCTTAGGGAGAAGAACAACTTGAAAGCTAAGGTGGAGATACTCACTAGGGAGTTAGAGGTGTTAAAGGCTAGGGACTTAAAGCCAACACACTTGGCTAATCAAGTAGAGTCTTTTAGACCATGTTCAGTGTGTGGCGGGGTAGATCACCTCGCCCAAGAGTGTACCACATTTGCTAAGATGAGAGGGATGTATGAGGAACAAGGTAATACCTTAGGTATGTACAAGAAGCCTTTCACACCCTTCTTTGAGATCGACAATTCAGGGTGGCGCAATCACCCCAATTTTAGTTGGAAGTCTGAAAACCAACCACCTACACCATCACCTACATAGCCACCTAGATCATACCCTGTACCATATCATGCATCTTCATCTTCTAAGAATTCTTTAGAAAACACTTTGCATGCTTTTATTGAAGCACAGGGTAAAACTAACCAAAAGTTTAAATCTTTGATTACGTAGGTTGTGGAAGAAAACAAGGAGATAAAGAGCCAAGTGTCCAAATTAATGAGCTTTTTGAGTGTGAATGAGCGAGGTAAATTCCCTTCCCAAGCTCAGTCCACACCCCATGGTCAACACATGACGCAAGAAAATTTGAAGGATGTGAACACCATTGTGACTCGAAATGGTAAGTCATTACACATCCCAACAATGGAAAAATTGGGGGATGTGGAGTTTCAAGATAGTAGTAATGTCGAGCTGCCTAAGGAACCAGAGGTGACAAAGAGCCCTGATAAGGTACCATTCCCACAAGCTTTAAATTCAAGCAAGCGAACTTTGGATCTTAATAACAAAATCCTAGAGAATCTCGGGCAAGTAAAAATCAATCGTCCTCTTTTGCATGTGATTAAACAAGTTCCTACTTATGCAAAAGTTCTTAAAGATTTGTGCATAGTTAAGAGGAAGTACCGTGTGAAGAAGACAGTGTTCCTGACAAAGCAAGTTAGTGCTCTAATTGAGCAGAGGATTCCTCCCAAGTACAAGGATCCTGGTTGTCCAACCATCGCACGCAGCATTAGAAATCATGAGTTTGGACAAGTTTTGCTTGATTTAGGAGCTAGTGTGAATATAATGCCTTATTCTATTTATTTACAGATGGGGTTGGGAGAAATCAAACCAACTTCTGTGGTATTGCAATTGGCTGACCGTTCAGTCAGAGCGCCACAGGGTGTGGTAGAGGATGTTCTGATTCAAATTGATAAATTTTATTATCCTATTGATTTCCTAATCCTTGGCACCAGCTCTGTTGTTGACTTTACTTTAAAAATTTCTTTGATTTTAGGTAGGCCTTTCCTTGTCACTGCTAATGCTCTTATTAATTGTAGGAATGGGCTCATGAAGTTGTCTTTTAGAAACATGACTCTCGAGGTGAATATCTTTCATATTGCAAAATAGCCAAAAGAGGAGGACAAGAGTTGCCAGACGTACACGATTGATTCACTCATGGATAGGGGAGTTCCTGCAACTCATGATTTTGATCCCCTTGAGCATTTTTTTGTTAATTCTGAGTTTGATTATATTACTGGTCCATCTTATGTTGTTGATATTTGTGTTATTTTTGACAGAATTGTTCGTTTCGTCGTTTTAGGTCAAGATAGGGTTTCTGTTCCCAAAAACTTGATTGACCAACTCTGCGTCTATTAGTACTTTTTCTTAGAATAGGACTTGGAACGTTCCCATTGTTCCTCAAAAGTCTCCATAACTTGTTCCGCATCAGTCCCCTCATCTTGAAAAGAACTCAACCTTGAGTTACAATCAAGATAGAAAGGGTTTTCTGCATAGTACTCGTAGATGTTAGCAATATTGAAAGTCCATGAAGTTTCCATTATTTCTGAAAAATTAACAACATAAGCATTGTCATTAACTTTGTGCACAATTTTGTATGGATCATATTTCTTTGGCTTCAATTTGCTATAACTGCCAACTAGAAATCTCTCTTTACACAAGAAAACCATAACAAAATCTCCTTTTTTGAACACCTTGGCACGCTTATGCTTATTTGCAGCTCTCTTGTATTTGGCATTGATCTGTTCTAATTCTAATTCACCTCAGCATGTACTGTTTGGGCCTATTCTGCCATATTTTCTGCTGCAACACTCACACCATGGTCCTCAAGTAATCGAACCAAGTCTATAGTATGCTTTGGCTAATGATGTAGACAACTACAAAAGGTGTTCTTCTTGTGGCACTATGAACAACACTGTTATATGCAAACTCAACTTGTGGCAAGGTATGATCCCACTGCTTAGGCCTATCTCCACAAACATGCGAACTAGACTACCCAATATTTTATTTTTCACCTCAGTTTGGCCATCTGTTTGGGGATGAGCCATAGTACTGCACTTCAAGGAAGTATCAAACACTCTCCACGGAGTCTCATAATTTCTTGAAAGAACAATCGTGTAATGTGTAAAGTATCTGATGTCTTTCGGCATGGAATGAAGTGCGTCACCTTAGAAAACCTGTCAATAACTACAAAAATATAATCTACCCCTCATTGTGTTCGAGGTAGACCAAACACAAAATTCATAGATGGGTGATGAGTGTGCGAAGTGCACTCTAAATACTTTATTATTAGATTAAAATGCTAAAATGTGACCTTATTATTAGAGCATAATATTTAATATTCTTAATTCCTTTATATTTAGTTTTTTTGACATATTTTTTATTAAGTGAACTGATTAATATATTTATTGAATTAGGGAAGCATTGAAGGTAAAAGAAGAGATATGGAGTATATTGTACAATTTTCAGCTTTTAGGCAAATTTGATCTATGGAGCTTCAATTGAGGGTTTGGATGAAGTTAGAGTTTCAGAATGAGAAAGTTTTTTTTATGAAGTTTTTAAAGGATGTCTTAAGATTTTCAGAAAGGTCTGGTTTGTAAAAATTCGAGTTTGTTTGGGCCTCCAAACATTGTTTCAAAGTCAGGCCTGGAGAGTTGGATTCCTGCCAAACTAGCAAACTTCAATGGGTCATAACTTGAGTTTCCAAAGTTCCAATCAGGTGATTCAAAAGCCTAAATTTATCTACACATCCAGGGCTACAACTTTCATAAAGAGCCCAAATCAAGATTCAATCGTTATCTGATAGAAAAAGGGACGTAAAGTTGCGGTTGTTGGTTGTGCGCGGGAGAGAGAAAGGAGTAGGTTGATTCAAGAAAGAAAAGGAAAAATGAAGTTTAAAAAGTCAACCAAGTTGGGCTAATTGGGTAGAATGACAAGGCAGGAATTAAAGAAAAGAAAGGAAAAAAAAAAGAAGAAAAGGAGCACGGCTGACCAAAGTCCAAAAGAAATAAAAAGAGTAAAGGTGTGGGGTCCAGGCCAAGTGAAGAGAAAAAGAAAAGAAAAAAAGCTGAACGGGCTAAGCGGCTGGGTTGAATAAAACAAGGCAAGGAAGAGAAAATGAAAGCCCATGTATAGGAAACAAAAAACGCAAGCCCTCATCGTGCGGCACTGGGGGCTGCATCGTGAGGGCTTAAGCTGAGGGTTTTAAATAGGAAAAAGCTGCTGGAATTAAGGGGAGTGAAAAAACATAAGTGCGGCGCTGACTGGGGTAGTAGCAGCGCAGAGAGGAAACAAAGCCAACATGCTTCATGTTTATTTTTATTTGTGATTGATGTTGTTTGTCCTGCGTATGGATAACTAAATTTTCAAGTAGGATTAGGGATAAACTTGCACACTAGATGGTATTTTTAATTTATTTTTGATTCATGTACTGGACGTTTATTTATTAAAATTCTTTAGTTTTATCATTCTCAATTTATTATTGGTATTTTATTATCCGAATAATTAAAGAGTTTATTTCGTTTATAGATTTAGTCATGTTTTTTCTATTGAATGGATTAGTTCTTTGATTATGTTTGGATCAATTAATTATTTATGTTGATTTAATTCTTTGCTGTAATATTGCTCCCTGGGTATATTGTCGTCATTGAGTTTTCTCAATGTGGATAATAATTTGTGTGATTTAAAAGTGATGAATGATTTTTCAAAAAGTTACATTTGATTTATAATTCTATATCTTTCGATTGGGATTTTTGAAATTAAATTCTCAATTGAGTTATCGGTGAATTAAAAATAATTAAAATATCGGATACGTGCAAGGGATTCCCGACGCTCTACTATTCGTTAATTTGAGTATTCTTTTCCGTTAATCACTTTATTAAATTTTAATTTGCATTTAAATCACTTTTTATTTTCTCGTGAATCATTTAATATTTTCTTTAGTTTCAAAAATTCTTTTTGTTATTCTTTTAATTTTGTCTCCCTATGGAATCGACACCCTAAAGCTACACTACAACTACCGCGTTATTCTTTGGGCGTAATCAAATTTTGGCGTAATCAAATTTTGGCGCTGTTGTCGGGGAGATGGTAGAAGAATCAGTAGATAGTTTTTCTTTTCACTAGTTTGTAAAGGCGGTAACTTCGTTCCCTTCTTTTTACTTGCTGCATTATTATTTTATTTTATTTTGTTTTATTTATTTATTTATTTATTTATTTATTTATTTTTTATTGTTATCTTACATGTATAATAGGTATAGGGACGCATTAGGTCGATTTGCTTATAGGCCTGTGTTAGAATCAGATTTAGAGTCTAATTTTTTTTAATTTTTTGTTTGATAATTCTGAAAATATGAGTGAACACGAGGATCAACCCATTAGGACCCTTTAGGATTACCTCCACCCTACACGCACAGCCACACCATCATGCATCATGTTTCATGGTTTGGAAAATGAAAATCCATATGTGCACATTAGGGAGTTTTAAGAGGTAGTTGCGACTTCCCATAGTCAAAATGCAACAAAAGACATTGCGAAACTTAAGTTTTTTCCTTTCTCTTTGAAGGATAGAGCTAAGAGATGGCTATACTCACTAAGACCACAGTCGATTAGATCGTGGAATGAGATGACTCAGATTTTCTTTACTAAATACTTTTTCCAACATAAGACCAATGCTTTAAAAAGACATATTTTCACCTTTGCACAAAAGGACAGTGAGACTTTATATCAATCTTGGGAAATATTTAAGGAGTTATTGAGTATGTGCCCTCACCATGGGTATTAGAGTTGGCGTCTAGTGAGTTATTTCTATGAGGGACTTACACCTAGAGAGCGCCAATTTGTAGAGATAATATGTAATGGTGAGTTTTTGCAGAAAGATCTTGATGAGGCCATAGAGTACCTTAATGAGCTTGTTGAAAAAGCTCACACTTAGACAGGACCTAGTGCTACTGAGAGCACAAATAGGTCAGGACCTATAGGGAACCAAAATGGAGGTGGAATTTACCGTCTTAAGGAGAAGGACAACTTGAAAGCTAAGGTAGAGATACTCACTAGGAAGTTAGAGGTGTTAAAAGCTAGGAACTTAAAGCCAACATACTTGGCTAATCATGTAGAGTCTTTTAGACTATGTTCAATGTATGGCGGGGTAGATCACCTTGCCCAAGAGTGTCCCACATTTGCTGAGATGAGAGGGATGTATGAGGAACAAGGTAATACCTTAGGTATGTACAAAAAGCCTTTCACACCCTTCTCTGAGACCTACAATCTAGGGTGGCGCAATCACCCCAATTTTATCTAGAAGTTTGAAAACCAGCCACTTATACCATCACTTGCACAGCCCCCTAGATCATACCCTACACTATATCATGCATCTTCATCTTCTAGGAATTCTTTAGAAGACACTTTGCATGCTTTTATTGAAGCACGGGGTAAAACTAACCAAAAGTTTAAATCTTTGATTATGTAGGTTGTGGAAGAAAACAAGGAGATAAAGAGCCAAGTGTCCAAATTGATGAGCTTTTTGTGTGTGAATGAGGGAGGTAAATTCCCTTCCCAAGCTTAGTCCACACTCCATGGTCAACACATGGAGCAAGAAAATTTGAAGGATGTGAACGCCATTGTGACTCGAAGTGGTAAGTCATTACACATCCCAACAATGGACAAATCGGGGGATGTAGAGTTTCAAGATAGTAGCAATGCCGAGCTGCCCAAGGAACCAGAGGTGACAAAGAGCCCTGTTAACGTACCATTCCCACAAGCTTTAAATTCAAGCAAGCGAACTTTGGATCCTAATAATGAAATCTTAGAGAATCTCGGGCAGGTAAAAATCAATATTCCTCTTTTGCATGTGATTAAACAAGTTTCTACTTGTACAAAAGTTCTTAAAGATTTGTGTCCATGTCACGCCCCGAATTCCAGTGAACTTGTGGCACGACTGACGAGATGAAAGGAAAATAAAATAATAAAGAAATAAAGGACAATCTAATATATTCAACTCAAACTTACATTCATTTCCTTCAACGTACATCCATGTAGAGCACAGTCAATAAAAATATTCAACATGTCATTCGGGCTTAAGCCCTACATCACAAAACATGCCCCAACGGGCCAAATATCCTCCTAAGTTTATATCTCCACCACTCTGCAAAACTTCCTCAAGTCTCAAGTGCCGGGAGCGTCATCTGAAATGTTGTCTCACGAATCGGTCAGCTCAACTGCTGGTACAATATAATGCTAATGCAAGAAACAAAATTAAGGGCGTGGCATGTGCAAGTGTACAGTTATATCTACATGTCATTCAATGTCATCATACAACATACTAGCAATAATCTACATATTATCTAACTCATTAACATAATTTAAGGCGTGGCATGTGCAAGTGTACATTTGTCTCTGTATGCATTCTAAATCATCCATGCAAAGTAATAACAATAATCCATATGCTTTCCAAATCGTCCATGCCACGTAATAGCAATAATCCACATACCATCCATATTATCCATGCAATGTAGTGACAATGCCCATGAAACATCCACACCACTCTATGCCACAACCATGTCAAATCTATGCCATGTCCATGTCTCGTTTTTGGAACACATCCGATGGAAGCTGAGTACCATGTCTCGTTTTCAGAACACATCTGATGGAAGCTGAGTACCATGTCTCGTTTTCAGAACATATCTGATGGAAGCTGAGCACCATATCTCATTTTCAGAACACATCTGATGGAAGCTGAGTACCATATTTAGCACCACGTGCTCAACCCACACTATGCTTTCAATGCATTACACTATGCCAATATGCCTTGATTCCATCATGCAATAATACAATCTCAGATAAGCAATTTTACCAACACATAAAGCATGCTTTTAAACAATGTATTCCACTTAAAGCAATCACAACATCTGAATAACAAAACATCCTCCACATGAATGTATGCAATACATGATCAACGAAAATACATATTCAAGCCATGTGTTCACAATCTTAACGACTCCCCAAAAATATAGATCACGTACAACCCAACACATAGAACAAATCATATCTCAATAAAGCAGCAAGAAGCACATAAGTAACATAAACAATCAACTCAAGGTTTCATGGTTTTAAAGCAACATTCCTTATGTGATTTTCTGACATTTAAACGATTAAATATATGATCCATTCAGTCAACATGCAAATCATTCCTAAACTTAATTCTATTTCTCACTTAGCACAATATATCATACCTGATGGTCGATCTCAACTCGGAAAAATGTACTCGGTGTGTAGTGGAACTAGTAGTAGAATGCAGAAGGTCAGACCACCTTCTCCTTGCCTTTCGGTATCCCTAAAATCACAGAATGTAACTCAGTCTCTTACCGCTTGAATTATGCTATTCATCAAATCTTACATCTTTATTTTATGAGTTTCTAATTTGCCAAATTAAACCCTACTTTTGAGCCCAGAACGTCGAAGAAAATAGGTTTAGGCTTTCATGAAATTTAATTCGGAAATCCGAGCCAAAAAGGGCAAAACTGTCATTTTGCACTTTTTACGGGTCCTCACATCCTGGGATCTCTTTTCACAAATCGGACTCCACGTTTGAGTCCAGAATGGTTGAGATAATAAAATTCCACTATTTGTTTACTTAAATCGGAATTCGTTTGACTACGTTTCAACTCAGGGGCATTTTGATAATTTTTAATGTCATCACGGGTCTTTTACTTTTTGGGACCCCATCTCGTAAAACAGACCTAACCATTGGTCTCAGAATGGTCAAGATAGTCAAAATACACTAATGACTTGTCCCATTTAGACTCTGGACTATTTTGTGACATTTAAATAACTTAATTAATTTAATTTAATTAATATTTTATTCTGGGGTCAGATTATAATTATTTAAAAATTTTGGGGTCAAAGTTCAATTTCTGAAAGTTCTGGGGGTCAAGTTTAATTTCAAAAGTACAGGGGTCAATTTGTAATTTTCACATCTTCCTATTCCTAATTCAGATAGCCAAACAGTGGCTAAGCCCAAAACAGGGATAGGATATCCCTATTTTCAATTTAATTTCAATTTCAATTTATTAACCGTGTAACCAAACAGCCCCAATTTCATTTTTAATTTAAAACATGTGGCCGACACGTGGCAGGGGTGGATCGGTCCTAATCCGACCCGAGACCCGAACTGCATAGTGCTTTTTCTTCCCCGTTTTTCTGGTAGGGTTGCCCTAGGGTTCCGTCGCCATCTTCGGCGACGGCGAACTTTTTTCGGTGGGTTTTTCAAGTTTTAAAAACACCATTTTCTTCCATTTTTCAAGAGGATTTCATTCCCAACTTTAGTTTTTGATTTGGTTCATCAAACACTCACGAATCCGAGGATGACCGTAGCTCCGGCCAACCATGGTTTCATGATTTCAAGCTTGATTCCTAACTGTTTTGGCCTCTACTCATCTCTAATAGATTTCTGCATCTACTAGGGTTTGTTTCCTACCATTTAAACCAAGTTTAATACATGAAATATCAATCCCATTCTCCATGACCGTGACCTGCAACTAGGTTTCATTCCCTTATTTCTCAATCATTTAACTTGATTCAAGTTGCGATATGAACCACATTTAATTCTCTACAAAACCCAACAATTTAATCCAACCATCATGCAAGAAAATGAAAAAAAAACAGATTATGTATATAGAGATTTTTAGAGAGAGAAAATAAGTGGGTTAGGGTGTTTACCTCAACAAGGGTGCCTTTTCTCCCTCTCCTTAGCTTGCCTTAGACTTTTCGACCTCATAGCCCCTCACTTGCTTCCTCCCCTTCTGATTTTTCCTTCAAAAATCAGAATTTAACACACACATGTATTCCTTTCTATCTCTCTCTCTCTCTCTCTCTCTCTCTCTCTCTCTCTCTCTCTCTTTCCAACCATACCCTGAAACTTCTCCATACACTCCACTAACCATTCTGCCAACACCACACCCTATTGAGTGTTTCACACTCAATCTCACACACACACACAACCGTGCACACACTGTTACATATATATATATATATACATATATACCCACATGCACACACACACAATCAGATCCATGTACATATATGTATATATATAGATATATCTATATAATACACATATATAAATATTTTCAAATATACACATATCCATATACACACATCACACATGTATTAATAATAATAATAATAATAATAATAATAATAATAATAATAATAATAATAATAATAATAATAATAATAATAATAACTTGAAAATTTTATTTAAAAAAAAAAAAAAATTCAGGTTATTACAGTACAGTTAAGAGGAAGCACCATGTGAAGAAGATATCGTTCCTGATAGAGCAAGTTAGTGTTCTAATTGAGTAGAGGATTCCTCCCAAGTACAAGGATCTTTGTTGTCCAACCATTGCATGTAGCATTGGAAATCATGAGTTTGGATAAGTTTTGCTTAATTTAGAAGCTAGTGTGAATATAATGCCTTATTCTATTTATTTGCAAATGGGGTTGGGAAAAATCAAACCAACTTCTGTGGTATTGCAATTGGCTAACCGTTCAGTTAGAGCGCCATGGGGTGTGGTAGAGGATGTTCTGATTCAAATTGATAAATTTTATTATCCTGTTGATTTCCTAATCCTTGACACCAGTTCTGTTGTTGACTTTACTTCAAAAATTTCTTTGATTTTAGGTAGGCCTTTCCTTGCCAATGCTAATGCTCTTATTAATTGTAGGAATAGGCTCATGAAGCAGTTTTTTGGAAACATGACTCTCGTGGTGAATATCTTCTATATTGCAAAATAGCCAGAAGAGGAGGACAAGAGCTGCCAGACGTACATGATTGATTCACTCATGGATAGGGGAGTTCCTGCAACTCATGATTTTGATCCCCTTGAGCATTTTCTTGTTAATTCTGAGTTTGATTATATTACTGATCCATCTGATGTTGTTGATATTTGTGTTATTTTTGACAGAACTCAGGATTATGGAGCACAGGCATGGCAACCAAAGTTTGAGGAGTTGCCTAAAAAAAGGGGAGAGCATATTCTTTCAAGTGTGAAAGCACCCAAAGTTAAATTGAAGCTTTTGCCTAAGGGTTTAAAGCATGTGTTCCTTGGTCCAGGTAATAATTTTCCTGTTATTATCTCATCTGAATTGTTTGAGTCTCAAGGTGAGAAATTAATTCAGATCCTAAGTAAGCATAGGTCAGCCATAGGTTGGAGCATTACTGATATAAAAGGTGTGAGTCCACTAGTATATTCTCATAAAATCAATTTGGAAGAAGGAACTAGCCCTCGTAGAGACCCCCATCGTAGGCTTAATCCCACTATGAAAGAAGTGGTGAAAAACGACCTAGGAGAGTTAGTCCCTACAAAACTTGTGACTGGCTGGCGGATGTGCATTGATTATTGAAAACTGAATGCTGCCACCCGGAAGGCTAAAATGAAAGCGTTTCATGACAAAAATGTTTTGAGAAAAATGTTTTAGCGTAATGATCTAGTGTTCTTATATGATTCTAGAATCCTTAAACACCTAGAAAAACTCAGGTCTAGGTAGACAGACTCCTTTATAGTGAAGAATGTTTTTGAAAATGAGGTAGTAGAACTAGAGGATCCCAAGGATGGTCGAGTTTTTAAAGTACATGGTCAGCGTCTTAAAATTTTAATTAATAGGCAAGTTCTGGAAGTGGAAGATATTCCACTTATGGATCCGGTCTATCAACCTTGATCATGCTATGTAGGTATGTTTTTATTTTTTTTTTATTTTGTTTTTATTTTGTTTTCTTTTATTTTAGTTCTTTTTCTTTTTGTTTGCTGCTATTTTCTTTATTTTTTTTGCAGGTTAATTTCATTTTGTCAGTTTAGGTTGCCATCTTTGGTGCTTAGCGAGCTGCCCACATCACATCAAGTGTATTCTCCCCTTTTTAGTACCCTCCATTCAATTTTGATTATTAAACATTGAGGACAATGTTTCATTTAAGTTGGGGGGTGGTGATGCAAATTCAACATTTAACATGCATGTTAGAACTTTGTGACACATGAATTTTTTAAGAAAAACTTGCATCACACGTGCATTTTTTCACATGAGTACTCATTCTCATTCATAGCCACTTTCGTGAATTCACCAAATCCACCATAATCATTCTGCTGAGACATTCATAGAACTTTTAATGCACTTATCCAAACTTTGTGGTAAAATGGTGGTTTGACACATGTAGCTAGAGAACTCTTTTGCTTAAGTATCCATGTGAGTTTTGGAGAGAATTGAGAGTTTACAAATTCAGAAAATTGTGATAAGCGTTTATTAATCTGTTGAATTGGACAATTTTTTTGAGAATATCATTACATGGTTGGTGGTATGACGGCAGATATACATGGGATATGACGAAGGTTAACTTAGAATTAACGTTTGAGCCTTTCAAGCTAACCATTCTTATCATAGACCCTTAGTAGCTAACTTTGAGCCAACAAACATATATAATTTTTTTTCATGTGCCCACATTATCCATACCATTCTACATTGGAGTATAGCCTATACCTTGATTTTCCTACCCTTTTTGCTTCCAAGTGTGTACTAGGTGTGGAATTTGCATTTCTTGTCTTTTGTGTTGAATTGGAAAAAGCAGAAAAAGAAAAAGGGAAGAGTACAAGTGCAAAGTGTTCAATTGAGTGAGTATCAAAGTCAATTCTCAAAAAAAGAAAAGAAAAAGAGAACGAGGAAAGAAAGAAGAAGGAGAAGTATCGTTATTCAATGATTTGAAAAGTTGAAGAGTACATCAAGTGAGAAGTTTGGTTTGCTATGTTTTTAAGAAAATGCTCTTAGTATGTACTTGGAAGTTTTTTGAATCATTTTTATCCTTTTCTTCATACATTCCCTAACCTGAGCCACGTTATAACCTTTTTTATGTCGATCGTTTTGATCCTAAGTAAGCCTGTAGAAAGAGTGGTAGAAGTCTCATTTGTTAATGCGCCTATCATAAGATCAATATTTGCTTGTTGCTTGTGCGCAATTGCCTAATTCTTCATTGAGCATGTAGACCCCTTGTCAACTCTATAGAGAGAACCCATACATGAAACACTTTTATACCCGTGAGATATGGAGTTAAACCTTTTACTTAAGATGTTCTTGGTGTTGCATGTGTCATGGTTTGTGGTTAGGTGGATATGGTTTGGAGCACACACACACACTTTGCGAATTGCTATAAGTGGACTGATTGTTATAGGGTTATTGAATTCCTGAAATTTCTTTGATATGCGAATCTGAAAAGTGTGATTAGATGCCTTCTGTGTCACGCTCCGGATTTCCCGCGAACCTGAGGCGCGAGTCACGAGACAAAAAAAAATAAAATAATAAAGAAATAAAGGACAATCAAGGACAATCCTATGCATTTCATATGCTAACCCCATTCATGTTCTGATACAATTCAAAAGGTCTTGTCTGTTTCCTCATAACATGAAAATAACATAAAATAGTCCAGGGCTTATGTCCTTGTACAACATCAAGATACATCCCACGGATGAAATACAGTTCTTAGTTCTTTCCATCATTAAAGCATCACAAAACTTGATGTAGCCGGAGTGTCATCTGAAATGTTATCCCACGAATGGGTCAGCTCAACTCCTGGTATAATATAATGCTAATGCAAGAAACAAAATCAAGGGTGTGGCATGTGCAAGTGTACATTTATATTTACATGGGATTCAATATTATCAATGCAGTATATAAACAGTATGCGTGACGCAACAATGCAACTCTATGCCCACCCATGTCTCATCTTACGGTCCTTCCCCGATAGCCTGAGTACTATTGTATGTCTCGCTTCATAGTCCGGAACCCGTCAAGCATACGAGTACCTAATGGCCGATTTTGAGTTTTTCACCACAAGATCTACACCCTCATAATGCACAGCACCAAGTGCTCAACTCACACCATGTCCAAGGAATCACACTATGCCAATATGCTCTGATTCTACCATGACATGATTTCATCTCAATAAAACATCTTATCCACACATGAAGCATGCTTTAAATAATGTAGTACACAATAACATTCAAATCAGAAGATTCCTTCATCAAGATTACATGCCATATATAGTCTATTTAACACATGCTTTAAATCACACATTTCATAATCTCAACAAATTTCAAAGAATATAATCCACACATTATACTAACACATGCAACATTCACATAGTCATGATCCCCATTCATGACCCAACTTTCAGAAAGATAGCATGAAACACATAGGCATGTGAACAATCAAACAAACATGTGAATCATCAAGTCAACATGGCAGTTATTTCTAAACTTAATTCTATTTCTTACTTAGCACAATGTATCATACCTGATAGGTTGGTCTCAACCCTAACAAATCATACTCGCGGTGTGGTTGGACTACTACAGTGAAAATGTAGAAGGTCAGACCACCTTCTCCTTGCCTTTCTGTGTACCAAAAATCATGAAATGTAACTCAATTCATTTGTTACTTGAATTATGCTATTCATCAAATTTTATGTCTTTATTTTATGAGTTTCTATTTTACCAAATTAAACTCTACTATTGAGTCCGGAACGTCGAAAAAAGTTGGTTTAGGCTTTCGTGGAATTTAATTTGGATATCCGTGTAAAGATTCGAAATTTTAAAGTAAATTTTTTTTTATTATTATTTTTATTTACATTGTTTACTTATTTATTTAGATATGAAATATGTATCTTATATGTGTATGTATGTATATGTGGATATGTATACATACAGTAAAGTATAAAAAATATATATATATATATATATATATATATATATATGTGGGTATCATTAATTAGAAAAAGAAAGTGGGAATTACATGAAAGTGGGTTGTGTGGGTGCTGCAGGCAGACTGTGTGTGTGTACCATAGTGTGTGCAGTGTGTGTGTTGGAGTGTGTTTTGTATATTATATACATATATATATATATATATATATATATAGGTTGAGTGTACATCACACAAAAAGGGGCATGGGGGCATTTGTGTGTACAAACAAGTGGGTCCATGTGTGGCTGTGCATGGCTATGTGTGTAGTTGTGTGGCAGTGAGTGTGTTTAAATATAATGTGTATATATATATATATATATATATATATATATACAGATTGCGTGATGTGTGTGTGTGTACTAGTTGAGTGTACAACACTTAAGAGGACATCGTGTGTGATTATGTGCGTAAGAGGGTTTCAGGGTGTGGGTATGTAGATCAGACCATAGGGAGAGAGAGAGAGAGAGAGAGAGAGAGAGAGAGAAATAATAGAGAGAGAGAGAGAAAGGGACAGTTGGGTGATGATACATGTGTATACGTGTGTTTGAGTTAGGAAGGGAATAAAGAGTTAGTAGGGAAAACAGAAAAAGGGAAGAAGGCAAAGTGAAAGGGCAGTGAGGTTGAGAGGTTCAGAAGTTGAAACAGGAGGTAGGAGCGAAAGGGAGACTGCAGTTAGCTTCAAGCAGTTTGGTATTATTACATTCTGCTTTAATTTTTTTTAAGGCATGATAATTGTTTTGGAATGCAAGGCTTTATTAAACATGAAATGTAGATTAGTTTACAAGAAAAATCAAGTAAAATGGTAAAGGAATCAATCTAAGAACTTAAGTTGCAGGCTTTAGGAAAAATAATCGGGTCCTTATATTTTATGTATTATACTTGAAATGGTAATAAGGGAGTATTGCTGTGAGGTGCAAGAAGCTAATGACAGTGATTTGGACTTAAAATAGTGGGAAAAAAGGGGCGGAAAAATGAGAGAAATCAGGTCGCCGGAATCTGGGTTCATGGCCGGAAGTTTAGTGGGTGTGCCGGAGAATGGATCTGTTAGGACCAAAAAAAAATCGTTTGAGAGTTTCCCTAATGATCCAGGATTAAATCCAGAAAAAGAAATAGAAGTTTGGACGTCAAAAAAAAAAAAAAAAAAACAGTAGGGCGATCATTGTTTTCCGGTGACCGGAGCTGGCCAGGTCACCGGAGAAGATGACCGTGAAGTTGGGGGCGGTTGGGCTGAGGTGTTGGGCCTGTTTAGGTTAAAAGGGTTTTGGGCCTATTTTGATTTAAAGGGGTTTGGGCCTGGTTGTTTTAAAAGGTGTTGGCCCAACAATTCAAAAAAAAAAAAAAAAAAGGGGCACTGCCTGGGAATCGAACACACAACCGCACGGATGGAAGGGCTCAACCAAGCCACTGGACCACTGAAGTCCTTGTGGCTAAAGGCATTGAAATATTTATATAAAATATGAATTAATTAAATTCGAAAAAAAATTTAATTAAAGAAAAAGGTGCACAACACCTAGGAGGGGATTCGAACCAGTACCCTTTTTGAGGGGAGGTGACACACTGGCCAGCGTGCCACCCAATGCACACCCAACTGTTTTTACACAAAATATATATATATATATATATATTGCACTTAAGTAAATAATTTAATTAATTAGTTTAATTAAATTAAATAAGGGTGAATTGATCGAGATCCAAATTAAGTGAATGAATAGTATTTTCTTTATGTCTTGAACCTCCTAAGACCAACGGTGAGGTCCGTGACGGGAGGCGAGGTCCCGAAAAATAAAAGACCCGTGGAACCCATGAAAATTACCAAAATGCCCCTGAATCAAAACACAGTCAAACGAATCTCGATTAAAATAAAAGAATAGTGAATTTTTATTATTTCGAATGTTTTGAACTCAAAGGTAGAGTCTGATGTGCTAAAAGAGGTCTCGAGAAATGGGAAACCGTGCAAGTACAAAATGACTATTTCGCCCTTTTTAGCCCGAACGTTCAAATCAAATTCTGTGAAGGCCTAAACCTATTTTCTTCGACGTTTCGGACCCAATGGTAAAATTTATTTTAGCAAATTAGAAACCAATAAAATAAAAACATAAAATTTGATGAATAGCATAATTTAAGTAGCAATTGAACTGAGTTGTATTTTATGATTCTAGGGACACTGAAAGGCAAGGAGAAGGTGGCCTGGCCTTCTACATTCTTACTGTAGTTCCGCTACACTACGAGTACACTTTCTTGGGTTGAGACCGATCCATCAGGTACGATATATTGTGCTAAGTAAGAAATAGAATTAAGTTTAAGAATAATTGCCATGTTGACTTGATGATTCACTTGTTTGTTAGATTGTTCACATGCCTATGTGTTTCATGCAGTCTTTTTGAAAGTTTGGTGATGAATGTGGATCATGACTGTGTAATGACTTGAATTTTTTTTTTGGAATGAAATTTTTTTATTTTTTTATTTATTTATTTATTATTATTATTACTATTATTACTATTATTATTATTATTATTATTATTATTATTATTATTATTATTATTATTATTATTATTATTTTTATAGGTTGTATATGTATGTGTGAATAAATACATATGTATGTGTGTGTATAATATGTGTGTGTACGTGTAGCATGTAACATGCATGCATGCATGCATGGTGTTGTGTATTATGTATATATATATATATATATATGTGTGTGTGTGTGTGTGTGTATATGTACCAAAAAGAGAGTGAGGACAACAGACAAATGGGTGTGTGCAGTGTGTGGGTCGGTTGTGTGTGTGTGTGTTGGGATGTGTGATATGTGTGTGACATATTATATATATATATATATATATATATGGGTTACGTGTGGGTGCAGACCTGAAGGAGTGTTGAGTGTGAAAGGAGATTTCAGGGCATAGGTAGGAAATCTGATTTAGAAAAAGAGAGAGAGAGAGAGAGAGAGAGAGAGAGAGAGAGAGAGAGAGATAAGTGGGGCAGGTAGTGATGTAGGGATATATACTTATTGACACGGTTGAGTGGAAGGGAATTTAGTAAGAAAAAGAAGAAAGAAAGAGAGGAAGAAAGAAGCTGAACCAGGAAGAAGGAAGAAGGGGGAAAGACACTACATACGAGGAAAAATCAGAAATTGAGGTAAAATGATTGAGCTTTTGTTTAAAATTTTTCAAGCATAGTTGTTTGGTTTTGAACATAGGGGCACACAGAGAATAAAATGTAGGTTAAAATGAAAAAAGAACCAAGTTAAAAGGTTGAGAAATGGCCAAGATATTCACAGTTGCAGGTCACGGTCATGGGGAATGGGGTTGATATTTCATGTGTTAAACTCGGTTTGAATGGTAGAAAACAAACCCTAGTAGATGCAGAAATTCATTAGAGATGAATAGGGGCCAAAACAGTTAGGAATCAAGCTTGAAATCATGAAACCATGGTTGGCCGGAGCTACGGTCATCCTCGGATTCGTGGGTATTTGGCGAACCAAATCAAAAACTAAGGTTGGGGATGAAATCTACATGGAAAATAGAAGAGAATCACATTTTAAAAACATGAAAAACTCACCGAAAAATGGTCGCTGGTGCCGGAACCCTATCGGAGGCTTGCCGAAAAATCGGGGAAGAAGGCACTGTGCAATTGGGTCTCGGGCCGGGTTCGGGTTCTGGTCGGGTCATGACCGACCCATCCCCTGCCACGTGTCGATCATATGTTTTAAAATCAAAATGAGATCGGGGCGTTTGGTTACAGGGATTAAAAATTGAAATTTGAAATTTAATTTGGAACAGGGAAATCCTATCCCTATTTTGAGACATTAGCCACTGTTTGGCTATCCATGGCAGGAATAGGAAATTTAGAAATTTCAATTTGACCCCTATACTTTTTGAAATTAAATTTGACCCCTTGGACTTATAGAAATTGAACTTTGACCCCTAAATTTTTGGAAAATTGTGATCTGACCCCACCAGAATAAAATATTAATGAAATATTAATTAAATTAATTAATTAATTTAATTTAATTATTTAAATGACACAAAATAATCTGGAGTTCAAATGGGACAAGTTATTAGTGTATTCTGACTATCTCGACCATTCTGAGACCAATGGTGAGGTCCGTTTTACAAGACGGGGTCCCAAAAAAAATAAAAGACCCGTAATAACATTAAAAATTATCAAAATGCCCATGGGTTGAAACGTAGTCAAACGAATTCCGAATTAAGTAAACGAATAGTGAAATTTTATTATTTCAAGCATTCCAGACTTAACCGTGGAGTCCAATTTGTGAAAAGAGGTCTCGGGATGTAAGGACCCATGAAAAGTGCAAAATGACTATTTTGCCCTTTTTAGCTCGGATGTCCGAATTGAATTCCACGAAAGCCTAAACCTACTTTCTTTGAAGTCCCGGACTTAATAGTAGAGTGTAATTTGGCAAAATAGAAACTCATAAAATAATGATATAAAATTTGATGAATAACATAATTCAAGTAACAAATGAACTGAGTTACATTTATGATTTTAAGGACACGGAAAGGCAAGGAGAAGGTGATCTAATCTTCTGCATTCCACTACTAGTTCCACTACACACCGAGTGCATCTCCCCGAGTTGAGACCGACCATCAGGTACGATATATTGTGCTAAGTAAGAAATAAAATTAAGTTTATGAATGATTTGCATGTTGATTGAACGGATCATATATTTAATTGTTTAATGTCAGAAAATCACATAAGGAATGTTGCTTTAAAACCATGAAACCTTGAGTTGATTGTTTACGTTACTTATGTGCTTCTTGCTGCTCTATGGAGATATGATTTGTTCTATTTGTTGGGTTGTACGTGATCTATATTTATGGGGAGTTGTTAAGATTGTGAGCACATGGCTTGAGTATGTATTTTCGTTGATCATGTATTGCATACATTCATGTGGAAGATGTTTTGTTATTCAGATGTTGTGATTGCTTTAAATGGAATACATTGTTTAAAAACATATTCTATGTGTTGGTAAAATTGCTTATCTAAGATTGTATTATTGCATGATGGAATCAAGGCATATTGGCATAGTGTGATGCATTGAAAGTATAGTGTGGGTTGAGTATGTGGTGCTAAACATGGTACTCAGCTTCCATCAGATGTATTCTGAAAACGAGACATGGTACTCAGCTTCCATCGGATGTGTTCCAAAAATGAGACATGATACTCAGCTTCCATCGGATGTGTTCCGAAAACGAGACATGGTACTCAGCTTCCATCGGATGTGTTCCGAAAATGAGACATGGTACTCAGCTTCCATCGGATGTGTTCCAAAAATGAGACATGGACATGGCAAAGATTTGACATGGTTGTGGCATAGAGTGGTGTGGGTGTTTCATAGACATTGTCACTACATTGCATGGGTAATATGGATGGCATGTGGATTATTGCTATTACGTGGCATGGGCGATTTGGAAAGCATGTGGATTATTGTTATTACATTGCATGGATGATTTAGAATGCATGTAGAGATAAATGTACACTTGCACATGCCACGCCTTAAATTATGTTAATAAGTTGGATGACATGTAGATTATTGCTAGTACGTTGTATGATGAGATTGAATGACATGTAGATATAACTGTACACTTGCATATGCCACGCCCTTAATTTTGTTTCTTGCATTAGCATTATATTGTACCAGCAGTTAAGCTGACCCATTCGTGGGATAACATTTCAGATGACGCTCCTGATACTTGAGACTTGAGGAAGTCTTGTAGAGTGGAGGAAATATGAGCTTAGGAGGATATTTGGCCCGTTGAGGCATATTTTGTGATGTAGGGCTTAAGCCCAAATGGCATATTAAATGTTTTTATTGACTGTGCTTTACATGGATGTACATTGAAGGAAATGAATGTAAGTTTGGGTTGAGTCCGTTAGATTGTCCTTTATTTCTTTATTATTTTATTTTCCTTTCCTCTCGTTAGTCGCACCACGGGTTCGCTGGAATTTGGGGCGTAACAAACTGTGTATATCGCATGTGTTAGTATGATGTGTAGATTATATTCTTTGAGAATTGTTGAGATTATGAAATATGTGATTTAAAGCATGCTTCATGTGTGGAGGTGATGCCTTATTGAGATTACATTATGGCATGATAGAATCAGACCATATTGGCATAGTGTGATTCCTTGGACATGGTGTGAGTTGAACACTTGATGTTGTGCATACATGGTTACTTAGGTCGTCGAGGAAGGTCCGTACAGTGAGACATACTTGGTTACTCAGGCCGTCGGGGAAGGTCCGTAAAGTGAGACATACTTGGTTACTCAGGCCGTCGGGGAAGGTCCGTAAAGTGAGACATACTTGGTTACTCAGGCCGTCGGGAAAGGTCAGTAAAGTGAGTCATGGGTGTGACATGGAGTTTGCATAGGTGCGTCACGCATAATGTTCATATGCTGAATTGATGATATTGAATGCCATGTAGATATAAATGTACACTTGCACATGTCACGTCCTTAATTTTGTTTCTTGCATTAGCATTATATTGTACCAGCAGTTGAACTGACCCATTCGTGGGACACCATTTCAGATAACACACCAGCTACGCGAGATTCGATGATGTTTTAGTGAAAGAAAGAACTTGAAGTGTTTTGGCCCTTGAGGCACGTTCTGAGATGTAAGGGCTTAAGCCCGAATGATAGGTGAACGATGTATTTTATGTTTTTATATGTATTGATGAAAATGGATGCATGTTTAGTTAAATCCGTTTAGATTGCCCTTTTTCTTTATTTTTTTTCGGCTTCGTTACTCGTGCCTTGGGTTTGCGGGAATTCTAGGCGTGACAATCCAGCTAAAAAGGGCAGAACGGTCATTTTTTACTTTTACCGGTTCTTACATCTCGAGACCTCTTTTCACAAATCGGACTATACAGTTGAGTCCGGAATAGTTGAGATAATAAAGTTTCACTATTTGTTTACTTAAATCGGAGTTCATTTGATTGTATTTTAACTCAGAGGCATTTTGATAATTTTTAATGTTCCTACGGTATTTTATTTTTTTTGGGGCCTCGTCTTGTAAAACGGATCTGACCATTGGTCTCAGAATGGTCGAGATAGTTAAAATACACTAATGACTTGTCCCATTTAGACTCCAGACCATTTTGTGATATTTAAAATAATTAAATTAATTAATTAAATTAATATTTTATTCAGGGGGGTCAAAATATAATTAATTAAAAGTTCTGGGGGTCAAATTAGAATTTCAAAAGGTTCTGGGGTTTAATTGAAATTTCAAATTTTCCTATTCCTAATCCGAATAGCCAAATAGTGGCTAAGCCTCAAATGGGGATAAGATATCCCTATCTTGGATTTCCATTTCAATTTCATATTGCTAACACTGTAGCCAAACAGCCCCCAAGCCCTTTTTAATTTATCTCATTTGGCCCAACCTAACAAGCCCAATTACTTAAAATTAAACAGGCCCAAGAACTTAAAAACAAAACGGCCCAAATTCTTTTTAAAAACAAACAGGCCCAAACTAGCCTAATCAGTCTCCTTCTCTCCCGTTTTTCCAGCAGGGGCACTCTAGGGTTCCGTCGCCATCTCCAGCGATGGCACCCATTTTTTCGACCATTTTCACTCCTTTTTAACACGGTTTTTCTATGGTTTTTCATGTAGATCATATTTGTAAAGTTTATTTTTAATTTAACTCGTTAAATCCCCATGAGATAGCCATGAACCGTAGCTTCGGCCACCCTAAGCCCAAATTTCGGAGAGTCCAAACCCTTATATTCGTGGCTTCTGGACCACGAATTTTACTCCCTTTTTGACTCTAAACATTTTCTGCAACTCACCCCAATAATCCCCCATCATCCAACCAATGTTTTAACACCTAAAGTATTAAGACCCGAGACTTAACCCTAGACCTGTAACTAGAGAGTTCTCTGTCATTTCTTAGTCATTTTCGTTGGTTCTTTTTGCATTTAACTACATTTTTCTTAATCTATAAGGTCTCATAAATAAAACTAAGCAACATGCTTAAAATTTGAACGACTGGATTTGAGTGACTTACCAACTTTCTGGATTTTCCTCCTGTTGCAGGTCCCCTCCTCCTCTCTCGATTCAAGCTTGGCTCAGGCTCCTCTCTAGTGCTCACCACTCTTTCACACAGCTTCTCTCTCTTTTTGTCTTTCACTTTAACTCAACGGACACTCACCCATATACACACCAAACACTTAACGTATACCCTCGGTATATACAACCCACTTGCAAGGTCATCTCAGCAGCCCTATTCTCTCTCTTCCCACTCCCTTTCAGTTTTCTTTCATGTCTATATCAGCTTTGCATTAAATGCAAAGTTGAGTTGTGTAATATATATATATATATATATATATATATATATATATATTATTCACTACACATACATACACACAACACATCAACCATGCATGCACATATACACACACACGACTGCACACACAGCAGATTTGATTTGCACTTCATTTCACGCATATATATATAATATGCATACACCACATTTAAACACACACACACACATATATATATATATATGCATACACATACACATTCAAATTAAATAATAATAATAATAATAATAATAATGATAAAAAAAAATTTCATTCCAAAAAAAAAAAAAATTCCAAGTCTTTACATTCTGTGTATGATCTTCTTTGGTTTCTTTTGCATGAAAATTGCTAGGGACTAGCAATGAGCAAGTTGGGGGCTGTGATGAGTGCGCGAAAGTGCACTCCAAATACTCTATTATTAGATTAAAATGCTAAATGTGACCCTATTATTAGAGCATAATATTTAATATTCTTAATTCCCTTATATTTAGTTTTTTTGACATATTTTCTATTAAGTGAGTTGACTAATATATTTATTGAATTAGGGAAGCATTGAAGGTAAAAGAAGAGATATGGAGTATACATTGTGCAATTTTCAGCTTTTAGGCAGATTCGATCTACGGAGCTTCAATTGAGGTTTGAATGGAGTTAGAGTTTTCGAATGAGAAAGTAGTTTTCATGAAGTTCTTAGAGGACATCTTAAGATTTTTAGAAAGTTCGGGTTTGTAAAAATCTGAGTTCGTTTGGGCCTCCAAACATTGTTTCAAAGTCAGGCCTGGAAGGCTGGATTCCAATTCAAACCAGCAAACTTCAATGGGTCATAACTTGCGTTTTCAAAGTCCAAATCAGGTGATTCAAAAGACTAAATTTATCTACACATCTAGGGCTACAACTTTCATGAAAAGCCTAAATCAAGATTCAGTCGTTATTTGATAGAAAAGGGAGCTAAAGGTTATGGATGCTAGTTGTGCGTGGGAGAGAGAAAAGAGTAGGCTGATTGAAGAAAGAAAAGGAAAAATGAAGTTTGAAAAGTCAACAAAGTTGGGCTAATTAGGCAGAATGACAAGGTAGGAATTAAAGAAAAGAAAGGAAAAAAGAAAAAGAAAAGGAGCATGACTGACCAAAGTCCAAAAGAAATAAAAAGAGTAAAGGCGTGGGGTCCAGGCCAAGTGAAGAGAAAAAGAAAAGAAAAAAAGCTGAATGGGCTAAGTGGCTGGGCTGAATAAAAAAAGGCAAGGAAGAGAAAATGTCAGCCCATGTACAGGAAACATAAAACGCAAGCCCTCATCGTGCGACGCTGGGGGCTGCATCGTGAGGGCTTAAGCTGAGGGTTTTAAATAGGAAAAAGCTGTTGGAAATAAGGGAAGTGAAAAAAAATAGGTGCAGCGCTGACTGGGGCAGCAACGGCGCAGAGAGGAAACAAAGCCAACATGCTTCATGTTTATTTTTATTCGAGATTGATGTTGTCCGTCCTGCGTATGGGTAACTAAATTTTCAAGTAGGATTAAGGATGAACTTGCACACTAGATGGTATTTTTAATTTATTTTTAATTCACGTACTAGATGTTTATTTATTAAAATTCTTTGGTTTTATCATTCTCAATTTATTATTGGTATTTTATTCTCCGAATAATTAAAGAGTTTATTTCGTTTATAGATTCAGTCATGTTTTTTCTATTGAATGGATTAGTTGTTTGATTATATTTGGATCAATTGATTATTTATATTGATTTAATTCTTTGCTGCAATATTGATCCTTGGCTATATTTTTGTCGTTGAGTTTTCTCAATGTGGATAATAATTTGTGTGATTTAAAAGTGATGAATGATTTTTTAAAAGCTTACATTTGGTTTATAATTCTATATCTTTTGATTGGGATTTTTGAAATTAAATTCTCAATTGAGTTATCAGTGAATTAAAAATAATTAAAATACCGGATATGTGCAAGGGATTCCCGACGCTCTACTGTTCGTTAATTTGAGTATTCTTTTCCGTTAATCACTTTGTGAAATTTTAATTTGAATTTAAATCACTTTTTATTTTCTCATGAATTATTTAATATTTTCTTTAGTTTCGAAAATTCTTTCTGTTATTCTTTTAATTTTGTCTCCCTGTGGAATCGACACCCCAAAGCTGCACTACAACTACCGCGTTATTCTTTGGGCATAATCAATGGGTCTTTCCAAAATGAATTAGGAATAGGTAAAGGAGTATAAAGACCAGTGTTTTATGATTGACCTTTAGAGACTTGACAAGTATAGCATTTTTGAACATAATTACCAATGTCCCTTTTGACTTGTGGCCAAAAATATCATTTCTTCGTACTAGCTATTCTCTTATCTCTGCCCATATGTTCACTCAATCCATTGTCATGTAGATCATGAATCAGCTTCTCTCATAGGGATGTTTAAGGGATGCACAAAGAGTTGTCATTGAATAAGTACCCTTCATACACATAGAAATCTGTAACAGTTTGAGATTCTTTGTACTTGGTCCAAATTTCCTTGAAATCTGCATCTTTTTCATAAAATTCCTTTAGGAACTCAAATCCCACAACCTATTGTGCAAATGTAACAAGAAGATTAGCTCTTTTGCTTAACACATTTGGAGCTCTATTTAAGCTGCCAGATTTGTGTTTGATGACAAATAGGAACTTCTGAAGGAATGTGAACCATCTCATATGCATTTTATTCAAGTGTTTTTGGCTGTTGATGTACTTTAAAGCTTGGTGATATGTGTAGAGCACAACTTCTCGCTACATAAGATAATGTTCCCAATGCTTCAAAGCTCTAACAACTGCATAAAATTCTTAATCATAGGTACTTCACCTTTGACGGGCCTCACTCAGCTTCTCACTAAAGAATGCCATTGGTCGCTTCTCTTGAGACATTACTACCACAATGCCAACTCCACTCGCATAACACTTTGCTTTAAAAACCTTCTCAAAGCTAGGCAATGCCAAAACTGGAGGAATATACGACTTCTCTTTAATCAAGGAAAAGTTTTTCTTGCCTCTTCACCCCAATTAAACTTCCTTTTTTTCAAGCATTCAGTAATTTGAGTTGTAATTGCCCTGAAATTACGGATGAATCTGCAGTAGAATGTCGCTAGACCATGAATCAAGAATTGGGTGTTGGCCACTCACGAATTGCCCACACTTTTTCTTCATCAACATGAAAGCCATCTGTACTAACCATGTCACCCAAAAATAATAAATTGTTAGTAAAAAAATTACACTTTTTAAGATTGATGTACAACTTATTTTCCAACAACACTGTTAGGATCTACCGTAGATGATCAAGATGCTTTGTAAAAAAGAATATCATCAAAATAAACAACAACAAACTTTTCAACAAAAGGCTTTAAAGTATGGTTCATGACTCGAATAAAAGTGTTGGGTGCATTGGTTAAGTCGAAAGGCATCACCAATCACTCATACAAGCCATCCTTAGTCTTGAACGTAATTTTTCATTCATCACCAGGCTTAATCTGAATTTGATGGTAACCACTGCGAAGATCAATCTTGAAAAATAACTTTGAACCCTCAAGCATATCAAGCATGTCATCTAAGCGTGGAATAGATCATTTTTATTTGATGGTGATTTTGTTAATAGCCCTACAATCTATGCACATGCGCCAACTGTCATCCTTCTTTGGCACCAATAGGGCTGGAGATGCATAAGGATTCATACTTTCTTGAATGAACCCCTTTTCCAGCAAGTACTCTACCTTCTCTCTCAGAATCTTATTCTCCTTTGGACTCATTCTGTAATAGACCAAATTTGGAAAACTTGCACCAGATACTAGATCAATGTGCTGCTGAATATCTCTCATAGGAGACAAGCAATTAGGCAAATCTTCATAAACTAATTCATTGAATTCTTCTAAAAATAGTTGTAATTTTTTTGGCACAACTAATGTTGAATCTACTTTAAAATCCTTTATCACCAAAGCTTTAACCACTAAAACATAAACTTCTTGTACCTCCTTAGCTTCAGCCTCGAGCTCTAATTTAAACTTGGATAAAACTAACATAAATTGTCCCTCATCTTTAAAACTGTTAGTTTCAAAATCAAATTTTGAAGGGGTTATGGTAATTTTGTGTGCTCCCCATGTAAACGTATAAACATTATCATTGCCTTTATAAGTAATATCAATATCATACTGCCATAGCCTACCCAACAACACATGACTGGCATCCATATCAACTATATCACAAATTACTTTATCATGGTAATGTTTACCAATAGAATAAGAACACGACAGATTTGTGTTACCTTCACCGTTGGTCCCCTTTTAATCCATCCAATTATGCTTTTCTATAGGCAGCTTCATGTGATCCACCAACTTCTTGGCCATAAAGTTCTCACAGCTTCCATTGTCAATAATTAAATTATAGACCTTTCAATTGACGGTACAACAGGATTGAAAAATGTTGTGACATTGGCTGGTGTCTATCTACTTTGGTGCATATAGCAACCACTGCACCACAAAGTCGACTCACTCTCCATCTTCTACTACGAATTATGTTCCTTCATAGAAATCATCTTCTCTAGCAGGTTTCTCTTCGTTTACCTCTTCAATAGCATTATCGTTCTCAACATAGTTACTAGGTTGTTGATCTGGACAACTATTAAAATGATGCCCAGGTTTACCATAACAATAGCACTTATCAGGTGTAGGCTTGGCACAGGAATTTGTATTCGTAGTGGGTACTAGCTTCTTCAGAGGGCCCCTACTACTACTACCTCTTATATAACTTGGGCCTTGCAGTTTGATCGAAACAGGTTGAATAGAAGACTAAACTGTTGTTATTTGAGTGTCTTTTCCTTTATCAGTCGCTGCATAAGAGGATTCAAAAAAATTCCTGCGAAAGGGTACTACACTAGAACTTTCAGCCCTTCTTTCCCTTTCCAACAATTCTTCCTCACCACTATTTATAAGCCTCATCAACCATCCACAAAACCTGCAATCCAATTTTGTCGCCGATTGAAGGCTTAAGTCCACTCAAATATTAGAGATACATCCTCAAATTTTTATATGAATGCAATCACTCGTCAATGCATAAGTAACATAACATCAGAGATACAATAATATGAGCCCAACATTACATTAAACATGAGTATTTGAATTAATAGATCATCGGTGAATATCATTCACATTCCATTCATACTCTAGGCTATCACATCAATATGCTATCTGTCGCTTTAGGTTGCTATCTCCATGGCTAGGATACTAATCCCTCATTGGTTAAAGTCTCTATTTATCTTAGCTTACTAACATCTAGATCTGTAACTTTTTATTCATTCCTAAAAATATACAAGATAAAACCCTATGAGTTTAATGAAAAGCTTGTGAGTAACATCGATTCCCTGTCATAGGTTTTTTGGGAAAACCCCTTGTATAGCCTTTCATAAACTTTCATATCTTTCATGGATAGCATTTAAAAAAAGAAGTTGTACTAAAAGTTATTAGCATTCTTAAAACATAAACATATAACTTAGAGTTGCAAGACATTTACTTGAAATCATACATGAGCTTTATGCTAGATAGTTTTGCAATATAAACATCATCTTATAAATTCTGATATTATAAGAGCAGTAATCAAAACAATACATGCCACATCTATAAGCTTTGCCTTATAGGACTGTTTGTTGTCACCATAGCGACCATATTATAATTTTGAGCCCATTGGTTACATAACCATCTGTAAAGACTTATGTGAAAGTCTACCAGCTCTTTACTCCCGATAGGGTTCCCATACATACCCGGCTTAACCCCCGATAGGGTTCTGATACATACCTGGTTTAACCCCTGGTAGGGTGTTCTTATGTCTGTAAGGCATGTAACTTTTCATTTAAATATACTTGTAAAACATTCTTTAAGTTATCCATGCTATAAAACATTTAAGGAGATACTACTTGAAAGCACGCAATTCAAACATTTATCATAGTATTTTGAAAACATTCATGCAATTGAAACATCTATCATATTAGTTTGTAACATTTTATAAAGCTGAAAAAAACTGCATGTAATGTCATAAAGCTATAAGGAACTGCATTTCATGAAAAATGTCTCAATTTCAAGGTTCAGGGTTACTCACTTGTGGTCTAGAGTCCACAATCACTTGCTTACTTGCTTACTTGACTTGCCTTGGCATTCGTCTTATCTCTATTTCCTTGATGGTGATCCTAAATCATGGATCAGAACACATGGGTACTATATCAGTACATATCTCAGCTTAATTATTTACTTACTTAATATTCTTAGTCTCCTTTGGACTTAATCTTACTGTTTAGGATTCCCTCATGGTCTTTAGTTAGGGTTCCAAACATTTTGTAGTTCATTGTGTGGCTTACTTTAGCCTTTAGGGGCATTTTAGTCATTTTTTCTTTACAGTCTTATATCATTCGGTACTTTATCTATCTTAACAGATTTCATTTTTGAGTCAAGAGGATCTTTTAACTATAAGGTTGTCTCTCTTTTAGTTTCTAAGTTCATCCAATTGCTGGCTACTGCCTAACGCCACTCTGAGTGGTCTGCTCCTGCCTACCACCCCTCTGACTGAGAGTCGTGACACTCAATGCTGTAGGTGCATGCTGAAAATATGGTGTCGGAGGTCCCTGACCCAATAGTGGCCGTGGTAGAGGCACTTGGGTATACGGATAGTAATGTGGCTCCTCTAAGTCCTGGGTAATCGGCCTCTGAGGACAATTGGCCCTAACATGGCCAGCCTGGTGGCATACAAAACAAAGTTGTGGACTCCCCCATCCTTGACTCTGTACTGGTGCTGGAAATGACTCCTGACTAGCCCCGATCCTCTGTCTCAAACTAGGGTCCCTCAAAGGACAAGTGACCATCTTATGGCCAGGCTGTCTACAATAAAAACAAATAATGGTCCCTTGGGATGTGGATGTGGATGTAGATGTGGAAGAAGAACCAGTCCGGAACCTCTTCAATTGTCTCCTACCAGTGCGAGTCTGGGCGGGTATAGATATCTGTGCAGAAGAAGCACGAGCTCGAGACCTCTTCGATGGTCTCTCACCAGTGTATATTGGGGTAGACCTAGGGATTTGTGCTGGAGTCGCCCCGCTCTGGGTCTGGGGCTCTCTAACTCCTCTAAGCTCAGCCAACTCTCTCTCAGCCATGACAGCTCTCGTCACTACCTCCTGTATAGTGTGAAGGCATTCCTTCATAATGGTTGCTATATCCCTAGAACCACTAGTCTGCCCTACCTCCACTGGAGCAGGTGTAAAAGTGACGGCTTCCTCAACTGCAACATTTGCAGAAGCAGCAGCTTGGGGCTAACTATGCCACGGTGGTGCAGTGGTCCTAGGCTCATCGTGTCTAGGTGGCATAAGTCTGGGAGTAGCTTGTCTCGGTGGCATGTCTACAAGTTCAAAGAGAAGAAAAAAATCAATACTCCATTTTTTTTTTCATTAGACACATGTGTTAAAAGAACATTAAGTAGGTACTTGTCAACTCTTCACAATTCCTAAGTAACAACCATAATATGTCATGACACACTTGCCTAATCAATATCTACATAGCTAACGTCAACCATCACCACCCGTTGGTCACACTAAACAATTTTCACCGAGTTCTAACATAGCCCTCTATTAAGAAGGATTTTATCTAAACAATGTAATACACGCATACTTAAACATTTGAACACTAGCAAGGTTTTACTCCCAGTGAATACTTATCCCAAAATAATACATCTCTCCACAGCCAGGGTCTAACACAAGAACATCTTTAAAAATCTAAAGGGAAACATTCTAAGCATCCATCTATACACAAAAAGCTCCACAAGTCCAAATCCTTATTCTAGCATTTTAAGGTTTGATGTGTCTTTTATTGTCTCTTACTTTTATAGCTAGGTGACAACCCTTCATAGATTACAGCTCCTTTTATTACTAGCTGATGGGACGTCATCCATTAACCGTAACTCAGGACCTGAGACCAATCCAGTCTGTATAAATATCATAGTCATAGTACTATAATCCCTGAAAATTTGGTTACTAACCTAGCACACTCATACAGAATCCACAAACAACGGTCAACCAGGGAAACAACCAGGCTCACAACCTGTCTCCTAAGTAACTAGGCATAATGTCCACCGTGTAGATAACTAAGTGTACGACCCACACCTCAAATAACTAGGCACACCGTCTATCCCATAAAGTATACGGTCTATCACATAAACACAAGTTTCTAATCTTAGTCAACCACTACTAAAAAAAAAATTCGCATGCTCCCTATCTACCGGGAAATCAATTACAGTGCATACTCGGGCACACCAATGCAACATGTGTATATTAAATATTTTAGATAAAAGTTCAGTCATGTTCTTATCGGCGACTAAGGAGTTACGTATAGTATGTCATAATGTACACTTAACAAATTCTCACACATTATACATGTCAGGTATCTTACCACATGAAATCACATAATCTTGCATCATAACGTATCATTAATCAACACGTACTCACAACAAGTCATGCTTCAAATGCATAAAATCATATAACACACGAAATCCAATCGCATGCTACTAACAGTTCACACTAGGTCTCACTCTCTTCTCTAGGGTCTCATGGTGTTGAACAACACCCCACAGTCTCTAGGTATCCGAACCTATGCTCTGATAGCACGTTGTCACGCCCCGAATTCCCGACGAACCCGGGACGTGAGTAACGAGACAGAAAATAAAATAAATAAAAGGACAATTGTAAATAAGTCCACTAAACATGCATCCATTCCCATCCATACATAAGATAACATAAATTACATTGTTCATAGGTCATTCGGGCTTAAGCCCTTACATTACAAAATATAAGTCCCACAGACCAAAAATATAACAAGTGCTTCATCCTACCAAGGTAGCACTGGGTCTCAAGTGGCTGGAGGGTCCTCATCTGAAAAATGTTGCCCACGAATGGGTCAGCTCAACTGCTGGTATGATGAAGTGCTAATGCAAGAAATAAAGCTAAGGCGTGGCATGTGCAAAGTGTACATTTATATCTAAATGACATTCAAAGCATCGCAGTAATATATGAATGGTATGCATGACGCACCCATGCACAACTCTATGCTCCACCCATGTCTCGTTTACGGGTACTCCCCGATGGCTCAGAGTACCAATGCAATGGCCAATTTTGGGTTTTTCACCACAGGATCTACACCCTCATAATGCAAAGCACCACGTGCTTACCCACACCATGTTCTCAAAGGATTCATCATATGCCAATATGCCAATGCAATCTCAATGAACATGGTTCTCAATAATATAACATGCTCGAATAATAACATATAAATCATCAGTCAGTTCCATATGCATGCATATCTCATATAATCAACTTAAACACATGTCATGATTCACATTCATCATTCACTAAATTTTCCTAAAGTACAAGTAACATGTAGGCATGTGAACAACCAACTCTAAATCATCAAGTAAGCACATTCCACATAAACACATAAGTCATTCCAGTCATTCACAAATATTCCTAACTTAACTTCATTTCTAACATTAGCAAAACACCATACCTGTTGGGTTAGTCTCAACCCTAGAAGAACGTGCACGATAGGTAACTGAACTGGTCAATGAAAATGCAGGAGATCAGATCGCCCTTTCCTGTCCTGTCAGTGTCCCTAAAAACATAAATTATAACTCAGTTTATTGTCATTTGAATTTATTCTATTCATCAAATTTTATGTCTTTAATTCATAGGTTTCTATTCTGCTAAATTAAACTCTGCCATTGAGTCTAGGACGTCGAAGAAAATAAGTTTAGGTTCTCGTAGAACTTAATTCGGACATCGGGGTTCAAAAGGGCAAAACAGTCATTTTGCACTTTTCACGGTTCCTTACATTTTGTGACCTCTTTTCACAAATCGGACTCTACTGTTGAGTCCGGAATGCTCGAGACAATAAAGTTTCATTATTCGTTTATTAAATTCGGAGTTCATTTGACTGTACTTCAATTCAGGGGCATTTTGATAATTTTAAAGGTTACTACGGGTCTTTTATTTTTTGGGACCCCGTCTCATAAAACGGACCTCACCATTGGTCTCAGAATGGTCGAGATAATCAAAATACACTAATGACTTGTCTCATTTGGACTCCGGATTATTTTAGAATATTTAATTAATTAAATTAATTAAATTAAATAATTAATTAATTAATTTAATTAATATTTTATTAATAATTTAATCAGTGGGTCAAACTGTAATAACCAACAGTTGGGGGGTCAGTTTGTAATTTCTGAAAGTCCTGGGTCAAAGTTTAATTTCTAAAAGTTTAGGGTTCAATTTGAAATTTCCAATTTCCTTATTCTCAATTCGGATACCCAAACAGGGTTTAGCCCAGAACAGGGATAGGATATCCCTGTTCCTGTTCCAATTAAATTTTCCAATTTCTTAAATCCGTAACCAAACAGACCCAATTGGTTTTTAATTTAAAACATGGGAGCGACATGCGGCAAGGGCGGTCCAGCCCCGCCCGAACCGGACCTGACCCGGACCGGAAACCCGGCCCGCACAGTGCCTTTCTTCCCCGACTTTCCGGTGAGCCTCCGGTAGGGTTCCGGCGCCTTCTCCGGCGCCGGCGACTGTTTTTCGGCGAGTTTTCAAGGTTTTAAAAATGCAGTTTTCTTCATTTTCTCCCAAGGATTTCATTCCCACCCTTTGTTTTTGGTTTGGACCAATGGATCATCACGAAATAGGGCTCAAAGGTCCATGGCCGAATCTCCGGCCAACTGTAAATTTCTCATTTCATGCTCATTTCCCTACTGTTTTTCATCCTTTCTTTTTCATTTAGTTTTCTGCACTCTAGAGGATTATTTCCCTATCATTTAAATGGAGTTCTACACATAAAATGACAAGGTCCAACCTCCATGGCCAAGACCTGCAACTCCCCATTTCTCCCTTATCTTTCAACCATTTTATCTCATTCTTTTTGCAAAATAAACCCTACAACATGCTCTCTAAGATCATATGCATAAAATCAATCATCATGCTTTAAATCATAAAAACAGAAACAAATCCACTTACCTAAAATTTCTGTTTTTCCCGTTGTGCAGGTTTCTCCTCTCCCTTCTGTTCCTCTTGATCCACTTCTGCCCTTCAGAACTCTCTCTCTCCCTTGCTCTCAGCTTTTCCTTCCTTCCTTCTCTTTTCTTCCCACCCGAGACCAACACTTATACACCACTCACCAACTCTCACACGTCTCTCACACCACAGCCCCTTTCCTTGACTTCTTCCCCCTCTGTTCAGCCACTTTGTTTCTCCCCAAATGCAGCTTTGCATTAAATGCAAAGCTGCTCCTATATACCTACACACATATATATATATATCATCATCACACACACACTAAATACACACACTCACTCAACCGGTTGCACACATACACCCACCCACGGTGCACTGTGGCACACACATACACTGTTATATAATACATACATACACATATCTATATTTACATGTACATACATTACACACAATTAAATAATATATACATATACATATATCCATGCATATATTATACACATCACATACATACATTCTTCCATTTTTAATAATAATAATAATAATACTTATAATGATAAAAACAAAGAGTAATAAATAAATAAAAAAAAAAATTTTTCCATGTCATAACACAGTCTCATCCCTTCTCCTTCAAGCCATAGAAAGCAGCCCTTGTCTTTCCTTTCACCAATCACACACTTTTACTTCACACACACACCTCACACACTAAACACACACACATGTACTGTAACACCCCAGTCTGATTAATAAGAATTAAGTCGCTAATTATTAATTAGTGACCCTTAGTAAGAAGATTAAGAAAATTTAATTGGGAAATAAATGATAATTCTAAAAATACCGAGACTTTAAATAACAAGGCTGATTCCAAGAAAGTAAATCCAAATAAATAAGGTTACGATTATTAAATCAAGACATGGACAATGGGTATTAAGCCGGGTAACAAGTGAAAAATAAAACAAAATATATGTTAATAATAATAATATGATAAAATAGAAAATAAATATAATTAAAATATAATTGAAATTAAAATATGTTAAAAATACACATATGAGAAATACACACATTACGTGTGTATTAAATGGGCATGGCCAAAATGTATACGTACATATACAAAAATGTATATATATATATATATATATATGTATACTGACACTTGAATTTATATAACTACCTATTAAATATTAAATAGTATATAAATGTATATATATATATATATGTATATGTATATGCAAGTTTGAACAAATTAGAGAAAGTGAGGTTTAGGAGAGAGAATTAGTGTTGCATGTAGCCATGCAGCTGTTCTCCATATGTGTGTATAAATATATATATATATATATATAAATATAAATAAAATAAAAAAAAAGAACTGAATGAATGATGAAGGAAGGTTGGCAGCCATGTGATGAGAGCCATGTATTTGTATAAGTGTTCTCCATGCAAACAGGGAGGCCAACAGGTGGCATTGTCACCAACCTCAAGGTCGGTTAAGAGAGTAATTGAAAGGAAAGAAATGAAGGGGAGGGAAAAGAGAGATAGAACTGAAGCATAGAGAGAGAGAGAGAGAGAGAGAGAGAGAGAGAGAGAGATGGCTGCCATAGATGACAGTGAAGAGGAAGCTTCAGGAGTTAAGCTCGGGGCCAAGGTAACTACTCAATTTCCTCTTATTTGGTTTTAAAATAATTAGAAGCCAAGAAGCAGTAGAAAAAGTAAAAGAAAAAAAAAATTCAAAATATCCCCTCTGTAACCCATGACTAAATTTAGAAGAAATTCAATGGGAATTAAACTTGATTCTATGACTGAAATACAGTATAGGATTTTGCAACGATTCCAAAACAGTTGGAATCATAGCAAACGGCCCAAAAACGACTATGTTAGAACGTACTGTGCATGTCTAGAAAACCCATTGAGTGTCGGAAACTAGGTTCTTTGAGGCTTAAAATGGTCCCAAATAAATTATGTGACCCTTAGGATCAATTTGGTGTGAAAATCTCGAAAATCAATGTCAAAATCGGGAGAAAAATGAAGGAATAACTTGTAGTTTTCGGCACCGGTGGAGTTGCTAGAGCAGCGACTGGAAAAATGTGAGGGATGATGAACAGTAGCAGACTCGGGTCAAGCTCGGTTCGAGCTTTGGTGCGGGTCAACCCGGTTTGATCCTGTAACTTATAGATTAATGTGTCATCGTTTTGTTAAAGAAAAGAGAGAAGAAAATCAAAACAGAGGCCAGTGGGGTTCGACCCACTGACCTGCGCTGTGAAAGAATTTAATAGCCCAGTCAATAGCCACCTTGCCACCTGTTTACTTGTGAAAAAAAATTCATTTCAATATAAATATAATATATCCAAAAAGAATAATGTAAGTAAATCAAGGTAATTTCATAAATAGTCCCGATGTCCAAATTAGTTAAATGAATAGTCGATTTTTATTATCTTGGGCATTCTGAATTCAATGGTGACATCAAAATTTTGAGACGGGGTCCCAAAAAATAAAAGACAGGTACAAGTACAAAATGACCGTTTTACCCTTTTTAGTACCGAAGTCCAAATTAAAATCCGTAAAAGCCTAAACCAACTTTCTTCGACAGTCCGGACTTAATGGTAGAGTCTGTTTTACCAAAGAAGATACTTAAAAATATTGATATATGAGATTGACAAATTCTAGAAATTAATATGCCTAAGACTTAAAGAAGCTACCTAGAAAAGGTAACTAAACTAGAAAGAGATTTAATGATAATTAAATCATAGTGATATTATGAAATATAACTAGACTTTGAAATGTGATTTTAGGAACCTTCAACTAAAGGAAGAATTTTTGGAGTTAAGCTTTTGGAATTCAAGCGAGTGTTTCATACCATATTGAGGTAGAGATTTCCATTATAGATATAAATATTGAACTATTTTATGATGTATTGACATATGATATCATTTTTCCTTATAGCTTTTGTTTAACAGCTATACTGTATACATTGACAACTATATTGTCTTCTTTGACTTAAGAAAATGTGTTTATAAGATACTCAAATGTTATATGATTTTCTTATAAATATTTGAATTGTTTTAACTGAACACCAATTAAGGAACTTCGATTTGAATAATTGAACTGCTATTGATGATTATTGATTTGGATACGATTTTGATGCTTTGGATAAAACACTCTTCTATGATTGGTCACTATTGAATAGATTGTGACTCATCGAACCTTTCCCACAGGGTATATTGTGGTGAGTCGGTGTGATACGGTATATCAAATTAGTCTATCGATCTCAGTCAGCGAGCTTCTAATTTGCTGGCCATAGAAGTGGAATATATGATTTTGAATATGAATATTGAATATGAACCATGATTGAATATGATTTATTGAACTATGATTTTGAGTTATCGAACTATGATCTATCGAATTATGTTATTGAACTATGATTTATTGAACTATGATTCATCAAACTATATTATTGAACTATGATTCATCGAACTTGTTATTGAACTATGATTTTGATTTATCGAACTATGTTATTGAATATCGATTTACAATTGTCATTGAATTGGAATTTATTGGAAGTGAATTTGATACCATTATCTTATATGCTATAATTAAGATAACATATAATATTTGATCATTGATAGTTCAGTATTGAATTATATAGCAGTTTTGAAACCCTTGGTATGTTATGGAATACTCACGAACCGTTGAGCTCATACGGATATTTATCCAATATATTTCAGGTAACGATATTGGCAAAGAAATAGCAGGTTCAGTCAGGATAGTCAAAAACTTATAAAGCTATGAACCTTTTTTGTATTAGGATTTTGCTAGTCATGATGTAGTTACTTTTGAAAATTTTGGACTGTACATCGAATATGGCATCAGTAGACTTTGGAAAAAAATTACATCATGTACTTTTGTATTTACTATGAAATGTATATATAGATGACTAATGTTGATTTGTGTATTGATCCTTCCGCAATAGAATAAGAATTTTTATTCCGCTGCATTTGATTAATGGAAATGAGGGAAACATTGTGATCATTAAAAAAGGCCTCGGTGGCCGATTACGAACCTTTGATCCACATAGGCCGGATTTAGGGTCGTGACATGTACTTCCGTGTATATATATCCTCATTCGTTTGTATATATGTGTACGTGGCACTATGTATGTTGTGCTCGCGATGTGTCGGTTATGAGTATTTTATGCATTTTCTTTATTAGATAGTCATTATATTTTTGATGTATTTTTTCCACCTTGGGTTAGTGATGTCACGCCCCGAATTTCTACAAACCCGAGGCGCGACTGACGAGACAGAAAGTAAAATAAATAAAAGGACAAAAGTAATTAAATTCACTAAACATGCGTTCATCCTCATCCATACATAAAATAACATCGAATACATTGTTCATCAGTCATTCGGGCTTAAGCCCTTACATAACAAAATACAAGTTTCATGGATCACAAATACATCACAGGCTTCACCCTATCAGGGCATCACAGAGTCTCTAGTGGCTGGAGGATCCTCATCTGAAAAATGTTGCCCACGAATGGGTCAGCTCAACTGCTGGTATGATGAAATGCTAACGCCAGAAATAAAGCTAAGGCGTGGCATGTGCAAAGTGTACATTTATTTCTAAATGACATTAAAGCATCGCAGTAATATATATGAATAGTATGCGTGACACACCCATGCACAACTCTATGCCACACCCATGTCTCGTTTACGGGTACTCCCCGATGGCTACGGAGTACCAATGCAATGGCCAATTTTGGGTTTTTCACCACATGATCTACACCCTCATAATGCAAAGCACCACGTGCTCACCCACGCCATGTTCTCAAAGAATTCATCATATGCCAATATGCCAATGCAATCTCACTGAACATGGATCTCAATAATATAACATGCTCGGACAATAATAAATAAATCACCCGTCAGTTTCATATACATGTATCTCTCATGTGTTCATATATCATAATTCATGTTCTTCACTTTATTAAACTTGCAAGTAACACATAACATGTAAACAACCAATTCCAAATAATCAGGTAAACACATTACAAACAAACATATACAGCATCCCAGTCATTCACAAATATTCCTAACTTAACTTCATTTCTAACACTAGCAAAACACCATACCTGATGGGTTGGTATCAACCCTAGAAGATCGTGCACTATATGTAACTGAACCGGCGGATGAAAATGCAGGAGATCAGATCGCCCCCTCCTGTCCTGTCAGTGTCCCTAAAAGTAGAAATTACAACTCAGTCTATTGTTATTTGAATTTATGCTATTCATCAAATTTTATGTCTTTGATTCATAAGTTTCTATTCTGCTAAATTAAACTCTACCATTGGTTCTAGGACGTTGAAGAAAATAAGTTTAGGTTCTCGTAGAACTCAATTCGGACACCGGGGTTCCAAAGGGCAAAACAGTCATTTTGCACTTTACACGTGTCCTTACATTTTGTGACCTCTTTTCAAAAATTGGACTCCACGGTTGAGTCCGGAATGTTCGAGATAATAAAATTTCACTATTTGTTTACCTAATTCGGAGTTCGTTTGACTGTGTTTCAATCTAGGGGCATTTTGGTAATTTTAAAGGTTACTGCGGGTCTTTTATTTTTTGGGACCCCGTCTCGTAAAACGGACCTCACCATTGGTCTCAGAAGGGTCGAGATAGTCAAAATACACTAATGACTTGTCCCATTTGGACTCCGGGATATTTTTGAATATTTAATTAATTAAATTAATATTTTATTAATAATTTAATCAGGTGGGTCAAAGTGTAATTTCCAACAGTTGGGGGGTCAATTTGTAATTTTCGAAAGTTCAGGACAGAATGGTAATTCTCAGAAAGTTCAGGGGCAATTTCGTAATTAGTCAAATTTACTATTCTTAATCAGGTTAACCAAACAGGGGCTAATCCGAGAACAGGGATAGGATATCCCTGTTTCAATTTAATTCAATTTCCTAATTTCTTATCCTTGCAACCAAACGGGCCAAATCTCATTTTAATTTAAAACATCCATGCGACACGTGGCAGGGGCGGTCCACACCCGCCCGAACCGGACCCGACCCGAACCGGACCCGACCCGGAACAGTCCCCCTTCGTCCCCGATTTTCCGGCGATGGACCAGTAGGGTTCCGGCGCCTTCTCCGGCGCCGGCGACCGATCTCCGGTGACTTTTTCATGTTTTAAAAATGCCATTTTCTAGAGTTTTTCAAGTAGGTTCCATATCCAATCTCCATTTCCCTCCAAACCTTCCCCATCTCCACGGAATAGAGGGTCAAACCCTCGGTCAACTCTCCGGCCAACTTCTTCCCTTTCATTTTTGTCACTGTTTGGTCACGGGTTTCCTCCCATTTTTATCCTACTGTATTTCTGCACTCGAGGGGACTATTTTAGGACCATTTGATTAGGGTTCCACACATAAAATGACAAGGTTCAACCTCCATGGCCGAAACCTGCAACTAGGGTTTTCTCCCTATTCCCTTAACCGTTTTCTATCATTCTTGTTGCATTTGAAAGCTAAAATTATGCTTTATAAAACCCTATGATCTAAACCAAACGAATCATGCTTTTGAAATTTAAAACAGAAGCACCCACTTACCTAAATTTTCTGTTGTTTCTCTCTCTAGCCGTGCCCTCTTCCACCCTTCTTTTGGTCACTCCTCGAGCTTCTTCTCCTTTTTCACAGTCCAAAACTCTCTCTCTCTCTCTCTCTGTTTCCCTTTTCTTCCTTTTCCTCCTTCCTCTTCTTCTCCTCCTTCTCTTTCTCTCTCCCTTCTCTC